>OY796683.1:44582673-44938034 GCA_963680715.1 Tetragnatha montana | reverse complement strand
GATCCACTCTATATTTTTCTTTGAGAATGTTTAAGTTGCAAAATACATAACAGAAAATCTAAATACTTCAATTATGACTACAAAATCGTGATTTTAATGAAAACACTCGAGTTACACTGTTTGCTACTTTTTAGAATAGAATCGCTTATTATTATCAATCGGATAATGGACAGATGTGATCATTATGAGGAGTCGACTGTATTCAATATTTTCTTACAGTATTGAAAAAGTTTTTAAATAACATTTGGAAACAAAATCCGGTCAGATTTCTACCTGGTTGCTTTTTTGAGACCATAAGGAAAAAAGGTTCAGTAGATCATTTTCTTACCTTTTCTCACACTAAAAGATGTAATTAAACTTTGAATAAAATGAATCACTTCATTTCTAAGATATAATTAAACTTTGAATAAAATGAATCACTTCATTTCTAAGATATAATTAAACTTTGAAATGAAGTAATTAATTCATCAGAATTTCACATTCAGTACAAAAAATGACGATTCGATAATCAATTAAAAAGCTAGATAAACAATACGAGTTAAAATAACAACAAGTGATTATACTCCAACCAATGAGAAAAAGTCATACTGACAAGAGAATAAACAGAATTTCCATTCTTTACGTACCTTTACTTAATTCTCCATGTTGCTAACCAGCTATTTTCACCGCGTTGGAGCTGCGAATGCAGGGCTTCTGAGCGAAGCCAGCAGTAGTATTTTAGAGCCGTAAGGCGAGGCGTTATGTCAAAACCCATGAGCTTCGTTTTATTACCGGCATTGAAAAGACGGGAAAGCTAGTAGGAAGAGAACTGCCTGCATTGTTTTATGATTGTGCCGAAGTTCCATCGTCTGAGATTAGATGGTTAATGGCGCACGAAAGAATTTTCGCGCAAATGGTGGAATTAATTGCCTGAAATTTAGCTGCTGGGGCCACTGAAATGAGGCAGTAAATCAACACCTTTAAAAAAATTCCATTTCAGGGCAGAACAGCGGCCTTTTTTGTTGGTTATTAAATTTTGAATTATTCTAAAAACTGAGAAGAGTGAGGAAATTTAATTTTAAGAATATAAATATATTTAAGATTTTTCTAATGGAACGATTTAGATTGCCAATTTATACAAATGCAAATTATTTTAATTTAAAAATATAAATTATCTAAATATAAATTCCAATAAAATTCAGTTGGGGTGTAATACAAAAAGGGCTTTGACCATTTCAAAAATAGATTAATATAATTATGGTTGAATTTTGTTAGTCAGACTAATTTTGATCAGATGCTATTTTATTTTTGAAAGTTAAAAGAGGAAGGATGAGAGGGGGTTAAATTAATTTTAGGTTAATTTTTAACAGATAAGACACCTTTTCCCCAGACCTGCAAATGATTTATCATTGTAATGTAATTTGATATTTTATGCATTTCAAATAACTTATTTTATTTTTTTCAGGATTCTAATTCTTAAAGAATATTAAATAGTTCTACTTTAATAAACTATTACAATATCTCAACTTTTAATTCCTTTACACCAGGGGTTTCCAAACTTATTTGAGTTCAAATATCCTTAAATAAACAAGATTGACATGTTTAAATTAACACCTATTATAAATTCTATTTTTTACAACCTATGCATTTAATGTAATGTGGTGTATTTGATATTTTCACTATGAAAAATGAAAAAAAAAAAATGTTGATATTAATGCATAATATTCAAATTTAACATTAATAATGGATAGCTATTGTGGTTAATGCAAAGAAGAACTTAAATTCAAGTATTTTGTATGTGATTATATACAGGGTGTCCCAAAAAAGACTGACACATTACATTTTAAAAATCAATAACTAAAAAAGATAAAAAATACACGGTTTCTTGCATCCTACTCTTAAAACCAAATAATTTTATGTACCCTATACCCTAAAAAAGGTAGATAAACTTTTACTCAAAAGTGGATACGATATTTAATAACCCAAGATAAAGCTTTCACAAGTTTTATACAGCAATTTTTATGGAAGAAGACTTATTTCTAGAACATTAGACTTATTTCTGAACAAATACTAGAAATTGATTCATTACAAAGACAAAATGAAAGAAGAAAACTGTATAAAGCAATGAGTTTTCAAACCAAAACATTTCAACCAAAAATTAATGGCTGTAGAAGTCAAGATGGTAAATTATTAGGTGAGGAAAATCTAGTAATGGAAAGGTGGACAGATTATTTTAAAGGTTTATTAACAGAAAATGAGAGTGAAGAGCTAGAAGATGAGTTAAATTATGGGGAAGATCAAGAAACAGTTGAGGAAGATCTTACACCAACTATAGAAGAAATTGAGAATTGTATCAAGAGAATGAAAAGCAATAAAGCCTCAGGAACAGATAACATCAATGCTGAATTAATAAAATATGGGGAAAACACAGCAGTTAAAGTAATATCTGAATTAATAAATAAAATATGGGCAACAGAAATAATGCCAAATGAGTGGAATGTAGGAATCATTTGCCCTATATACAAAAAAGGTGATAAGTTTGATTGTAAAAATTACAGAGGGATAACTTTACTAAACACAACATACAAAATATTCTCAAGTCTGTTAGCAGACAAAGTAAAGAAATATTCTGAAAAATTTCTGGGAGAATATCAATGTGGATTTAGACAAAACAGAGGAACTGTAGATCAGCTTTTTGTGGTCAGACAGATTATGGAAAAGTTTTATGAATATGATATTGATTTATATATGCTTTTTATAGATTTCAAGCAAGCATTTGACAGCATAAATAGAAAACAATTGTATAAAGCAATGCACAGATTTGGTATACCAGCAAAAATAATAAAACTTACAGTAATGACAATGAAAAGCACTATGGCCAGTATAAATATAGGTGGAAAAACTGGAGATACATTTAAGTTTAACAAAGGTGTTAAGCAAGGTGATTCGTTATCAGCTGTGCTGTTCAATATTGCCTTGCATTCTGCAATCATGTCAATTGATCAACGAGGAAATATATTTACCAAGACGACACAAATCTGTGCTTATGCAGATGATATCCTAATTATTGCAAGAACAAAAAATAGACTAATACAAACTGTTAAGGAACTTATGAATTGTGCAAGTGAAATAGGTCTAGAGGTGAATGAAACCAAAACAAAATTCATGATTATGTCAACCTCTAAAGAGAGAAGACAGATACAGAACCTAAAAATAGATGATAAAATTTTCAAGGGTACCAACTCGTATACTTATCTTGGTAATGAAATAAACAATAAATGTGAAATCCATGAGAGTATAAACAAACAGATACAAAATGGAAATAAAGCAGTTTTTGCAAATAGTAGACTACTAAAAAGTAAATTATTATCTAGAAATTGTAAGGTGCAGATATATAAAACCCTAATAAGGCCAATCATAACATATGGTTCTGAAACCTGGGTGTTATCTAACAAAGATGAAATTATGTTAAGAACATTTGAAAATAGAATAATGAGAAGAATCTTTGGAGCCATATACGAAAATAACACATGGAGGAAAAGGTACAACTATGAAATAGAAAGGCTGATTAAAGGGAAAAATATTATAAGATACATTAAAGCTATGAGAATACAGTGGATTGGACATGTGGAAAGAATGAAGGAAACTGACATGTGCAAAAAAATTATGAGTGGAAAACTATATAGTAATAGGAAACGAGGAAGACCTAAACTAAGATGGCTGGACCAAGTTGAAGAAGACCTAAACAAAATGAAAATAAAAAATTGGAAAAGGAAATCAGGAGAGAGGGCAACGTGGCGTTCTATAGTAGAGAAGGCCAAGGCCCACCAGGGGCTGTAGAGCCGTGCAGAGAGAGAGAGAGAACATTAATAATGGATAGCTATTGTAGTTAATGCAAAGAAGAACTTAAATTCAAGTATTTTGTATGTGATTATATACAGGGTGTCCCAAAAAAGACTGACACATTACATTTTAAAAATCAATAACTAAAAAAGATAAAAAATACACGGTTTCTTGCATCCTACTCTTAAAACCAAATAATTTTATGTACCCTATACCCTAAAAAAGGTAGATAAACTTTTACTCAAAAGTGGATACGATATTTAATAACCCAAGATAAAGCTTTCACAAGTTTTATACAGCAATTTTTATGGAAGAAGACTTATTTCTGAATCATGTTATTAGTATTATAAGAGAGGCAAGTCAAGTTGAAAAAATTTGGATTTATAAAAAAAATATATTACAGGTTACAAATTTTACAATATGGTAGAAACATCATGATAACCCAATTGCTAAACTTGCACTTAATGTTAAATGGAAGAGATAAGTAGAGTAAAACTTAAAGTGAACATTTAAAAAGTTCTCTTGATTTTGAAATTAGTAAGATTAAAATTTTTGTTGTTCTTTAAAAAAGAAAATTTTTGCACTTTTATTTTTAACAAAATGATATAAGATTTGCTTATTCTTTTTATATTCTGAAAAAATAAAAAGAAAGGCAACTATGTAAAGAAGGGAGGTATTTTAATATATTTTTATAGAAAAGTTTGTGTTAAGAAATTTACTTGACATAAAGTTTAAGAAATTTATTTAGTTCCTTAGGTTAGTTTGAAGCAATCTCATTGAATCAAAAACAAATAAATGATTTGCCTTTTATTAATACCTATAAGTATTAAAGGTGTTAGTAAAGTGTTTAAATATATTTTTTGGTACTTCTGTATACCATTGACCCTGCTGCTGAAAACGGAAATGTACTGACAGATGTGTGATAGGATAATACACAAGAATCTATTTTAAAAAGTGCAGTTTTTAATGAGTTAAAAATCTTTAATAGTTAAAAATAAGTTAAAAGTCTTTAATAAAGTTAAGTTAATAAGTTTATTTAGTTAAGTTTAATAAGTTAACTAAATAAGACAAAAAAGAAGATTGGTGATTTAGTAAGAGATATTTCATGAAGAACCTTTTTTATATGATTTTATATTTTATATGAACTTAGATATTTATAGTATGAGACTATATAGTTTCTATCTGCAAAAATTAATTCCTTATCAAAAGCTTAACAATCAAAATTAACTCTCCCTTAGAGAGCTTCATTAAAATATTATCTATTGCACTAAGTTAAAATGAAATCTGCATAAAATTTTTGTAGATACAAGAATAAAGATCAAGTACAAATCTAAAAGAATTAGTTTTATACTTAATGACCATAAAGTGGCATTTCACAGTAATTTCACTATAATGTTGAGTTTGTGCAATGTAAGATCTTACACTAACAAAAAAAATTAAATACTTTTAAATGATAATTTTAACATGATGGTAACATAACATTAGCTTTGGAAAAAGTTAAAAATTTCAAACTCTACTTTCAAATTTAAAGACATGTATTACAAGTTAGACTCGCATAATATCCCAAATACTATGAAATGTCCCTAAAATATTTTTTTAAGAACACAGGGGAAAAAGGAGATATTATCTTTTTCGCTTTATTTGACATTTAAAACACAATATAGTACAAAGGAATTAGTAAAGAATGGGCAGATGGACAGAAAAAGTAACAACATAAAAAACACTTTATAGTGTTAATTAAGTTTTGAAACACAGTAGAAAATATCCAAACACTAAAAAGTATGACTTAAATCATAAAATAATACAGTTAATATCATGAACTGTGTTTGTATTACCATTAAAAGTTTTTGAAATGTCACAGGAAAAATAGTTTTTAAAAGACAAAATCTAATAGTATTTTACTCGGTAGAGTAAAAATGCAAAAGTACTACTCAGTAAAATGTAGTACATATGAGTTAAAATTCTCAATGGAAACCTTATTTAGATATTAAATAAGTTAAATATTTAGATTATACATAACAAGACATAATTAAAATGAAGCCAACTCATAAACTCAAATATATTTCTTCTCAATATAAGTTTAAGAAGGGCATTATTATTAATCGTTTTAACATTATAAAAAGTTCAGAAACAAGAAACTTGCAACTTAGCAAACCTCAAATGAAAACTGTTATTTTCAGCCAGTTTCATCTGCAAGAATACACAGAAAATAAAGATAAAAATGCATTACATTGCTTTTCAGAAAAAAAGGAACTTCAGATACTTTTCTGCTTTGGCATTAAGTTATTGGCATGTCCATTAGAGCCTTTGTCGTGAAAGCCTCCTAGTTCTGCGCTTTTTTTGACTTTGAAAAATCTCACAAGATGACTCATTGGGGCTGATTACCTGTAAAAAATAAAATGACTCTGAAATTTAGTCTTACTGTTCAGGTTTTTAAAATAAACATTTCCAAAGTTTTTACTTCACACATAAAAAGTTATGCAGAAAATATTTAAAATGTTTTACCCAACAGAAAAGTTGAAAATAGAAATAAAGGTATGTAATATTTTCTAAAAACATTATAACTAAATCATGTTAATCTTACCCTTGATGAAGATTTTCTCTTTCTGCTAATACTACCACTGCTACTTTCTTTTTCAAAAGACTGGTTGTGAAGACTAAGAGCTTTAACCTGTTAAAAAAAAACAAAATTCTAAGATAAATATTTTAGCATTAATGCCATCTTTAGAACAAAAGCTTTAAATACTCTACATTACCTATAGTGTTTACTGCAAAGAGTTTTTATTATCTGAGTTTACAGAACACATCAAAATAAATTAAAATTGTACTTTGGAACAACAGTATGGAAAATCCTTATCAATATATTTTCCATTTTTTAATGATAAAAATGTAAAAATATAAGAAAAGAGACCTGATAATCAATAATAACATTTAAGATCACAAGAAGTATGTTTTGTTTCAAGATTAAATTTGAAGAACATCAAAATGTAACAATGTCTCTTCACTATTTTCACATCAATGCTTCTCTAATTAAAATCTAACATTTCAGGCAAATGTTTGCATCATTTACAAAAATTTCTCTTTAAAATCCAAAAACACACCATACAATTCTTAACTAAGTCCTTGATTTAAATAGTAAATTTATCAAGTGAAACTTAAAATCAACAATACTTCATGAACGGCTTACTAGATACTTATACAGGCTAGCCGAGTTTTAAACAATGAAAACCATTTGACAACTTTTCCCGCTTGGAGCGCTACAAGACCTACCTATATCACCCACCGCCTTCAACACTGTGGATATGCTTTGCCAGTTGGTCCAGTATTGCCATCTTGATTTGCAATGATTTCCGTACTCGGCTAGCCTGTATAAGTATCTAGTAAGCCGTGCTTCATGCATAGTACAACAGGTAATTAATAGGAAACTACCTTAGTTATGGAAGCTTCCAGAGGGGAGGGTGATCTTTCTGGAGTTGAAAGTTTCTCATCATCTTCTGGAGCTGTATCCATCTCATTCTAGAAAACAAAATTTTGGTTACAGAAAAACAGCTTTCATAAACTCTTTATTGATCTATCTAAACCTTATTGGCAATGAAAGGGTAAATGCTTTGTACTCTTTCTAAATACTAATAAAACATTTGCAAGCTGCCAACTCATATTTGCTCAACCACATGAATACTTTTTAAGATTTGTGCTTTTATGTGATTTTGTAACCACAGGTGAATTGACAGGGGTCAATGCTTCCAGCATTTTCAGGTAATTCAATTTTTTCATTAGTAAATAATTAAAGATCAATCACCAAGAGTGGGTCTCTGAAGTATCTAAATTGCCCCCCTTCCCCCCTTCTTAAAAACACACAATCTGTAATTCCAAACTTACATAATCTTTTTCTGAAATGTTTTCTTCATTTTCATTTTCATTGTTTTCTTCATTTTCATTGTTATCTTTCACAGAGAAGTAATAAGGCAAACCACTATCATGTACTACAGCTTTATCCACCATGTATCTGTTTTTGGTAGCCTTAGAAGACCTTTAACAATACAAAATAGAAGAAAAGTAAGTAAAAGCTAATGTTCAATAATCCTCTTCACAAAATAAACTTGACTTAAATCCAATTTAGTATTCTTATAATAAAGGTAAAGTACCATGTCCAAACTTTAAAGTTAAATTGTTTTATATTGGTGAAATATCCATTCTATAGTTTACTTTATCAGAAAAACACTTCATTGTGATGGAGGAAAACAAAAAATCCACATACATATGAGAAATAAGTAAAACTGAGAGATCTATGAAATACTGATAACCATACCCTTTTTTGATGAAACCTTCTAACTCAAGGCGATCCAACAAAACTTTAGCGAATGCTTTAGTACTTCCAAGCAGCTTTTCAAACTGGACAACTGTAAAGGTATGGTGAGAAATACAGCAATAGAGGGCTCTTCTCATACAACAAAACTCCTATAAAGATAATTTCAGGTTATATCACATAGGTAACACATCAAAATTATATTAACCAATTAATGCTGTTTTCCCATCACATTTCCAATACAGTACAACCTTGTTTATCCTAATTTACTGGGACCAAAGATAATTAGTAAAATCAAAAATCTGAATAATCCAGGTAAAAAGCAAAACCTAACCTTAAATACTCAGACTTACCATTAATTATTATGAAGAGCTATTTTTTGTAATGGAATTTTTGCATAGAATTGTTTAAAAGACATTGAAACATGAAACTATCTTTTTAAATTATTTCTTAATAAAAAATTTGTCCATTGTCTTCTATTACAAACACATGAGGCATTTGAATGAAGTATAGTCATGCCTACAACAAATCTGAAATTTTTTTACAATTCTTATTTGGATTACCCAGAAATACAAGGGGCTGATAGACAATAATTTACTGCATTTTAGAAAACTAACAAGTATGGCATAGCCTTTTTCAAACAAAGAAAACAAGTAAAATTGGATTTTTAAAAAATTATTGCTTTACACCACTTTAAATAAACAGCATGAAAGCAACTTTTTTCAACATCAAAAATTTTTCCTTTATTTATTTTACAATGTTTAGAAAGAAAAGTCCAGAGATTAAAGTAAATTACCTTTCGATCTTTTCCTTTAAACGTATACACCATATCCCAAGTCCTGTGTCCATCAGAATTGTACAAAATGCACTCAACACAATAAAAAACAGGTGGGACACTTTCTGGTTTCAAAAAACCGTAGCAACTTCTGTGCTGTGCTCCTTCACAGCTTATACATGTTATCAAGTCAGAATCTTCAATCTTAAATTAAAATAGTACAAGTCAAACAAATAAATTAATATTCACATCTGAAATGTTTTTAATTAACAATTTTATACTTACAGACTTAAGCTCACAAGGGCAGTTCAATGCTTTCCTCTTGTCTTCTTTACCTGTAGAAATAATATGATTAATGGTTAATTAAACCTATTTATAACAGGACATATAGTACCACATATAAATTTTATTAAAGAAAATTTTTTTCATAAAAACCTCTTTGTGAGGATGGAAGATCTGGAACTTCATCAACTACTCTTTCTTGAGCCTGAAATAGAAATTTTAAAAATTATCTGAAGGCATTGATATTTTTAAGCAACTATTTTTACTCTCAATTAAAGTGAGTTAAAATCCAATGGAATGAAAATTAAGACTTTTAAAGAATCTCTTAAAGTTGTAAAACGAGTTATTTTATACAGGGTTTTTCAGCTAAGATGTTAAAGAATAAAAAAGAAAAGACATGCTCAGTATTTTTTTTCTAAGGAAAATTCATAAGGCAGCATATTTTTTTAACTTTTTCAACTGTTATAATGTCAGCAATCAGCATGTTATACATGAAACTTTAGTAAAACAATTTGATTACATTATACTTTGAAACACTATAGACTACTTATTTTTCTTATATTCTTATGATAAACTTTTACAGAAAAATTTTAATTATAGTGAAAATGAAAAAACATGTTATACAATGATCACAACCTATTCCTAAATTACAGTTTATTATTATGTTCTGGACCATCTTATAATAATTAAGTATTTTTCAACACAACTGTTACTAATTCTCTCTATATAACCATTTACTATAGATGACTGAAAAAATTAATCACCATAATACATCATATATATCTATTTTATCCCTTGAAAAAATTAAATGTGTTTATTTGTGATCTATTCTATTCTATTCTTATCCCTAAAAGTTTTATAACTTTTCCAAAAAATTTCTAGTTGGCAAATTCTAACATAAAAGTAATACTTTCTTTGATCTTAAACAATAAGATTCTGATAATAAGATAACAATAAGAAGTAAACCAGATTCTGCAAAAAGTAAATCTTTCTGTATGTGCATTATAAGACAGTAATGATATTATAAACATTATTGTTAATGATAAACAACTTCAGTAGTTTTACCTGTTGACTACCGCTTATCAAAGAACCTGAAAAAGGTTCTTCAGAATGGAATTGGGATGCACTTTGTTTGTTAACAGTAGTCTTCAACAGAAATTTGTAGCTGAAAGAAAATCAGATAATAATAAAACTTAACAGTTCATAATTTTACAGGAAATGCACAATGTTTTGCATACATAAAAAGTAATTGAACTTCAAAGGAAGTTTAAAGCAAAATAGGAAAGTAGGACAAGTAAAAACAGCCCATACTTAATAACTAATCTTAAGAAAATTAAGGAACTTTCTATACAAACAGTTAAAGGAAAAACAAAGTTTTAATATTAGTGATAAAAATATAATATTCCTATATTGTTGTTTAAATTAGCAATAAAACCAACTGAATTACAATTTAACCAATTGAACCAAATTACACTTTTACCTATGTCGTTCAGTATCAATTGTCCCCAATTTTAAATTCATTGTCTTTCCAACAAATGAAAACTTGGCATTAGAAGATGGTTCAAAACCTTGAGGTTCATAATCTTCTGGTGTCACTAAATATCACAAAAATTAAGTTTCAATTAAAAGTATGAAAAGGTATTAGAGCAACAGAGGAGTATCAAATTAGCATGCATGTTTGATGAAGGTTACAGAAAGGGAAACAAAAACATAAAAGTTAAAAGATGTAATAAATTTAATAAATTAAGATCATATTGAATTGAATAAAAAATAATTAAATTTAACTAAAAATTTGAGAAAATATTAAATTAACTAATAATTTAAGAAAATATTTTACTTAATGAATCTCAAGAACATAAATATTATTTAAATTTCTTACAAACTTTGAAAAGGCATTTATTTGAGACAGAATAATGGAATTACAAAGCTTAAATATAAAATGCTAGTAGGAAATTATTATGTAAAATCAAAATTATAAATCCAAGTTAAAAATAAATTACCATCATCATAATAGAGAAGTTTTACACAAATGTAAGCTTTTTGAGGTAAATCTCCAAGTATATCACTGATAGTATTGATGCTTTTCAGCATGTTAAAAGTGGCCAGAACAGTTGGATCATTAGAAAGGGGTGTTTCTATTTTTGTTCCATCCTTGCTAATGTAAAAAATCTGAATTTTAATGAAATTGAAAAAAATAGTAAAGTCACAGCCAAATTTTTAAATTTTAAAACTTACTATGTTACAGAACAGTTTTCATCTGAGTATCGAAATACCAAGTTGTATGCTTCAATTACTTCCTATATGGTAATTAAATAGTATATAGGTCACTAATGTAATAATAAAAAATAGGTGTATGAAAATATTTAATAAAATAAGTACCAATTAATACTTATTAGTAGAAAATACAATATAACTAATGTAATGATACTTACATCAGGATTTTCAGGATTGTAACAAACCTGAAATTTTTAAAAAGCTTTTAATATTAAAAAATGTATAAAACCTAAATAAAAACTAATAATTTCAACCATGGGTTAGCAAAGGTATAAGAGGCATTTTAAATCCAGAGATACTCTCTGAATTTTCACCACGCAACACACTTATGTTTAAAAAACTGTAAAAAAAAAAAAAAAAAAAAAAAAAAAAAAAAAAAAAAAATACAAATATCAATTAAGAAAATTTTTAATTAATATTATTGCTAAATAATAAGTAGAACATAGAGTAAATTTTCTTACCCCAACACTTAATTGCTGAAGCTGAAAAATAAATGTTTCATGGTAAATATGTGTTGATGTTAAAAATAAATAAAATCTGAAACTTTTAATTATTTTTACCAAAAATTAAGTTTAATGCATTGAATTTTTCATGAAAAATATTTATAAAAATACTTTTATGATACTTAGTTTAACTAAACACAAGTATAATTGATTACATGCACATAATTAATTAGTTTTTTAAGACATGAAAATTAAAGGCAAGGTATAATTTTAGCATTCAGTTAGAGAAACATGAAGTTCTATCTTTCAATAAGAAAAAGTGTTTTAATGCATTCCTATATCATAATTGAAACCTATAACAATTAAAGAACATATTTACATCTATATTAAAAAAGTAAATAAAATGGTGAAATAAAAAAAATACACTCTTATTGTATATTAACTGTTATTTTAAACTAAATGTTTTTACATATAAAAAATGGGAAAATGAAGTATAAAAACACTATCTACAGAAATTAAGTGGTCTTAAGACATTGTGTAAGATTTAAAAGCCAATAAAAAATCCCACACATTAAAATACTATCTTTGAGTAGTTGAGCATAAACAGAGACATATGCTGACTATCTCCTATCTTAACGAAAAAATGTATTATTGATGGCATACATCAAAATAATTCCCAGTCAATATAAATTTAACTTACATATTTCTTTTCTACCGCATCATAGCAACTCCTAATTAAATTGATAAACTTGTTCACAGATTTGTATCGAGTACCTTCAGACAAGAGCTTGATTTTAATTCCTGAAAAATAATTAAATATTATGAACATTATTAAATTGAAAAAGTCAGAAATCTGAAAATCCCCCAAGCTCAGAGGAAAAATAAAAATAAAACGCTTGAATAACGCAAATTGCTTAATTAGGAAATCTATATGAATCTATATTATAGGGATATCAAGCCTCACAAATGAAGAAAAGTTACTTAAATTGATCATGCATACAAACATCTAAAACAATTAAAAGATACTACATTTTGACCAGCTTTAAAATTTCATTATATTATTGGCAATGAATGGAGGGATCTTCAGCAAAAAAGGCAATGCATTTTAAGTATTATAGTAGACAAAAACTTAATTAAAATTAAAATTTATAGTACTTAAATTATAATAGAAACCGATGAATTTAAAAAAAAAAAAAGAACATTTGTTATAGTTGAATAAATATTTTCCCTGCAGCTATCAAAACTCTCCATATGAACTTACCTCCAACAGCTCTTTCCCCATATGCTTCTTGGGGGAAAATTTTTCTGATATACGTTATAGAAGATAATGAAACCGCGATCAGTTTTTTAATGAATAAGCAAGATCCTTCCAAAGTAGTAAATTCAGGAAAGATCGTTTTCCACTAAAAATGAAAGTAGTATTGGATATAGTATTGGAGTGGATAAAGAAGTAACAAAATTCGCTCAACATTCTGTAAACAATCTTAATGTTATTAATTAATCAATCAGAACAAGAATAATATCGTTCTGAGTCACATCAAAACCATATAATCTCTATTTCTTCCAGTATTTCAGATATAGTACTAGTTATAAAAGAAAAAAATATCTAATTCCTAGAAATATATAATTCCTAAAAGCAAAACAACAACAACAAAAATATTTAATCTTTTATTAATTAGTTTTCTTTCAACAATTTTAAATGATTTCGCAATAATCATTTACAAAAGTAAGCCCTAGTAAACAAAATTAATTAAACTAAAATATTAATTATATTCTTATTAACAAACAACATTATAAATTAAACATTCTTACATCTTTCATTACTTGAGTCTCCATTTGAGGAGTAGAATGCATCATGGTAGTCATGGCTGTATAAGGAACACAAATTAAAGCAAAACGAATTGAAAAAGTTGTAAATTAGAGGAAATTTCATAAATTTAATTAGTATACAAAATACGTAAACACATTAATACAGAATATTTAAAAACAATAATTCAAAGTAGAAATTTGTTTTATTATTTGGATATCACATGATAAGAATGTTCGAATGTTAAAAAGCTTAAAACAAACAAACACGATTGAAAATTTAGAATCCAATCACTCGTTTTTAATAAAATCATTATAAAAATAGAAATAGAATTTAAGATACTAAAAGGCTTATTTAATAGGAAAAACTTACTTACCGCCTAATTGACAGAGCGCTGCGAAAAAATTGTTGGAAAGAAAACAGCTTTGTTGTTATGTTTGCTGGGAAGAAAAATCGTTTGCCGATATTTCATTTTTATTCTAAAGGTTTCAAACGATAAAAAGACTATTATCTGATTATTCTCAATTTTATAATATTGATAAAACCTTTTATAATAAATTAAATAACGGCAATTTTAAGAAAAATAATAAATTTCCTCGAACTATTTAACTTGAACAGTTTAGGCAACAATTTAAGACTCATTTAAAAGCAAAGGAATTTAAATTTAATAAAAGATTAGAGTGGAATCGACATCGACCGAAACAACACGAAGGAAGATTCGTGTTATATTAATTCTTTAGTTAGAAAAAAAAAAGTTTACCGTATTTTGACAATTATTTAGAGAAAATTCAAGCAAAAGATAGTTCAGCCCCAAAGCTCAATAAAATGCATAAAAAAGTTTTTTTGAAAGTTTTTTTTGGGGTATATTGAAAACATGACGAATTCCCCCTGTCTAGAAAATGAACCATATAACATTTCAAAAAACAATATTTTATTAAGATATAAATGACACATGATCAAAAATAACAATCTAATAATGAGCTAGCATGATCTATGTACACTGGAAAACAATAATTTAATGAATTTTTTTTAAAAAGACTCTCTAATTTAAAATGTATTTCTCCATTTATTGTATAAGAGAAGTATGGGTAGCTTATAATTTCTTTGTTGAACTTTCGGATGAAATACGTCGAAGTTTATTTTCTCCAAATTCTTCAGATAAGCATCAGTCGAAACCTAAAAAAAGAACATTTTAAAATGATTCAAAATTTTTTATTACTGTATAAAAAGTTTTAAAACTCTGAAAAAACGTGTAAAATTCGTAGCTGAATTCGCACTAAGTTTAGAGTAGCTTCGCTCGAAGACAGATATAATTCAGTTTAATACAGTATACCCTCATCGTTATCTCGCACTCTGATACCTCGGAAAAGTATCCCCCCTTGAAATTAAGTATCCTCTATTTTCCCTTATCATCTCGAACAAATTTTCGGGTCCCTTCAATTCTGAGATATTGAAGTTATGCTGTAGTTACAAATAAAGAAGCTCTCTTATGAAATCGAAAAAAAAAAATCGTTGAAAACAATCTGAAGACAAGCGTCCACGTCAAGCCAATCCTCATAGTGATTGATTGAAGTTCTAAAAAAAAAAAACTGTCAACATTTTTAATGAGGGACTTGCATGATTTTTTTTTAATTTAACATTTTTATCCGATTCTCCACGAAAAGTTAAGCTGATAAGCAAAATTTCAAGGTTGATTAAGAAAGTTTTTCAATTAAAAAACCTTTTTTAAAAGTCGCCTTTTTTAAAGAGCGCGAAAACACTTGAATCGAGTTGACAAGCCCTATATATGTGCGCGATCGACCTCTTTCTGTATACCTCTTACGATAGACCTCTTTGCCTCTTCCCATGAGACAGATCAGTGACGTCACTGTCTTGTCAACTCGATTTAAGTGTTTTTGCGCTCTTTAAAAAAGGCGACTTTTAAAAAAGGTTTTTTAATTGAAAAACTTTCTTAATCAACCTGAAATTTTGCTAATCAGCCTAATGGCGGCTTTACACCACCGCGGTTTTCGGCAGCCGCGGCGGTTTGTGGGAACCGCAGAAACTCAGCGACCGCTCGAAAGAGGGCGCTAGAATCGATTTACGACACTAGCGGCTGCCGCCAAAACCCTCTATATACAAAGCCTGACAACTACGTCACTGTGACGTCAAAGGTGGCGGAAAATGAATTATAAAACATGGCGTCGTTTTGCATGTGACGTCAAAGGTGGCGGAAAATGTGACGTCACCCGTCCGAGTTGTGAGGCCATTATATAGAGGGTCTTGCTGCCGCTAATGCCGCCGCGACAGTTTTGGTTCCCGCGCGGCAGCCGCTAGTGTCGTAAATCGATTCTAGCGCCCTCTTTCGAGCGGTCGCTGAGTTTCTGCGGTACCCACAAACCGCCGCGGCTGCCGAAAACCGCGGTGGTGTAAAGCAAAACCCTCTATATACAAAGCCTGACAACTACGTCACTGTGACGTCAAAGGTGGCGGAAAACCGCTAAATTTCCCATGTTAAGTCTATGGAGCATAAAAACTTACTTTCTTAACTCCTCGCGTTATGTATGCCTTCAAGACTGATAATACTGTTCTGGAAACTCAAAATCTTTCGTTTAGAATCAAAATTTTGTCCCTTTTGTACAGCTTATAACAAATATAAAACATGGCGTCGTTTTGCATGTGACGTCAAAGGTGGCGGAAAGTGTGACGTCACCCGTCCGAGTTGTGAGGCCATTATATAGAGGGTCTTGTGTAAAGCCGCCATAACTTTTCGTGGAGAATCGGATAAAAATATAAAAAAAAATCATGCAAGTTCCTCATTTATTACCAAGCATGATTCACCTAAGTTTCGTAACACGGTTGTGGCGCTCGCGTAGTTCAATGATATTCCTAAGTCACAGAGTTAGGGCTGAATTTAGTTTCTCCGTGAGACAGTATACAAACAACTCAACGAAACGAGTATCTCACGCAATTGTAAATAAAAACAAACGTACGTAAAGCGGCCAGTTTTACTTGAAGTAAAAAAGAACTGTCTGGCTGAAGTAAAAAAAGCGTTCGAGGAACTTTTCTTGAATTTATTGTTCAGTTTACTTGTCATTCAAAATCTCCGTGAACCAAAGTTCGACCATGTTGACTTTATCCACCTCAAAGTTATGTAACAGAGTAAACATTAGATTTTCTGAAATATCCAAAGCATACAAATCAAAATATAACCAACAAGTGTGGAATTCCCGTTGCTTTTCTGCATGTAACCGCAATCCAACTTCGCCTATGCCTTGTCTTTCTCAGTTTGAAAAGACTGTGCATCAAATAACTCCATCAAGGCTACTGCAGGGTCTTCCAAAACAAGGAAAGGCGCCAGGTAAAGGAAAAGGCCCAATTTCATGGAAAACTCTATTCATCAGCTTGGGTATAGGCGGGGTCTTAGTGGGTGCAATGCAGTACGCTAAGCGGGAGAAGCAACTAGCCATGGAAAAGCAGAGGCGACGTGAATTGGGGAAAGCTGCCATAGGTGGCCGGTTCAACTTGGTGGATCACACCGGACAACCTCGCTCCAGCAAAGACTTCTTCGGACAGTGGCTGCTAATTTACTTTGGTTTCACCCACTGTCCCGACATTTGCCCCGAAGAGATAGAAAAGATGATAGAAGTTGTCGAGGACGTCAACAAATCCGACGGATTCCCCAAAGTCCAACCGGTTTTCATTTCTGTGGATCCGGACAGAGATACGGTTGAAGCTGTCGCTAAATACATCAAGGAGTTTTCCCCGAAACTTATTGGACTGACGGGTAACAAGGAGCAGGTTAAAGAAGTAACCAAAGCGTATAGAGTGTACTACAGCGAAGGTCCGAAAGATGAAGACAATGACTATATTGTGGACCATACCATCATAACGTACTTGATTGATCCAGAGGGAGAGTTTGTAGATTATTACGGACAAACTAAATCAGCCCAGCAAATAGCTAATGGAATAGTAATGCATATGCTTAAGTATAAAAATGCTAAGGGATCTTTTGTCTGAAGTATTAGATAATTTGTTTAATGTAACTTAGTTGAATAATAATCTTTAGTTAAATTTCTTAATCACCTTAACTTAATCTATGTAATAATGATTTTGTAACATAGATATCCAATTTAGAAGTACAAAATTGGTGTAATCTTTTACTTAAAGTGGTAATAAACACAATTTTTTTCTTAAAACCTATTTGAATGAGACTATTCATATTATGAAGATACAGTAGAACTCTAATTATCCGAATCAATTGGGAACAGACCCAATTCGGATAATCAAAAATTCAGATAATTGGATTTTTTTCGAAAAAGGGTCTATTTTAATTAATTATTGTAAGCTCATTGAAAATGAGTGAAAAATCTATATTTCCAATAGATTTTTTGTGGTTTTTTTTTTCACATCAGGGATGAAAATTCGTTGTATTTCTCGGTAAACAAGCAGTCATCCAAGCCTTGGATTGGTTTTTATAAAAGTGGGGAAGCATTTTCACATTTTTAAATGGTCCTGAGCTTTTTGACTTCCTATGACATTACATTTCCATCTTAATTTCTTTTTTCGGAAATTCTGAATTCAATTCGGATAATCAGCAATTCCAAAGTTGGAGTTCTACTGTATATCAATTTAAAAAAATTCTGGACCAATTCCATTATCTGTCCTGGTCCCGTAACAAACCGACAAGATGTTTGTCAAATATCAGCAAATTTTTATTGTTGTTAATTGATATAACTGTACATTTTGTATGTTGCAAACTAATAGAATTTTGCATTTTAAACAGCTTGGTGATATTTAATGGGACAGATAACAGAAATGAACCAAAATTGTTGGCTGAAATATAATGGGATCTTAATTTTAAAAGTACAAAATTTTTAGCCCGAGAATACTTTGTAGTTTTATTGTTAAAGAACTAGCAACACACATCTAACATTGGAAACCGATGCAATATAAACCCATTTCTTAAAACTCCTTTTGGCACATTGAACCATCCCTTTCAGGCAATGTGTTTGAAACCACTTGAAATAATCATTTTAAATAGAAAGATGTGCATTACTAGTTCTTAAACAATGATACTAAATCACAGATTGCAAAACTTTTTGAGCCCATTGCCAAATTTCCCCGAAAGCCAATAATATTTTATAAAGCCAGCCAAGATATAGAAAATATACAAGAGTTGAGTTTTCAATGTACTCTAAGCTCATAATTTGAAATTACAATAATAAGTAGACCCTATCCTTATATACAGAACTATATAGTTCAAAAACAATAGGTAATATAGTTTTTTTTTAACTTTTACAAACAGTTAAAATGTTGTTAAAGCAGAATGTTGTTGAACTGACATTTAATTCATGAAATTGAAAAATATGTGTTTATTCAATGATTTATTTATCAGGAATATTTTCAGAAGTTTTCATCTATGAATTCTATATAGTATACTACAACCAAAACTTCTTAATGGTCAATGACTAAAAAAGTAGACATTTTACTTTAAAAATTTCAATTTAGTGGAAGAGAAAATTATCAGGTCTCCAGAATAGATTTATGGTGGGTGATTTCCAGGGAGCAGGACCACAATCAGGCTTTTGTTTTGGGTATGGATGGGTTTGTAAATTGTTTAAAGATTAAAAGTATTAAATATCCTAACCCACTATATCTAAACAGGGGCTCAAGGGTTCTTCCCCAGAAAATTTTCGAATTTACGCATGAAAAAAGGGATTTTAAGCTACTTTTTAGGGATGTTTGAGGTTTTTGGGGGTCTTAATTTATAAGAAATAAAATCTTAAATAAAAATATATCAAATCAAAGAGAACAATCTCTTTCAATCTACAATCCTAAGCAATAAGAAATCTAAGTCTGACTTTTGATTTCTAATAAGAAATCAAGACCCCCAAATTTCTTTCAGCTCATCACTGCTCCCCCAAAAAGCTTCCGGGGGAGTTACCGCTCACTGTAGCAAATTGTTATGAAATTATGTTCAATAATCATTAGTTTTCTTACATGGCAACACATTTTTAATGACAATGAGTTTATCAGACTTGGATAACAGAGAACTTTTTTAAAAATTAATTCAAATTTTTGACAATTAATTTTTTATTACTGTTGATTAAGAATTATCACAGTACTTAGAAAAACGATGGGTCAATCATTGTTTTTAAGTCAAAATCACTGAGAACACTTAATTAATTTACAGAAAATATTTGAAGATTTTGATGCATAAGATTTTTGTTTTATCCAAGTCTGGCTATTATTAAGTATTTTGACTCACTTTAAAAGTATTCAAGGGTAGTAAAATGTAAGAGATAAGCACAGTGTTACCCAATTATTTCTAGTAGCTCCTACACACCTATATTAACACCTTCTGATACACTAAATAAATGTTTTCAGTTGAAAAAACAGTATAGGGGAGATTCGTGTACCTAGCGCCACTTTTTTTCAATCCCCTATAACTAACCCAAAATTATGTTTAATGCTGTGAAATTGATTATGGACACATCAGAATACTAACTACTTACATTTTTGACAATCAAAAACACATAACTAAGGATATTAGTCAAAATACAAGGTTTTTTTTAAAAAAATCTTGAAATGGCCCTAGGTACAATTTGTAATTCTACCAAGGGTCATTGCCTAAAAGTTTAAAATTAATAGCAAAACAGTAACGCACTTCAATTTTACTATGTAATAATTGATTTAAAGTATTTAATGAAAAACATTACAAAATTTTGGTAAATTTTCAACATTGTTGTGAAATAGCTAATTCTGGATAAATGTTCAGAAACTCAAACACATTTAAGTTTTGTTATTCTAAAATTATACTTTCTTTCTCTCTAACTTAAAAGTACTATGCTTATCAAATAGAAACAAGTTATTATTGAAAAAATGCTGTTTATTTGTATTTAGGGCTGGCCCTAGGTACAAAATAAGCAAATTTATATGAAAAGAAATGTCTTAATTTGATTAAACTACATGGAGTGGGAACTTTTTTAATGTCTCATTTAGTTCCTAACCTAGTAAACAAATTATGACTAAAATATATAGAACAGTATTTGACTGATTTTTGGAAATAATAAAACAGCTAACTTTAAAAAGTAACTTAAGATAAACTATTTTAACCAATAACTAGTCACATAATTCTCCTGACTGGTTTATAAATAGTTGCTAACATGGATATTGATGGTATAGAGAACATGCCCCCACAAGAGTAAAATTATACCTACTGGGTAAAATTACTTCAAAGCACTATTTTTTAATGAATCAGATTTTTGAAGCAGTAAAATGCTTCAGTGTGTAGCTTTTTTAGATAAAAAAAACCTCAGATTTTATTGTAAAAGATGTTTTAAAAATACAAGTGCCACTCCCAGACGACAAACCTTTATCTTCCCCATCCTGTTTACATTCCTGTTTTTTAATAAATTCTTTAGATTTTGTAATATTTTTGCCTTGATTCAAGGATGAAAAATATAGGTATTTGAAATTTTGAAAAACATTTCCGAATTTACCATGAAAGATGTTTTTAAAATCCCTGTATACCCTCCCCCAAAGGTTTGACATGGGTTTGGCCTGGGAAGGACATAGACAAACCATAGACTGTGTATTATACAGGTAAACTGTTTTATGTTTAAACTTAAACCAGGGGTGCAGAAAAAGTTTCAGGTCTCAAAATTTCCCATAACGCAATTTGTTTTCTCCAAAATTTCCCCCCAAATGAGATTTTATAATAAAATATACCTAGTTTTTCAAATGTGAACTTTATACCCTCTTTTAGTCTTTCTTACATACTTATCTCATGAATGTGTCTTCTCTTGAATTACACAGGTCTGCAAAAAAAAAATCTGAAAGCTGTTTTGGTTATTCCACCTAATCTTTATGCTTGTTGGTGTGCTGAATGTGAAAATGACCTTCATTTCGATATCAAATTTCCTGACAATTTAGGTTTTTATGTTTTATTGAGAAATACCTCAAAATTTTGAAAATGGACTCATTATACTACTAAATTTCAAACTCAAATTTTTCCATAAAATCATTTTTAGTGTGCTGAATCTAAAACTGACCTATGTTTTTATTTTAGGACATCATGTTTCTTGACAATTTAAGTTAATAAGGCAAATTTTCAAGAAAATAAATGTAAATTTAGGATAATTTATTTCAAACTCAAACCTTTTCTGAAAATAATTTTTTGATGCTTTTGGTGTGATGAATTTGAAAATTACCTATTTTTAATTTTAACACATCACATATTTTAACAAATAAAGCAATATTTTACAAAAAATTGAGAGTATACATAACAAATTAATTGATTTATTAATTTTTTTTAATGTTTTTGAAACTTAGACAGAAAATTACTTTTGTTTTGCCCTAGCATGTCATGTTTCCTGAGAATTTTGATAGCTCTCTAAAGTAAGTCAATACCTTAATATAAATTTAAATAAGAATATGAAATTATTTTTTATCATTTGTTTTCCATGAAACCATTGTATAACTGAAATGGGTGAACTTAAATAATTTTAAACCACTAAAACTTATTTTTCAATCATGTGAGGCTCTTTTTACTCTTGTGAGTAGCAACAAGAATAAATCTCTGAAGTACACATCAAAAATCCATCATTATTACACTATTTAACCTACTACACTATGTAACATTATTACACTATTAAATGGAAACATTTCAAAATAATTTCCCAATTTGTGAAAAATTCTGATGTTTAGGATTTTTTAATATTTTTTTCGTTATCAGCACGCTATTATAAATTAAAATTTGATAAACATTTTTAAACAACTTTTTTGTTGCAGACCTGTGTTAAAAGTTATAAACTATATCCTCAAATTAAGCTACCTGAAAAACTCCCTTTTTTAATGTAACATCAAGAATATAAATGGAATTAAACAAGAAGGCAATTTTTAGTGAAAATTACCATCCTATTACAGATAAGTTGTTTTTCCTGCATAACAATCTAAAATCAAAGAAAAGCCAACTTCCCTATTCAAATGACAAAATATTTGTTTGAAAAATATTTATGATATGAATTATATCTGAAAAAAATTTGTTTGTCTGCTAATGACAATAAGATTTATTGAGTTTTTCTTTTTAACTTGGACAAAAACAATTACAAATTACTTCAAATCTTTCCAGAAAATGATTACTGCTTCAAATACTGTTTCTTTTTAAAAAAGATAGAATCATTGGTACAAGTTCAGACTATCTGATGCACCAAGTAGGCACTACTAAATGATACTTTTTCTCGTTTCCTGCTACTGACGTGAGCCTCAAAAAAGTTTAAGAAAAACTTCCCTGGTTGTTATTACCGCATATATTGGTTTCAAAAGTGTGTGACTGAATCAATGCTTATGAATTTATGGCAATTAAGATTATTTCTTGAGTACAATATAAGGACTAATGGCTAAAAAGCAAATCTTTAAAAAATGTCCAGAAGCATTCATCCTGACACCTACAACAGCAAACAGATAGAGGCAATGGAATGGTCTGTTATAGTTAATTTTGTTTAAAAATAAAACTTGTTATAAAATTTAAAATAAACTTGGTTAATGTCAAGCTAGTAATAGTGTAAAATATTAAAGAAGTTTTTAAAAAATATATGGCATATTTAATTGCTTAAAAACATTCCAGCCTTGTAGCAATATGTTTTATGCAGTAATCTGTTTTTTACACCTTGAAAACTAATCTTCAGAAAAAGTGCTCGGCAACTTAAGGAAGTTTGGAAACTCCTGGCTTAAACTGTTTGCACCACAAACTTATTGATTTTGGTTTGCAATTAATGACTTTGATGACTTTTGCTTTTTAGCATCCTTTTAAGTTCATTCCTTCATTTACCTCTTATAGAATTTTTTTCAATACAGCAGAAAAAAACTATTTTTTTAGTACAGTTTTTTCTACCTGCAGCAAAATCCTGCCAACCATTATTAGTTATGAAGGAACTTGTATCAGTGAAAAACTAATCATAAAACAAAAAAGTGAACTTACCCAAGGCAAAAATATGTGTTTAGCTGCCTTTGGCAATTCTTTACTCAGTTTTCTTGCCTAAAAAAATTACATATTTTCCATTGTTTAAAAAAATAACATTGATAACAAATAATAACAGAAAATAACATCTTGATAAAAGTCATCAATTTGAGAAGTTTTTAAATAGAGAGGATTTAATTTTTCAATTAATGTTTTAGTCTTATAAATTATTAATATTCTTACTAAAGTATACCTTTTACAGCCAAAGTACTAAAATAAATAATTTTTATTTTTAACAGATTGAAAAGAGTGGTATAGTTACAGTTTGAAGGCTATTCATTATTTTTTATGCGTACTTTACTGACACAAACTTCTAATTACAAGTTGTTACTACTTTGCATCACATTATATGAAAAGCACTGAGCCTTAGTTAATTTATTACCTTTGATTTACAAGAACTTAAATAGAATAGATGACATAAAAATACAATATAACATCAATACATAAAATTCATTTATATTAATTAAAATTATTTATAAAATTGTTTTCAAAAATAAAAAAAAAAAAACATTTCAGCATAAAAAAATGTGCTAAGATCCCAATATTTTTGAAGGGGTAGCAAAATAAGGTAAATAAAAAATAATACATCATACCGTTAATAAATGTTGATTAGCTAAGGAAGACAACTCAAATACAGCATCTTGCAATTTTTCTTTGCCTCCTCCCAGACGTAATTCTTCTTGAGATATTTTATGCTGAAATATTAAGTAACTTATGTCATATCACAAGAAAAAGATTTTACAAAAGCAAAAGCAACAGACAAATTTATAGTAAGAAATATTTTGTTTCATTGATGCAGAATTTTCTTAGGTTATGGTACAAAAATGTCACCAGTTACTTTCATTCACTTAAGCAGGGGTTCTCAATTGGCAGGACATGTCTAGGGGGTTGCAAAATACTGTCCTAGCTGCCTTTATATACATTTTATAGTACTTTCTATCCTAGCTGCCCCAATCTTACAACAGAATTCAATGGCAATATTGTATGTTCTAAGGTATGAAAGGGTTAAATAAAAAACATGGGGGATACTTGAGAGAGTACCTAAGGCTAGAACTTCAAACTTCAGAATAACCAGCCTCACTGGGTGAGGATATGAGCTGATACAGAATGTGTGACTGAAATTACACAGATCACTGTATAAAATCAATGGTTTTATTACTTGTCTTGCTTAAAGTGATGTGATTATGTTTCTTAATAGGTCACACATCATTATTACAAGTAAAATATTAAAATTGTTGTAGATTTTTTTAAAAAATTTAACATTATATTTCAGAGGGGGTCAGAAAAATATTCAACTTAAAAAAGGAGGGTCATAGTGTCTTAAAAATTGAGAACCCCTGCATTTAAGTAAATGTTTTGTTTTTATTTTAAGATTAAGTTTATAAAATTACTAAGGTTTGTGAACAAACAGTTTGTATAATAGCTTATTAACCTTTGATTAACTAATTAACTAATCCTGGTACATTAGTCCACCTTTAGAGCTTTAAAAACCACTTTTATTTCTGCTTTGGCTTTTAACTTTTTATACCAGTTAACCTAAAAGTGACTCCCATGTTAAATGATAAAGGTTTTTGGTTTTATTCACTTAAAAGCTTGAGGGAAGATTTTGAAACATAAGGTCTCTGTAGTAAATGAAATAAATGCACCATACAGGAAATTTGGTTACGTCATTTGTTGCATGTTCAAACATAGAATAAAGTTTAATAATGTAAAATATTTGTTTTTAAAGATTATCCACAGAATTGATCGAGTTAATTTTTTTTGTTGCAAAATTGAAGAAATCGAAAATGAACATTATAAGTGCTTGGATATTTGTATTTTAATGGAAGATTAAAGGAGTTAAAATGGTGATTTTAAGTATATTTTTTACTTAGAATAACTCATGGTAATTGTATTTGACTCAAATCTAATCTAATTTATAAATGTTTAATTAATTAATGTTTTTATCTAAGGTTTAGAATCCTATTATGAACAAATGCCCTCACTTAATATTGCTGAGTGAAACTATTAGCAAGTAGTCAATGGTACATTAAACTATCATCAAAATAAATTGTACAACAGTTAAAATGGTATTGTTAAAAAGATTTTAAGAAATTGAATCAACAGTTGTTTTGTCAGACATACATACCTTGCTCATAAGTTCTACAGGGAGGAAAAAATGTCCTTTGGATATATTATAAGGGATTCCTCGGAGGAAATTACAAATTCCTTGGGATTTACCAATATGACTAGCCGCATGATCACAATGTACATCAGAAAGTCCTGAAATAGCCAAGCATGAAGCTTTTAAAACTACATTTGGTCACAGAGAAGATATAGACAACAGTTGAATATAAATAATGTATTACTTATAGTTAAGTAAATTTTAAAATTCATATTGAAAAATACAGTTAAATAAAAATATGTCAACATGTGAATGTTGTAGCAAGGATTCATGTTAGGTTATACAAATTATACTTCTCATCATAGCATGATGGAAGCCTTCTATATTGAAAGTTCAATTAAAAAGTAGTTAAGCTGTTTTATTTGTGAAAGTAGTCTAATTTGACATCTATGAATATTGATGTCAAGTTGGCTCATGTTTTAATCTGGTAACTACTTTTTCTTGCAATCAACAGGCAAAAGTCATGAGTCTACATATGAATCAAGATGTTAATATAGTTTATTGATTCTCAAACAGTAAATCCAATGCACAATGAAGAGTTTAAAAAAACAGTCAATCATTTCAACATTGGTGGATTGGATACCCTTATTTAGTGCTAAAAAGTGAAAAATAAGATTACTATTTATGCAGCCAATATAAGGAAGAACTGGGGAAAGTATCCAAATAAGCAAGCACAGTTACAGTCAAATACAATCAAAACCAAGGCAGACATAATGTAATCGGATCAAATGTAAACTGGAGGTAGGAAAACTGGTTAAATTATTGATGATAGAATCTGAAAATTTAATACTATGCTTAAAAGATATCAAATTCAAGTGCAGATACAAGTTTTAATGATAACAGCACATGAAAATTTGAAATTATAACTTAAACTCCAAACATATTTAGCTTCAGAGGATTTCTCCAATTCCTGTTTCTTGACATGACTTTCATGTGTCTAACCTTTAAATTTCAGAGCATGTTTTGTTTGGTCAATGTAAGTTAGTCACATTCACAAAAAAAAATAATGTCTACTTTTTAAGGGTTTCAATGTGGATTTGTAACTATTGACTCTTCATAGTTAAATGTTGTGCAAAAACTATATTGAATTTTCGTTTGATCATCACTATACACAAGCATTTTCTGCTGTTGTTGTTTAATGAATTTCATGAAAAATCAAATTTATATCCTAAGGTTAAATGCCAAATGGTTGTTTAAAATACATCTGTGCAAGCAGTCCACAAGCCATTTTTTCACAGCACACTCATATAAAAATTTCAAGTGTTTTGCAAAAATATGGGCTTTATAAATGTTTGGTACTTTAGGATTAGCCAGGTGCAAGCTCATAGTGTTATATAAATCACCAAAATTAATCAAATAAAAAACAATCAACTTTTGCTGTGTTGCTTTTCTTTTAAATTTTTCATATTGTTATGTTCAATTTGTAAAATGTTCCCAATAAAGTTCAATTAGTGAGATTTTGATACATCCTAAAAAGTACTAGCTTTTTTTTAAAGTTCACAAAATTTAAATGTACTTCAAAAAAAGATTTTTGAGTCAAAATGATTGAGAACTCCTTAACAATAAATTTGATTTCTTATGAAATTCAATAAACTATACTAACATCTTGATTTATGTAGACCAGGGATGGCCAACCCAAATGATCTTGAGGGCCACTTTGGAAAACCACAATACTCCCGCGGGCCGCATATAAAATTTTAAGGTATGAGCTGCTCAGAATGACAGTGACATAAGTTGAAAAGTAGAAAATGAGTATTTAGATTAGGGAGTTAAGGAATTAAACAGGTGGCGTTAAAAAAAAAACATTCTGAATTACTCGAAACTAAGTTAGGTGGATACGCACTATCATTTAATAACACGTCATTTTAATAATCTCTCATTTCTGAAGACGAAGTCCCAAAACAAAATTTTTAGTGAAAAACAAAAACAAAATTAATTGTTACTTTATTTCTTCGTCTAAATTACTACATTTATGAATGCAAGTATATGGTGTGATATAGTGACAGTAATTAAGATGTTGAATATGGCTTATGTAGAAATTTATTTCTGGAGGGGCCCAAAATTACTCCTCAGCCTCTCACGCATTTTTAATATGTCCAATGTAAATTTTTAATAAATTTTTAAGTAGAATTTGCGTCCTAAACAACTAAATGTTAGAAAAGTTGTGAGTAATAAAGGTACAAGTACCAAAGGGGGGTCTGGGGGTCCTCCCCCAGAAAATTTTTGGAAATTTGACATAAAAAAAACAAGAATTTTAACTAGTTTTTGTACACCTAGTCCGAATTTTGGAGATGCATTTGAGGTGGGCGATTTTGGGTCATTTTTGCAACTAAACATTGCTCTGTAAGGAAAATTATAGCTCGAAGAGAGAGAGTAAAGTTTTTTTTTAAACTTACGAAAATTCTCGCGGGCCGCAAAATTATATCAAGCGGGCCGCGGGTTGGCCATGCCTGATGTAGACTATGGGCCTATACGGGTATACCCCCATAATGGATAGTTTTATAACACAATTTAGTTACCTGATGCTTGTAAAATTAAAAAATATACAGGCACAACAGTTTGATCACAGTAATTCTCTAATTCTTCCACAGAAAGAAATGGCTTGTCATTCAATAAATTTTCCTAAAAAGAAAAAAAGATATTGGTTTAAAATTTTGAATTTCATAAGACAAAAAATCATCACAAATAGAAAGTGAACTACAGAACTATTAAATGTATTACATACACCCTCACATGTATAGTTGATGTGTTGGCATCTAAACTTATATATAAATATATTCCACAATAAGCAAGGTTTACACAGATCAATGCAAAATATTTTCATCAACACTAAAAAAACTGTTTACTAATGCTAGGAGAAATCCTTACAATCAGAATTGCCTTTCATATTTATAAATTTACATACAACAAACATTCAAAAGATAAAACTAAAACTTAAAGACCAGGTAAAGAACTTAAAAAGCTAGCAAAGAAATTTCGTTGAATGCTCACTGGCTAAGAGAGAACTGTTTAAAAAATATTGAGAAAACTTACCCGTCCAACAATCAAACGTTGAAACCAAGATTTAGATAAATTAATGTTTCTTAGAATCTGTAACAATAAACATTGAAATTATCAAATGAAATACATATGTTTTTGGAAACTTTTTTAATGCATTTAATAGTGATAAACATACCCTTGCTATTTCTTGAGCAACTGGCTGTTCAGGAGGATTGCCCTAAATTAAATTATAAATCCACATAAATATCACTCTTTATGATTTTAGGTTACACATATGACAGAAAAAGGTAAAATTTTTGGAATTAGTGTTAAAATTCAATTCAAGTGTTTTTTTTTTAATTCTTCCAAGAACCATTTAAATTACAAAACAGTAAAAAAAAGTTATTTCCCTTTTTAAATTTAAAAGCATCTAAATCTTCATAAATTTGAAATTATTTTTGATGATAAAGACTAAAAATTATTTAACTATTCTAATTTATTTTAGAGAAATTGTATATTTAAATGGATAAGTTTACTAGTTTTCCACATATTCATAACATTACTATAAAAAGATTGAGAAATTATCAAAGTCACTCATAATGGAAATTTACAAAATAGGGCCATTAAAATTCCTTACAGAAAATGTCCTATCAAGAGTGTCTTTCCAAAACTGCATTCTCATCTGTCCAATAGTTTTAGTAGATACTAAATCTCTAACCTATCAAACAAAATATGAGACTTACAGACATATATCTATGGCAGTGACAAAACATTTTGAAGAAATCAAGATTTAAAAAATCGATAGGACCTACAACTTCTAATATCATGTGAAATTGCAAAATTCAGAATAAAACTAAAAAATCAGCCTTACAACAATAGAGTCAAATTTGACTAGATCGCAATGTGTGGACGCACTGCTTATAAACATGCAACACTACCAATAATGTGTTTTTTACACAAGTTTGAATGTAAAAATAATCGCAAGCATACTAGATTTGAAAATATGCAATAATTAAATAAAATATGTCAACTATTATTCTATAATTCAACAGTAATTTAAATTCAATCAAAGAATTCAAAGGTATTTAGAACTCTACTTATTGATCAATTTAAACACTAAGGCTACTTTATTTTCAGAAATGTATTTCCCTAAAACAAATCATTGACAGATATACCTGAGAAATTTCAACATTAAAAGCTCTAATGATGAAAGCTGATGTTCTTGCTGGCTCAGGCAATAGTAAGGTGCATAAATAATTTTCATGGTCATATTTCCTGGAAAAAATAAAAGCTCCAGTAAATTTTCATTTGTTGAGTGATATACAAATACAGTAAAATCCAGATTGTAAAAGTTTAAATGCTTTAACCAAGAGGCATTAAATATTTTCAGAATCCAATTATCCTTTTATAAAATATTAAAAAAGGTAAGTTATTATCATAAAAATATAAACTGCATGAAGTAGAACTTTTTTACTATTCAAAATATTACATTCTAACCTAAAAAAAAATACAATAATATAATGAACTATGCTTTAACTGAATTTTTTGGTTATCCAAGATAGTTTTGCTCTGCATTGACTAGGTTAATGGGTATATTGTTTGAATGTCAGTTCAATTTAGTTAACTGTCCTGTTATATATTGTCAAATATTCAACTATCACCTGATTTTTTACAGTTTTCACTGATATAAATGTATATTTTAACAAATCAGTTTGCAATTTTTAGCAATATTTCTAATATTTGGCAGAACAGCTTTAGAAAGAGTCCTCCAGCCACCCAGTTTACCCATAGCTCAAATGATGACAACACTTCAGCATGTTGCTGTGGTTACACATGCATGGCGACTGAAGAACTCAAACTCTTTCTAAAGGTTTTCTTATTTGGCATCTACAGCAGCCTGGCAATATTTATCAGGTCAGATAAAATCATTCTTTCTACGCTAGGTAATTGGGCTCAGGGAAATCCAAGTTCGAGTAAAGGTGCGGGAAGTTCGGGTAGCTAGCTACTTAAGCATCTTCTTCAAAGAAGAGGGAAGGGAGGGAGGTAGTTACTGGCGAGAAATAACCAGTTTGGCTCTTTATATATATACATCCCCAACCCTAGGGAGTGAATGGCTTCGCTCGTTTGGGGTTACACTAACCGCCTAGCAAGGAAACCCAAACAATAACATATATGAATCCTAATGTCAACAAACTTATAATTCCGTTACCCTGTTAAAAATGCTTTTAGTCTTCCCAGTTGAAAGGAACCTTGTTTAATTTGAATCTGGGACCCTTTGTTCTATGAAGTAATGAAATCAGTTACCGGTCTCCCCTTGATAAATCAATTTAAGTGTTAAATTAATTTTAGAATGTGCTTCAAATGCAACAAAATAAGTTATGAATCATGCAAACAACTTTTAAATCCTTTAAAAATACAACGAAGCATACACAAAGACTCGGAATACAAGCGGAAAGTATATTATAAAAAGTGTACAAATAAATCATACCGGACTGATTCTACGCAGATTTGAAAAGAATTTAATTTTTTTGTTGACTGTTTACGATTGATAAATATCACTCCAACTACACTGTCGAATGTTTTCGGACAAAAATTCTGATTATAAAGTGTTGAATATCCTTTTAAAAGCGAAATCCCGCTTTTCTTTACATTTCGTATGGACGCAGCCATCTTGATTGTTTTATTTACAAATTTAGACAGTGAGTAGAGTTGTATCACTCCTTTCCAAACTTCCAAAAAAAGTCCAAAAGTCATTTTGTGGTGCCGGCTTCGCCAGCGCCTCTGTGAGCGACACTATAAATAGTTTTATCAAGAAAGGAATAAATCGGGAAAACTGAAATTTCGTGAGAAAACTGGGAAAGCTATTTATTTTATGATTAGCCGTAGCCGACCTTAAATAAGTTTAACTACTTTTAGTTTATAGTAGTTCAACTATTAGAACTACTAGTTAAAACTACTTTAAAATTTTCAACTACTTCAAAAAAAAATTTATTTAAAAAGATATTTAAATTTTTTATCAAAGGTAGAGTTATAGTGACTAGAATAAATTATTCTAGTCACTATATTAGAGTACTCAAATACCTTAACCAGAAATAAAGACCTTTTTTACGCAAAGTATAGACGTTTTCTGTGACATAGATAAGAAAGATCTATTAAGAATTTTGCCAAAAAGTAGGTTATGAAATTAAATAGACTAGTTAACTAGTAGTTAACTACTTTGGGAAATAGTTAACTACTAGTTGCAACTAGTCCCAGGAAAAAATGTTAACTACTAGTTACAACTACAATGGACTCTAACCGTCTGACGTCACACGGAACCAACACGTGACCTACTGAGCTTGCGATTGGTTACCACAGATACTACACTAGTAGATCTACTAGTGTAGTATCTGTGGTAACCAATCGCAAGCTCAGTTGCAGGTCACGTGTTGGTTCCGTGAAGTCTCGAACCAGATAGGCGGTTAGAGTCCATTTCCCAGACTAGTAAGTAGTTGGTAGTTAACTACTTTTTGACCACTAGTTGCCGAACACTAGTTATTATTCCATTAAAATACAGTTCAACTTAACACCTTTACTCCAAGGTTTCTGAAATATTTTCTTTCTGTGCCCTATTATTTTTCCCTTTATTACCCCTTATTTTTTTTTAGACTTTAATTCTATAGTTGTATAATATATTAGATACATGGGCGTCATCAGCTCCTAAAAATTAGGGGGGGGGGACCCAAGGATTTGGGATTCCTCCCCAGAAGGATTTTACAAAACCATACTTAACTACCCCCAAAATAATATTTTTTTGTTTTACACCGGTCAATGATTTTAAGGTGATTTCAAATCAACTTTTGTCCCAAGTTTTAGTGAATTGTTGGTAACTTTTCACTGAAAAGGGAGGTCTGGGGTTCTCCCCCAGAAATTTTTTGAAATTTGACCTTTAAAAACAGGTTAAAATCATTTTCAGTTTTATATGATTAGACAATTTCAAAATCAATTTTTCCCAGTGCTGTAGCTGGAAATTTTTTTTGGGGAGAGGGGATCACCTTTTTTTTTTCTAGAAACAAAATATTTTGTTGGGATGATGTCCTCCCATTTTCAGCACTGGACTCAACCTATTCTAAATGAAATCGTGTTCTAAATCATGGGGAGTCCATCCCCCTCTTATGTTAGGTGCCATTGGTAATCTGACACCATCCTTTAATATTAAAAGGTTGGAGAAACACATTCAGTAAATTTTCGGTCTCCCTCAAAAGTTAAAAATTAGTTTTTTAAACAATGTTCCTAATTGGGGGGACGCGTCCCCCCTGGGATCGACGCCCGTGCCAGGAACACATAATAGACGACATTAGTCATTACGTCACTTGCTTGTTTGGAAACGTTGATTCCATCCGTGATTGGTTCCGTACGGATTTACTTCCAATAACCAAACCAATCACGGATAGAATCAACGTTTCCAAACAAGCAAGTGACGTCACACTAATGTCGTCATTTACATTGCTTTCATAATACCAGTTCAAAGAATTACATTAAAAAATGCATTAAAAGGCTAAGGCGAGAATGGAAAGTTCCGATTATTTTCTTTCTGTATGCAGAACGATCAATTCTGAAATACATCATTTGTGTAGCAGCTGTTAGATTAAAATAATTCAGAGTTGGGGTTTTTGAAATAAAATTGTTCTTGACACAATTGAATTGACACTAAAAAAAATTTTAACTTGAAAAAAGTTAAAAATTTTTTGAGAGAAAATTTTGTGCTCTTCTTAAGTTAAAAAAACTGTTTAAAGTTCTTAAATATTGGGGAGACGCGTCCTCCCGTAAACGACGCCCGTGATTACATATAGCTTTTCAAACCTTTTTCTTATCAAATATTTAGTTAAATATAAATTTTTACTCCAAAAAGGGGTTATGGGGGCCTTTCCCCAGAAAACTTTTAAATAATAGGATGTAAAGAGTTTTTTTTTTTCACATAAGGGGCTCTCGAGGTCATGCAGAGGAAATTTGGAGCAGAATGTTGTTCAAACAAATTCGGGAAATATTTTTTAAATAGTAATTCGTGAACTACTTTCGAAGCCCTCAAGAGACGAGGGGTGGACGTATCGATGAGGTACCTAGCCCGGAGGGCTTCAAACATCTGTCGACTCGGGCCGCCTTAGGCGGCCTCATATTCTTGGCTGTTCTTGACGCAGGTGGCTGTAGCCACTATAAACTGTCCGAAGACTTGAGAAAATCATTTAGTCAACAGAGCAACTCAACCCACTTTGGAGGTATAAAGGCCGGAAGGCCACCGAGTGCTCTTGATGAGGGAGGTCAACCAAGCAACTCAACCCACTTTGGGGGTATAAAGACCCTAAGGTCACACGAAGCCCTCAATATGACCACTTTTGGGGCCGTATTCAGAAACTTTTAACACGAGTCGAAAACGAGTCGATAACGATTCGAGACCGAGAACGACATCGAAATCGATCGAAAACGATCATTTTCGAAACGAGTACTTCAGCTCTCTCGTTTCCTCAAAAACGAGTAATATAGCGGACTCTGATTGGTTGAAAAGTCCGCTATATTACTCGTTTTTGAGGAAACGAGAGAGCTGAAGTACTCGTTTCGAAAATGATCGTTTTCGATCTTCTGGGTCTCGAATCGTTATCGACTCGTTAACGACTCGGTTAAAAGTTTCTGAATACGGCCCCTGAAGTACTCGTTTCGAAAATGATCGTTTTCGATCGATTTCGATGTCGTTCTCGGTCTCGAATCGTTATCGACTCGTGTTAAAAGTTTCTGAATACAGCCCTTGGTCTGTACCGGATAGAAACATTTACCTAAGGAGAATAGGAGTCTGGGGGTAATCTCAAGAAAATTTTTAAAAATTTTAGCGTAATAAAAACAATTCTAAGCTATGTATTTCTCGGGGATACATGGCATCCCTGGACTCGCTCTTGTTCCTAATTTGAATATTGTAACTAGTATTTTTCGATTCCCACCAGTGGCGCATAATGAAATTTCCTCGGAAGGAGCCGAAACATCCCTTAGAAATTAAGTAATTTATATCGAAATCGCAAGACCCATACCTAGATTTATGCTCCAGGAAGGATGAAGTTATTCCTAAGCCCCTTTTATATTAGGTAAAAAATGTAGCTTTTCAGAAATTGTACGGTAGGATTTAATTATTTTGATGGTAGTATAAAGAATTAAAACGAAGATGAGTACCGTAGGCCTTGGCCCAGTAGGGTTGTTACGCCACTGAGTTTAGTTTAGTTTTTTAGTTACTAAGAATTGCGGGTGAGACAGTTCCAAGTACAAAGTACCTTTCGTACACGTATACCCTTTACAGGAGAAAAAAGTGGGTGAATGAAAGTATTCGAATAGTTTATTAATAGTTCCAGTAACTCTACAGACTGATGTTGGAACATATTTTTTGACCTAAGCATCAAAATATGGGCGTTTCTTTTATACCACTCATCAAAGGATTTTGAATAGAGTCATAGTATGAATAAGTTGAATTTCACATTTTCACACACAAAAGATATAAATTGCACGAGAGAAACTTGATAATCATTATGTTGGAAAACACAAAACCAGAACATCTTCTAATAAAAAATAAACAATACTGTCCGATACCAATACCTTCAAAGGGTATTCGAAGAAACTAATTTAGCAGCGGGGTATTTTTAAAAACACAAGAACGGAATCAATAGTTTCCCTTACAAGATACAACATAAAAACTAACTCATAACAATTATCTAAACATAGTCGCTATTCCCAATCAAAAATCCTCCGCCATTATAAGCAAGGGCAACTTTCATCAATTCATTCACGACGGTGAACGGGTGAACCGTTTAATTGTTGTTACGGTCGCATCTTCTTCATTGTCCAAACAACAAAGAAAAAGAACACAACAACAAGGCGATTTCGGAGAACCAACCAACCCGAGCGACTACTACTAGTATAAAGTGAAAGCACGCGAACACGACCCTAGACAAAAGCCGCCATTATATGCGAATCAGAATTCTTACAATGGATGAAAAAAGTGAAACCGACTCTATTTCTGGGCAACTGTCGCAATGAATGGGTAGGAGTCATTCCACTTGAAATTCCCTCCTTTGAAGATCAAGGAAATGCCATGTTGAATGAATGGGATTGGGCACCTTGAAAAACAACAACAAAAAGGTTCTTTTTGGGCGCCCTTTGAGGAAATGCCGTGGAATGCTGAAGTGTCGTGCTTGGAGTTTCTAATTTCGGAGGGTTATGGATGTTATTAATGATGGCCGTTCCATTTAGTGTTGCCACTTTTAATTAAGGAACAATGTATTATTGGATTGGGATTTTGATTAATTTTATAGATAAAGGTATATTGAGCCAATGAGGAAAATTTATTTTAATACGAAGAGTTTTTTTTTTATAAAACTTGCTTGATATAGACTTTTGGAGTTCGAACTAACTCTTAAGACAGACCTCTACCATCACTTTTCTAAATAGTAATAGTGTTAGAAGAATTGGTCATTGGCAGGGGAATTCAATTCGGTGCTCTAAAGAAGACATTGTTATTAGGTATACAGAATCCTATATTTGTAAACTTCTGACTGACTTTTGGAGATTGATCTATCTATTACATTCATTGCAGTGACCCTGTGAGTAAGGCTCTAATAAAGGTATTTTCATTCTGAGTTTTAAACAATTTTATGACCTCCCTTGCGCCACTAAATTTTTATTAGTTGGAGAAATATTTACCTAAAGAGACACAAACCATTCTGTTCGATCACACGAATTTTTCATTTCTCTCAAAAGGACGAATTTTGTGAATTTTTCTAATTTACCGCAGAGAGCACAACGTTCAAAAGCTATAGAGCATTTTCAATCACATGGCTCGGACCTAACAACGGCCTTAGCAACAGAAATGTTACAGTTTTTTGCCCTACAGAGGTTAACAGTTACAGAAAATGACTAGCCGTGAAATTCTTCTATAGAGCATTTTCAATCACGTGTCTCCGATCACGTGATCAAGCTGGCTTGGAGGATAGACAACTTTTCTTTAACATTAGGCTCCCATAGAGAATACGCGCTGCATTTAGTTTTTATAAAATAAGTTCATTAAAAAAGATTCTTTAGGCTCGGTTAAAGACCGGAACGAAAGAATAATAGTTATTGAAGGTAAGTGCATAAGTTTTTGTGTTTTAGTGGTAAGCTAAATTTAGAAAAAGACTTATTACGAGGTGACATGTTTTTGTTTACATTTGTTAGAACAATATGCGAGTCCGATACATCTGTAAAATATTTATAATATGCTACTGAAACTAAATATTGAATAATTAATAAATAATTAAGAATTTTAAAATATGTTAGTAGCATTGCGAATGGTACTTGCAATAAGAACATTGGCAGAAATGGTTTCAGCAATTAGAACACTGCTAAATATAAAATGTAGTATTATTGAATGACTTATAATATGCAGGGATGCCATTTTAGAGTAAATAAAGGTTACTTTAAAGTAAACTTTGGAGAAAAACATAAAACATCCTTATTTTTCAAAATTCACATCAAAAGTAAACAAATAAACGATGTGCATCCTATAGTTTTCCATCATACTGTCTGTCATCCAAGCCTCTGACGTCACAAGCCTGTGACGTCATGTGCGAATGCTCTATTGGAGTATTTGCAATCACGTGACCCTATACTTAAAAACCGCCTTAGCAACATATACCTCGTTACCTAGCAACCGCCATAGCAACAGTTAAAAGCCCTACAAAGGTTAACAGTTAAAAGAAATTAGCTGGTCGTGACGTCACCTGAAAACACTCTATTGTTTAATTTCTATAAACAAAATAGCTGGTTATTTAAGGTTTTACGGCACAAAGCCTTTAAACAAAATATATTGTATTTACTAGCATCAGGAGTTTGCTCATCATTATCCATTTGAGAATGATATTTCGCCTCTCCCATTCCAAAAAAAAAACCACTTTCCTGTGCTATGGTACGTAGTTAATGTAGAATATGCTTAAATATGGCCATCAATATTATAGGTCTTTGAGGTAAACAAACTTTTTGACATCTCAACAAATAAAACAATGTAAAAAACGAATTACCAACCACTAAACAATAATCCCAATATGTAAAGAACCTTTTTCTGTATTTTACTTTACATATTTATGCATTCCATATTTATACTTTTAATTATTTATTTATAAATTGGCTGTCTACTACCAAATCAAAAACACGTTATAAAGTTTCTTAAAACAAATCGGGAACAAACTTATATTTAAAACAACATTAATTTTTATCAGTGAACCTGGGTTCCACTAATGTTTCTTAATTTAACTTGACTGTTTCGTAAACATATTATTAAACTGGTCACCCATCATGATAACAACATTATAGTCTTCCTTATCGATGACCACAATATAGAACATCCTTGTGACAGCACAAAAAGGTAAAAAAACCCTATCTTCGGATCAAGATAGAATTAACGTCATAACAGCAAATGTATGAAGTTTAACCAAATAATGTAAAAAGGTTGCTCACCCTTAGTTTATATTGAAAACAGGCGATTAAAATGCAAAAAAAGTCTGCACGGTTGACACTCGTGAATTATAATGAACGTAAAAAGCCGATTAGAAATCGGAAGCGTTTTTTGAATGCATAGGAGGCAATATAAGTAGGTTTCCCCATCCTGATAAGCTTTTAATATAGATATCTTTATCGTAATTAAGTTTAATTAGAGCATGGGGTTTAAAAATATGTGTGGGAACATTGAATCTCCAGTTTGAAAAAGGGAATAAGTCCAAAAAATGACAAATTGACTTTTTGTGCTCAAAAATATCTCCAAGCTTTGCTTTACACATATAAGTGGAAAGAGGGGGGAAATAACTACCCCCTATATAGGCCCTTGAATTTGCGAAATCGATGTCCATTTACTGTATCTTTTAATTTAATTTAGAATTAAAGTTAATTTTCTTTCTTTTTTTACACTTTGTGCTGTGAAATAAGTCAAAATAAAATTTGCTTTTAATTTAAAAGTGTTTTCAACTTTTTTTTTTATCCAGGGAATATTTGACTCTATTCATATGCACTTACTCCATTGATATTGTCTTAATCACTCAGTTTCATAATATTTTTGAATTTTATTTGTCTAAGTCTTTCTATTTCTCACTTTCGTACTGTGAACTAAGCAGAAATATAATTTAAATATAAATGTATTGGTTTTTAAGATTTTTCTTCAGTTGACATAAGGTTGAAAAAGGGTATAAGTCCATCAACTTTTTTCAACTGTAAAATATTTTTGAATTTAGTTATATTTGTTTCGATAATTTCCCTGTTTTCTAAATATTGTCTTGAGTTTTCAGTAACATTTTGGTGGTTATACAACGATATTTCCATTACTTAGGGGCCATTCATTAATTACGTAAGGATGATTTTGGCAATTTTTGACCCTCCCCTACCCCCATGTAAGGGTACGTAAGATTTTTCAAACCCCTCCCCCCTATTCTTACGTAAGATTCCATTTCGTTTTTCAAAATAATAAAATGTTAGAAAAGGATCAGTTATATTAAAACTCTCAGTTTGACGTAAATCAAAGATTTTCTGGGGTTATTCAATAGTAGTAATTTGATTTGAATAATTGGAATTCATGTACACTAACTTGGAAAATCTTACGTAAGAATGGGTTTGACCCCCCACCCCCAAGTAAGGGTATGTAGAGATTTTTCCAACCCCCCTCCCCCTCGGCACCCTTACTTAATTAATGAATAGCCCCTTATAATTTTTTTTCTTCGATTTTCTCAAAACTTGTTTTTTGGACTTATTCCCATTTTTAAACTGATTATTCAATTTTTTTATTGCTCTGAAATGATAAAATACTCTTAAAAAGTTTTAATCTTTAGTAGCTATTTAACTTACAGTATACGCATAACATTTTGTGAAAACTTTCATAGAATGAAAACTTAAGAAAGAGTACCTGTTACATCAACACTACTTGGAATAAAATGATAGTTGTATAGTTCCTGGAACAAGATGCATGAATAAATATTTGTTGAATGGTGTTGCGTAAGCTTTTAAGAAATATTTTAAAGGGGAAACTCATTTGAAGGATTTCTGTGCCAGTTCACAGTAAATCAATAAGTTAAATCGCATAAGCATAGTGCATCCAACCTAAAAGATTATTTGAAAGAGTAACTTTTTAAAATAATACTTAAAATACAGTCTTCATTTGCTCGAGTAGTGGAAAATAAGGTTAAATGTAAAACTTTTTAATCCGTATTTCATAAATATTTATAAAGATACAATGCATATTTAAACTCTTATGTAGTTTAGTTTACTTAGTTTTAATATTTTCTCGTTAAAACAGACAATAAGTGAAACATATTCATATTCAATATGTGTGTTGTAACTGTTTACAATTTAACAATCAAATTATAAAACTGATTGTAAAACACCTTTTTGCATACTTTCATAATATAAAATGAGTTTCATAACATTATTAATTACTTTTACTATAAAAGAAGATGTTTTTTACTTTAAGTTCTATTAATACAGTCGACTCCACTTAATATAATCACCTTTTTCCATCATGAGTAGAAGGATAACCATATCTGATTGGTAACAATAAGCGATTAGAAGCTAGAAAGTTTCAAACAGTGCAACTTAGAGTTTTGCATTTCACATTAAATTAAATGGGGAGTGATCGGAACCGGTCAATTTCGATAACATTAACCGTGATAAAGTGAAATCGATTGTAATGTAATTCCTTTTCCTTATATTTTTTATTATATGTGAGTTAATTATAATTGTTTTCAAAGGTAAAAAACTAGTTATCAAAAAGACACTACAATTACACTAGAAAAAACACAAGTGAACTACATTTTCCATACAGAACATGCTCTCTGTGGACATAATCTAATTCAATACAATATTACCCACTTTTGTTTCTAGGTTTTCGTCCGAGGTCATTACTTCGGTAACAAAATAATTTCCTAGATGCAAAATAGAAGGTTGTTATCGAAGTAACTGAAGCATCCGACCGGCACTCTTTACTCACAGATTGCGTAACCTTAAGTTACATTCCGCTAGTATAGTAACCCCCTTTTTTCGCCACTTGAATTCAAAGAATACTTCTAAATACTCTAATTTGTGTCCTTGTGTTTTGTTAGGGAGATCTACATTTGGTTCTGTTGTTTAATTTGTTCCGAAGTAATTTATTCTAAAGAACAATACTTCTAGATTCGGAACAACAAAATTACTTTTTGGTGTGTATGAAGGCTCTTTTACGTTTATTGTACTCATTATTTCAGTTTTCTTACTATTCGTTGTGTAGTATAGAAAATTTTAACAAATATAGTTATAAAATAATTATTTAAGCTATCATTAGGGGACATCCATAAATTACGTGAGGTGTTTTTTCCAAAATCTGGACCCCTCCCCTTGGTGAGATTTTGCTCGACCCCCCCCCCTCCCCCCACGTGAGATTTACCTACAACTTTTTAAAAATGATTTTCCTTTTTCAAACTTAAAAAACAAAGAAAATCGTATAATTTCTAACTTAAAAATTTGACGTGAGATTTTAATCGACCCCCCCTCCCCCCTTGGTGAGATTTTTCCAAACCCCTCCCCCCCTTTTTGACCTCACGTAATTTATGGATGTCCCCTTATTGTTTATCAAAATTTAAGTTTATTTTAGTTTTAACTAGCTGATATGCCCGGCCTTGCACGGGTGGAGTGTATCAATTTATTAAAATTTTCTCAAGTTACATGCCTAATTTTCTGTAACCATAATTACCAATCATCCTGGTAGTTTTTCATATCCCGGTGTTCCCAGTATTTTTTCATATCCCGGTGCCTTTTTCATCTTGGTGTCCCCGGTGCCTTTTCATCTCTGTGTTCCCGGTGCATTTTCATCACCGTGCTCCCTGTGCCTTTTCCCTCCCGGTTCCAACTGTGTAAATCTAACCTAACCATCCAGTTCCGGTGTTGCACATTTAATTACGACAGTTACCCAATTATCCATTCTAAGTGAAAAAAAATCCATTAAAATTATTACAGACTTTTGAAATCCCAAAATTTGTAAATACCCCCTGTTTAAATTGAAAAAAAAATCCCGTTAAACTACACCAAAGAAACAAATTATAAGGTTAAATAACAAATTGATCTAGTGTTATATCATCAACTTTCTAAAAAAACTACATGATGTAATCTTTACTTTAACCAGTCTAATTCTTAAAACTTTCTATTTCAACTTAAAGTTTCATGGAAAATGAAGTTTTTAGTAAGAAAATACTGTTATAAAGTTTTTTATAAGGGCCGTTTTTAATTTTTTAAATTATTAATAACCTTTTTAAAACATTTAAAACAATTTTAGCCAAGTTTTATCTTTAAATACTTTGTTTTATGTTTAAAATTGTTTTTGTTGTATTATTTGCAACAATGCGAGTTAAACAGATCTTCTTTAGCGGAGAAGTAAGACGATTTTTACAAAAAGGCCTTATAGGGGATGAAGGGGTGGTTTTAGAAATTTGGAATTGATGTCATTGTCTTTCCCCCGTCCCCATACGTATGTGTACCAAGTTTGGTTCGATTCGGACGGGTAGTTTTGGAGAAATTGAGCCAAATCTGTTCCGGACAAACCCAGGAACCCAGGAACCCAGGCAGGAACCCAGACAGGAACCCAGGGACACCTTCATTATATATAGAGAGATAGAGAGATTAAGTGAATTTAGCTTATTTAATTTTAATAAAAATGGGAGGTCTCATTGTTGTATAGAAATTAAAAATTTAAAGAGGCTTTTTATATGTACTACAATATGAAAAAGAGGCAGTTTAAAATTACATACGAGAAAAATAAAGTGGTATAACTCTCCGGAAATTGTATGAGGTAATTTTATGAATGACCCCTTAACCAATACAAAAAATAATTTGCGTTTGTAAAGATTATTTCCAACTGCACAACTTTTCTCAAACATTGCGATATTTTTACGCATTATGATCATTAATGATCATAATGCGTAAATGATCGCAATGATCATTTTAATATGTACTTTTATATACGATCTTATTATTATCATCTTTATAATTATAAGGGTTTTAACTATCGAAATTCTCCGAATTTCATGTGCAAAAATCCCTTTTTTAGGGATTTTCAGAATTTTGAAAGATGTCTTGCATTATATTATATCCATATCCATTGATTCTTTGAGAGATGTATCATGAGAGATGTAGATAAAAAATTTAATTAAAATCTAAAGAATTAAAAAAGTACCAATTTCTCACATTTGTATTGATTTAAAAGAATTTTATTCTTCGAACTGTTTTATTTCGAGTATGAGTTTTTAGCAAAGGTTAAAACCTCCTTAAAAATCTAAATGTATCGTTTGAAAGAAAAAAGAAGATTGCTTGAATTCCTTAGTAAAAGAAAATGCGCCAGGAAGAAATAAACTAGTTTCTTACAGGTGGAAACTTTCAGAAAATCAAAATGAAATGCAATCTCAACCTGTTTAGCAATGAAGACTTCAATTTCCCATTTCGCAGAAGAAAAAAAAGTCAGTTCTTCGGGTTTGACAAGAGGGGGAATCAAGTTACGAGGAAATACCGGTCAACACGTTTTTAGAAAAAAACAACTTTCAGAGTGGGAAAGAATGATAGATTTTTCTGAAACTACTAATAGGAACCGAGCTCAACTGCGCTAAGAAATGAAGTCTTGTTAGTTTTCAAACGATTAAAAGAAAGAGGTTAAAGAGTATCTAATGTTATCAGTTTTAAAAATTTCGCATTAAACATTCATCCCCCAAAAAGTTTTGCTTGTTTCCAATGAAGCTCACAGGCTCTTGAGCATTTTTCACCTTCTCAGTTTTACTCTTATTAAACTTTTCTATGCTAATCTTTGCTAAGTATTTGTTCTATATTTGGACCACTGGTTGGGAACAAGAGGCCGTTCAAGTATCATGTTTTTCGTCCTTTTTGACCCCCTGCCCCTTGTCAGCAAATATAAGCAAACCCTCATCCCTCCCCCTCGTAACTACGTAAGAAAACTGCCCGACCCCCCTTTTCTTCTTTTTTTTTCTATACAAAATGCTTAGCAGTGTCTAGATTTCAGAAATTCATTGTGCTCTATGAATACTTAACCTGTCGTTAAAATTTTCCTTGTGAAGTCAAAATGCTTGAAAGTTTTTTTTTCCTAGTTATTTTTTTTCTTTTTGCAAAATTTATTTTTGGTTGAATATTGAAATTATTTATGCAATAAACGAGATATTTTCGAAAATGCAGTGTTTGTATCATCTTACGTAAGCACATCACTCATATCCCCCCTTGTCAGGAAAAAATAAGCAAAGAGCAAAGAGCCCTTAGATGCTTACGTACAGGGCCGGATTAACCATGTCGGGGACACTAGGCAGTGCATGTCTCGGGGCCCCTTTTCCCCCTGAAATATTTTTTCCCACCACAACGAACTTTTACTGATAATCACTACGTTGTAGATACGAAATAGAGACGTTTATTTTCATTTGTTTCAATGTTTTGCAATAAACGCTAGTTAAACCAGATCAAGAAAAATTGAAACAAATGAAAATATTTTTTTTATTAAATTATTTAGTTTGAATATAACTTAAGGAAAAGTTTGTAACAAGTGCAAACGTGCAAAAAATATGCAGATATCATTATTTAAAAATAATGCACCAACCCCAGCCAGAAAAGTCTGCATAAAATCTGCAATAAAAGGCCTAAAATGAGAAAACTGCCTCAAAATACTTTAAAGTTATTCGGCACATTGTTCCGCAGTTTTTTTGCAGAAATTTTAAAGAATTTACACCGATTCTGCAAACAGACTGTAGATTTATTCTGCAGACTAAAATTTAAGGCAAAAGGTTTCAATTCCCTTCAGTTTTTGAGGTTATTCTGTAGTTTTCCTTCATTTTTCTGTGCAGATTTCTTGCAGACTTTTTATAAACTTAAAAGAAATTATTAACTTATTACCCTTTACTCTATGAGGGGTAGTAAGAAACAAGGTATTTTGCCAAATTTAGTCATGAAAACAAATATAAATACTCAGTCAGTTAAAAGTTAAGTAAAAAAAAATACAAGTTCAAAGTTTCACACAACTCAATATTTTTATTTATAACAATTAAAAAAATATGAGACGTTACAAATAAAATTCTTCTCTGTTTTCATTTGGTGAGATTAATTGATTTATTTTATTCACAATACTTGAAATTAAAATGAGCTATTTTGATGAATCTCTCTATATTAAAAAAAAGTAACAGTGACCGCCGCCGCGGCCGCCGCTGCTTTTGAAAATTTTATTTTTGAACACTTTGAACTCTCACTACGCAAAAACTATTCCACGGAAATTTGTGAAATTTTAAACATTGCTAGACAAATGTATGAGGATCGTTTTCGTTCTAAAAGCTAATAGATGAGATAATTAGTTCTAGAGTTATTTAATGTCAAAGTCGAAAATTATTTTTTTCTGCTGCGAGTTCGCCCCCAGCAAAAGCTATTAGCAGCAGAAATATGATTTTTTTCAGACACATACTCTTAGATGTGCAGTTTTGCACCACGTCGCCCTTTTTTCGAATTTCGAATTAGTTTTGGAGTAATTAAGTTTTAAAGTTTCGAAAATTTTGACAATTTTTCTGTTTTTTCGTTATAAAACCAAAACTAATCATTGTAGAACTATGATATTTTAAAGACACATACAAATATTTTTTATAAAAAGATTGGCTTTTTGTTTTTTCAAGAATTCTAATTAGTTTTGGAATTATTAAGATTCAAAGTTTTAATTTTTTCTTCTCTTTCTTGCCATTCGCTAGAGAAACAGACGAGTTTTAAGCGTGTTTTATGATGAGTCTGATTTATTTTATTTTCAACAATGCTTTTTTCTTCAAACTGGTTGATAATTATTAGCAGACTTGCTGGATATTTTTTTAACATTTCGATTAAATTATTCATAAGCTAGAAAAGAATATATTTCAACAACATTTATTTCTGTTAATTTGGAGGAATGATCCGAATTAAATTATTTATGCAAGAGAGAGGTATTTTCGGTATTAATTAAGCTTAATTAATTAATTAGGATTAATTAAGCCAAGAGGGTGGTGCTGGATTGTTGAGATGAACAAGCGAGCTCTGCTCGCTAAGATCGCGAAGCGATCTGAAAAGAACTGCGAAGCAGTTACGGGGGTTGGTGAGCGATAGCGAGCAGGGGGCAGGCCCCCTAGTTATTTTACAAAAATGCATATTAAATTTTAAGTGAGGAGTAAATTAGCTTCTTATACCTTACAGTTGTCTGTGAAAAGGAGGAAACAAGTAATTTTAAACTTAGCTTGATAAAACAATAAAAACCATGAAACAGAATAATATGGAAAAAATAGGAAAAGTAAACTCCTAGGGATAAAAACAAATGTAACTTTTCCCCCTATGTTTAAATTCTGTAAATTTTATTACATTTAAATGTTTACCCTTCTAGCTTTTTTGGAAGCAAAATCTTTCAAAACCTCTTCAAAACTAATGCGTTCTAATACATCATATTCTATTGACATTATAGACAATGAATTTAATCTATTTTGAGCCATCGATGAACGAAGACAGTTTTTGATGAGTTTTAATTTTGAAAAGTTTCTTTATTCTTTTACCGGAGGCGTTCGTAATCATCAGGCATCTGTAGATCTGCAAGGCAGTCATTACATTTGGGAATGTAGATTGCACCATATTATTTACAATAAGTTGGTTTAACTCTTTAGCGGTTAAAAATTTTCTATTTTCTTTGTTATCATCCTCTAATTGCTTTACGAAATATTTAAAATGTAACATTCCCTCAATGAATTCCGGCTCGATATCTTCTGGAATAATGTTGCCTAAACTTTGAACAAGCCTCTTTAATTTCTTCGTTGGACATGGATGAGAAGTTAGTAAGAAACCCAAATAGAGAGTTAATTTCCCGGTAGGCTTCCAAACGTCGTGACAATTCGGTGGAAAGCAAGCATGTCAAAGAACAGGCAAATATGTTTCAATTCTTAACTTATTCTTTCCAGTGTGAAACACGTCATCGGCGGATCCCTCATCGTGTTGCCTTTTTCTTTTTCTAATACGCTGATTTTCATAACTGCAATTTGTTTTTTTTTACGCCTTTTTCTCATAATGGTCAAATAAATCTCTCTGGGATGTTAAAAAATCCACCAATGATTTTAACAGATCCACTGTCGTTCCAAGTTCGATAGTATTTTTCTACGATATACACATGAAACAAACATACTTTTAATGAGTCGAATTTGTGACTTACCCTTTACTTCTCGAGTATTAGTAGAAAAAGGTAGAAATAAATTAGTATACAAAGGACACTCTTTACTTTGTGAATTCTTCTGAAGTACGCCTATTAACAAGTGTCCATTGGTCTAGACCAGCGTTTCTCAACCTTTTTACTCCCACGGAACCCTTTTGACAATTCCCAAGTTCCGCGGAACCCTAGCGTCCATCGTCCATGTAACAATATTTTTATTATTATTTTTTAAATTATTAAATAAATAAGGAAAATAAGTAACAAAGAAATCGTTTATTTATTATATTTATTTATTAGAATCATTAGAATTGGCATTCATAGGAATCATTGGCATATATAGGAATTTATTTATCCCAAAATTACTCCCCAGCCACTCCCCCACATATTTAATAGGTCCGATGTAGCATTTTAGGTGATAATTTAGGTCCGAAACACTTAATATAGGAAAAGTTGTTAGTAATAAAAAGTACAAGTATCAAAGGGGGTCTGGGGGTCCTCCCCCAGAAAATTTTTGGAAGTTTGACTAAAAAAACAGGTTTTTAACTAGTTTTGGTACACTAAGTCCGAATTTTGGATGAACATTTTTATGAACTTAATATTTAAAAAGTTATTAAAATAGAGTTATTTTTGGAACTTTACCCCTAAAAACAGGGTTCTATCTTGTTTTTGGTACACTTAGTCCGAATTTTGGGCATATATTTTTTGGTAGGATTTGGATTTTGATGAACTTATTATAATAAAGTTGTTAATAATAAAATTCCAAGTACAAGAGGGGGGCTTGGGGGTCCTCCCCCAGAAATTTTTTGAAATTTGACCCTAAAACACAGGGTTTTAACTTGTTTTGGTACACCTAGTCCGAATTTCGGGGGGGGGCTTATATATTTTTGTTCTAGATTCTAGAACAACAAAAAAAAAAGTGTTTCGAATTTCTCGCGGAACCCTTGAGGAGGCCTCGCGGAACCCCAGGGTTCCGCGGAACCCCGGTTGAGAAACGCAGACATGCAGGTCACGTGTACATTTTCAACCTCTTTCTGTCCAAGGACAGAACAGACCCCTATCTGAAACTCGACCCCTTAATTGGAAATAGTTCCCAAAATAAACAAAACATTCCCGATGAATAGGGGCCCCCCCGGTGAAAATGTCCGAACGATTTATGACCGCGGTATTTCGACCCTTTTCCTCGCTTATCTGGAAGTGTGGGTATAGTAGCGGGTCCCTACTTAGAGGGGCCCGTTTCTGATTAAACCGAGGCCCACATACTGATCTTCATGTTAAATTTCCACTTAAAGAAAAATTTAAAAAATCTTAGACCAGTGGGCCCCTGGCTGACGCCGGGCCCCTAGGCAGTTGCCTACTCTGCCTATTGGATAATCCGGCCCTGCTTACGTAATATTTGAACGGCTCCCAAGTTAGTTAAAACATATATCCTATTCGCATCAAGGGAATGCGTAAATGTTCCCATACATTCAGTAGCGTTCGGCAACTAGTGGTCAAAAAATAGTTAACTACCAACTACTAAGGGAAAATCTAGTTGCAACTAGTAGTTAACTATTTCCCAAAGCAGTTAACTACTAGTTACCTAGTCTATTTAATTTCATTACCTACTTTTTGGAAAAATTCTAATACATCTTTCTTATCTATGCCACAAAAAACGTTTATACTTCGCGCAAAAATTGTCTTTATTTCTGGTTATGTTATTTGAATAGAGCATTTTCAATCACATGGCTCGGACCTAACAACGGCCTTAGCAACAGAAATGTTACAGTTTTTTGCCCTACAGAGGTTAACAGTTACAGAAAATGACTGGCCGTGGAATTCTTCTATTGGAGTATTTGCAATCACGTGACCCTATACTTAAAAACCGCCTTAGCAACATATACCTCGTTACCTAGCAACCGCCTTAGCAACATTTAAAAGCCCTACAAAGGTTAACAGTTAAAAGAAATTAGCTGGTCATGACCGTCACCTGAAAACACTCTATACTCTACCTTTGATAAAAATTTTAAATATAATTTTGTATTTTAAATAGTAATTTTTTTTTGAAGTAGTTGAAAATGTGAAAGTAGTTTTAACTAGTGGTTGATAAAAAAAAGTAGTTAAACTCATAGAGCATTTTCAATCACGTGTCTCCGATCACGTGATCAAGCTGGCTTGGACGGCTTGGAGGATAGACAACTTTTCTTTAACATTAGGCTCCCATAGAGAATACGAGCTGCATTTAGTTTTTATAAAAAAAAGTTCATTTAAAAAGATTCTCTAGGCTCGGTTAAAGACCGGAACGAAAGAATAATAGTTATTGAAGGTAAGTGCATATGTTTTTGTGTTTTAGTGGTAAGCTAAATTTAGAAAAAAGACTTATTACGAGGTGACATGTTTTTGTTTACATTTGTTAGAACAATATGAGAGTCCGATACATCTGTAAAATACTTATAATATGCTACTAAAACTAAATATTGAATAATTAATAAATAATTAAGAATTTTAAAATATGTTAGTAGCATTGCGAATGGTACTTGCAATTAGAACACTGGCAGAAATGGTTTCAGCAATTAGAACACTGCTAAATATAAAATGTAGTATTATTGAATGACTTATAATATGCAGAGATGCCATTTTAGAGTAAATAAAGGTTACTTTAAAGTAAACTTTGGAGAAAAACATAAAACATCCTTATTTTTCAAAATTCACATCAAAAGTAAACAAATAAACGATGTGCATCCTATAGTTTTCCTTCATACTGTCTGTCATCCAAGCCTCTGACGTCACAAGCCTGTGACGTCATGTGCGAATGCTCTATAGTTGAACTACTTTAAACTAAAAGTAGTTAAACTACTACTAGTAACTAGTAGTTGATCAGTAATTAACTACTAGTTGAAACTAGTTCTAGTTAACTAGTGCCGAACATTAACATTCAGTAAAAGTATGCCAATATGAATGTATGGAATATTCTATCATACCTTTAAATTAAACTAGAATTCGTCTCTAATACACTTTAACAATGAAAGTTTACACAGTCAAGTAAATATAAAACTATTAATAGCAACGACATTGAGGTAATTTCAATGAGGTATCTCATCAACCCTAAATGCTAACAACTCTACAGAAAAAAAAAGCTTAGCTCTTCTGCCTTCAATCAATAGAACTAAAATTACACCGATTTAAATAGGAGAAATGGGTAATTCTCGACAAATCAGAGCCCTTAAATTTTCGAACCTATCAAGCGAACCGTCAGGACTCAAACAGAACATCAACAACATTGAGCGTCACGCCGAAAACTCTAATTACCCTTTCCTGCCCAAGAGAGACGGTATCTTTTGTTTCGCAGAAACGTTCTAGAACATTGTTAATTGTTCCCGGAATCCCCCGCCGTCCCGAGGGGGGTAATTTTAAAACGCATGCGAATCGCGGGGAGATTAAAGTATTTTGCCCCCGCTACTAGTTCCAGTAATTAATTTTGAAAGGGAAATACGGGGGGAAGTAAATGGCGGGGCGGCAACAGCGAGTTTTCGAGTGGAGTTGAGAGATCCGTGAATCATTTTTAATGGAGAGTGGGTTTTGATGGAGATGCTGTGAGGATGCGAACTGGATTGTTATTTTATTGGCTGATGAAGTATCATCCTGTTGGAGTGTTTGTTGTGGTATAGAAGGGGGTGAATTTGTGGGGTTGCACCCATCAAAGTGAATGGGTTCCCAGAATTTAATGCAAATTCCTTCGGCGGACTGAATTTAATCTCCTTATTTTGATGAAAAATCTGATAAGGGATTTATTGCTAAGGAAATTAAAGGAAACAAAACTTCGTTCAAACATTTTAAGGAGGCCCGAAACACTTCAGAAAAAAATTATTTGTAAGTTTGAAATTTAGAATTTTTTTTTGAAGATTTATCATAAAACTCAGTGAATAAATCACTACTCAAAACTTTTCAAAAAGTTAAAAAAAAATTAAATTCCATTTTAGTCGAAAAAAGAGGGCTAGTTTAAAATTGATAAAAGTATAGAAACATAATCCAAACATCATTTTAAGCAGAAGAAACTGGGTTACTCTAAAAAGGCAAAAATTTCTTTTGAAAATTTGACGATTTTTGTGTTCCACAGACCCCCTTAAAATACAAAATTCTTAATTCGCTACTGAAGGCAGAAAAAAATATCTCCATCTTTATTCTTTGGAATAATTGAATTAATTCCATATGCTGATATAATGATAAAGATATAGACGATTCAAAAGTAATTCATAATTATATAGTGAAGGGAGATATCTAACTTTTTTATTTGCGGTAGTAAATTTTTTATGGTACAAAGTAAAAAGTTAAGAAAAACACCTTGTATATTAGTATTCGGTTCATATTTTCAATGAATAAGTGTAAATTAGGTTTAGTGTAGAATGAATTAGATTAGTTTATTCAAATCAATTTTCCTTAAATTCTATTAATACGTAGTTTAAATACTATAAATTAGACCATTATATTCAAAATGTTTAATTCAATTTCAGAGGATGCTTCTTATATTCAAATCAATATTAACTAGAGTTAAAATGTTAAAAACCTTAAATAGCACCATTCATTCAATTTTTGAATGATGTGCGTGATATAAATGCATAGAATATTTATCATAAAAATATTGTAGTTTTTCCGCATAAAACTTTCATTCACAGCACATAACTCCCGAGTTCAACTATTTTTTTTTTCAAGTTTTCCATCAAGATATACACCACGAAACAAAAAAAATATTAAGGATAAATCATTCACACAAGTAAGTGGTTATGAACTATGAATTCCGATTTTCTTCATTGTTACATTCGAAGTTCCTTGAACTAAATAAATAAATTAATCGCTATAGGTAAAAAGAGAGATCAACGGGTTCGTGGAATAAAATAAAAAAAACCCACCATTTTTTATAATAATTCTCCCTCACACTCCACAAATCATCATGAACACAGAGGTCAAAGCAGGAATCAGTAGTCAGTCCTTACGGACAAGAAAAAAACTGGACCCCTCAAAATTACAGGTTCCGACATTCACCGCTATATAAGAACCGGTTCTATCGTTCCGTTATTAGTTATTGTGTGATAGCCATTTTCATTTCGGACTCTCTCTCTCTTCTGGTTATTTATTATTAAGATTCACAAAATTCAAAAAAACAAACAAGGTAAACACGTTCTGGAGATTGACCCACTGCCATGCTGATCTTTGGTGTGAGCTTTCAGTCAGAACGACGCTTCGGATTGCCTACTAACCCCAAAGCTTCTCATCGGTTTTGTTCTTGCTTACTTTCTATTCTGTCTCACCTTCTCACGTTTCGATATTTCGAAGTGTGTTAGCGCCTGACGTGAATTAAAATTCGTTTCCGCGTTCGGTTTTAAAAGTGAAATAAATGGGTGTATGGTATATAAGAAAGCGAGTTATTTTGAAGAGTGCGTGTACGGAATCGTTTAGGTATATCGGGGAATTTATGGTAATTTTAGGTAGTATTTGATTACCGGGACTATAAAGAAATCGTGCTAAATAGTGTATTTGCATAGCATCATTTTTAACGATGAATTCAGTTACCTCAAAAGTGATTTATGTTATGTAAGTGATTCTTATGGGTTTCGTTCAACCTTGTAGGTTTCAATTTGGAGGGCGTTTTGATATGATTGATATTTATTTACATAGGTTATTTAAATTCTGCTTTTAAAACAAGCATTAAAATAAATGATTCTTTGCAGTTGATAGATGATGGTGATGCTAAAATCGGTTCTCCCCTTATTTTAGGTTGTATTATTCAAGGCACATATATTTCTTTTATTTTCACTTGAATCACCACAAAAGCATCTTTTTAGTATCAAAAAGAGATTTCATTGAACTGTTCTCATAGGACCATACGGACGGAGGTATCAGAATTGGAAAAGAAGCTCTCATACGGGAGAAAATTTGTATGCATATTACATATGTATTTGTTTATATTTTTAGTGATAAATAAGAAAATGATAGCTATTAACATTAAATTCCGTGGCTAATCCATGATTTTATTCTCTCAAAGCAAAACGCGAATAATTGTACTACAGTAAAATTCTATGTACGGCATACCGATTCTTTCCAATGGGGCTCAGGGAAGCCTAAGCTAGCAATAGCAAACTGTCTTTATAACGATAACCTGTCTATAATAGTATTTTCTTAGGTCCATATGCGCAGGTTCAATAAAAGTTTTAAAAACCTGTGTTTTTTTCCTTTCAATTTTCTCTTACAATAAAAACGTATTATTAAACTATTATAAAAAGACGTCTTTTACTACTTCTCTACAGTAAAATTCAAAGACGTCTCTCAACATTCAGAAAACATTTCAGAGAAAATAGTCCACCAAACGTTTTGAATATGTCTTTGGTTATAAGATTCATTCAGTATTAAAAACTCACAGGACAGGCAAAGTACACGTATAAAGACTTAATTGCTGGGTACAAAGTTCAAACGGTAAAAAAATCATTTAAATTTAATCTTGTTAGAATGAAAAATACCAGTGGGGCAGAACAGAAAACAATAACGCATAATCACGAATTCCCATCTCCAGTTCATGACTCGAAAACCGTTGATTGAATTCATTCAGGAAGAGAACATAGTATAAACTTTTACGATTTTTAAGAATGCCCCCATAAATCATCCTGAGTAGTTAGTTTCCTTCAAGAACAATGAGATCCGACTTCTTTTATGTCGATTAGTGTTCTAAATACTTTCATTACGACAAGACTGGATTACATCTCCATCAAGTCATCCTTCTACTCTCTTTGTGTGTTGCAATTGGGTTTTACCCCCGTAACCGTTTTGATGACCATCATCCTGGGAAAGAAATCATTGGTTTGAGGATGTTACGCGTATTTTTAGTTTTGTTTTATACGGTTTGATTTCATTTCCGTGGAGCTTTCTTTTATCTGTTACTAGCGCTTTCAGCGCTAGACCCGGCGTTGCCCGGGCCCAGTAAAACTTTATATTTATACCTATGGCGCACGCGCTATCCCGGCGTTGCTCAGACATAAATGACGGGCTGCGCCCGTACTAAGTTCCTTTGACAGAATCTCATACACTTTAAAATAGTTGGGAAGTCATATTTGTTAAAAAATAACTAAGGTGTAACTAATAAAAAAATAGTTAAGGTGTAACAGATTTAGCATTACATAGACTGCACCACACAGAGGCCCTCTGCATTACCGTCCATAAAAATGGATTCAAACAGTTAAATGAATCTATTCGAAAAATTAAACAAAAATCAGTAAATGTATAAAAAGCCAGAGTAATTTAAAGGCACAGCTTTGATAAGAGTCCTTCAGCTGCCATGTTTAGCCATAAGCTCAAATATGACACAATGACACATAAGCATATTGCTGTGGATAAATATGGCGGCTGGAGGACTCTTATCGAAGCCGTGCCAATTTAAATTATGTGTAACAAATGGACGAACAACCTAAAAGAAAAGGAAGCCTCAAAACCAAAACCGTTCAATTGTTATCTTTCCCGATGAATATTGCCAAGCTGTTTTAGTAGCTAATGATTAAGAAAAAGTGTATGAAATGCCACTAATGTAATATTTAAATAACTTTAGGTAATTATGTGACAAAACACAAACAATTCTCAAACAAAAATAAGACTAAACTACTTTAAAAACAAAAGCAACTATATGGTGAATTTGAAAGTGTGGAAAAAATGCACAACTGTAATCAAACTGATGTAAACTGTTACATAGATTTTCTTAGTGTTAAAAATGCACACAGAAAAGTAAGCCTTAATTACTAAGTAAGATTCAAAGAATAAAATGAAAATCAGTTTCAGGATAGCACAAAGCACTTAATGAATTAACGACGAACATCATCAAGAGCCAAACATAGCAAAAAATACAGAGTTAAATAGAATAAAAAAGAAATCTATGCTCAAAAAACGGAACAAAAGTAATAAATTAGAATAGTAAGAAGCATTCACAAAATGAAGGGGGAAAACGTTCGCCGCCTCTCAGCCATCTTCGGATGTAAACAGCCAAAGCCATATTGCTTAACAATCGGCGTCCGAGAAGTACGTTTGAGAAATAAAAAGCAATAACTGAAAAAGATTTATACAATCCCCACCACAGAATGCTATTAAAATCCAAAAGAACGAAAGTCAAATCAGTCTCGATATAAACAGATAATTTTCACTGAATAATGTAATGTAAACAAAACAGACCGAAGAAATGCCGAAGAATGAGAATAACGTTGCCCCTTGGTTGTTGCCAGGTTTCAAAGAGAAAATGGCTACCCCTAGATCCCGATGATTTTTAGCATTAGGATATTTAACAGGACGAATCCTAACCACTCCGAGGGTGTGTTCTACGTTTCGCCCACAAATAAATTTCCATCCCCCCTTTCTTCTTTTTCTTCCTTCCCTATGGGGATATTTGTGGGCGAAATGGAGTAGCTGCGGTAAAAACCAATCTTGTTAAGAATCGATTCTCAACAAGGAATGAATTTACCCAAAACTACCAAACTTCCTTAATATCACTCCAAAGTATACAGTGTGTGTACTTTTTCGGACCGCCTCTCTTTGAAAAACACTCCTGCAGTCTCGGTTTGTCCAATTCCCTCGACTGGTCACTTCTGAGGGACCTTGTTTAGCTGGACCACATAAAAACAAAAAATTCCTCAAATTCACTCCAAAGTATACAGTGTGTGTACTTTTTCGGACCGCCTCACTGTGAAAAACACTCCTGCAGTCTCGGTTTGTCCAATTCTCTCGACTGGTCAATTCTGAGGGACCTTGTTTTCCTGGACCACATAAAAACAAAAATTCCTCAAATTCACTCCAAAGTATACAGTGTGTGTACTTTTTCGGACCGCCTCTCTTTGAAAAACACTCCTGCAGTCTCGGTTTGTCCAATTCTCTCGACTGGTCACTTCTGAGGGACCTTGTTTAGCTGGACCACATAAAAACAAAAATTCCTCAAATTCACTCCAAAGTATACAGTGTGTGTACTTTTTCGGACCGCCTCACTTTGAAAAACACTCCTGCAGTCTCGGTTTGTCCAATTCTCTCGACTGGTCACTTCTGAGGGACCTTGTTTTCCTGGACCACAAAAAAACAAAACTTCCTCAAAATCACACCAAAGTACATCTTGTGTGTACTTTTTCGGACCGCTTCACTTTGAAAAACACCCCTGCAGTCTCGGTTTGTCCAATTCTCTCGACTGGTCACTTCTGAGGGACCTTGTTTTCCTGGATTACAAAAAAACAAAACTTCCTCAAATTCACACCAAAGTACATCTTGTGTGTACTTTTTCGGACCGTTTCACTTTGAAAAACACTCCTGCAGTCTCGGTTTGTCCAATTCTCTCGACTGGTCACTTCTGAGGGACCTTGTTTTCCTGGACCACATAAAAACAAAAATTCCTCAAATTCACTCCAAAGTACATGTTGTGTGTACTTTTTCGGACCGTTTCACTTTGAAAACAACTCCTGCAGTCTCGGTTTGTCCAATTCTCTCGACTGGTCACTTCTGAGGGACCTTGTTTTCCTGGACCACAAAAAAACAAAACTTCCTCAAAATCACACCAAAGTACATCTTGTGTGTACTTTTTCGGACCGCCTCACTTTGAAAAACACTCCTGCAGTCTCGGTTCGTCCTATTCTCTTGACTGGTCACTTCTGAGGGGAAAAATGGCTAAATGGTAAGAAAAAAAAACGATGGTTATTCGTAAATTTCTCTGGAACCAAGCAAGGTAGAGCTTCGAGGTTACTAAATTCGAATTTTCAGTACCAAATTATTCCAGAAAAGTGTTACTGCACTATCCGGAGCGTCCTGGAAAAGGAGCTAATGGTCCGGGAGCGTTTTGGCGGGAAAAAGTAGAAATTTTAATTTTCACATACCCCCTAATGCGATACATGGTTCGATTCCTTAGTTTTATAGTGCACATATACCGAAATTTCAGAAGCCTGGAACAAGCGGTTCGAGTGCAATCCGGGAAAAACGGAGTTTTTGGAATATTGGTTTTTCAGGAATAACTCCCAAAATAATTATCACACACCTTAATGATTTACATATTCGTAATCTGTAAAAAATTCCCGATTTATCTATGTAAGACACTTGGTGGGGTCGAATATTTTTCCGAAACTCTCCTGACACGACTTGCCCCAAAAAATAGAGTGTTTGGCATTAAATGTAAGTAAGCCTCATTCTTGTTTTAAAAATCCTGGATGACGTAAAAATCACCGTGGATTCCCGTAATTCTGGAAAAACTTTGCCATAACAATTAGTTACTAGAAAAAAAAATATTAAAAAAATTAATATTAATATTTTCGGATTTATAAGCTTTCTTTGGACTTGTGTTTTTTCGTCGAAATCTGAACTTTTTTTTCAAAGTCCAATTACTGCCTGAATTACGAACCGATTTTACACAAAATTGAATATGAGGTATATGGTAGGATATATTTTAAGATTTTAAGGTCAAAAATTCGATATAGTTTTTCGATTTTGATAAAAATCGCGACTTTAGTGCGACTTATGCTTGAGTCCAGGGACCCTAATTTTGGTCCTATAATTCACTAAATTCCTGATTCTGCAAGCTTTTGGAAATGTAATGAAAGGTATAAGGTCGCCGACCCGATGAAAATTCATTTAATTGGTTTTTGAGCGATTCTCTACTGCACTTTGAATTGCACTTTGGAAAGTCCCCTATCACGTAATTCCTGGTTCCCGGCTTAAAAAATTCGATATGTTGCTCGGACTTTTTTACTAGAATTCTTTGTCAAAATTCCTTGGAAAGCCATATTATTATTATTAAATATTTTTTAAGAAAACCTCTGTTTCTCAATAGTGCACTGCAGTACGCAAAACAGTTATATAAGTATTATATTTCTTAGTTACCTGGACGGGTTTGTTCCCCCCCTGGTAGCAAAACGTTTTTTTTTCCCTAATAACTGTATTATGCTGCTGTTCACCATAGTGAAATAAAGATTATTATTATTATTGTGTGGGATTTAGTATTTTATAAAACTTTCCTGAGTGTCTAAAGAAACAGGGATACTTATACTATATCCCCCCCAATTAATTTCCAAATTTATTTCTTTAATTTGCATTGTAACAATCGTAAACTGACAAATTTTCCTTCTCCTCAATGGTTTTTAATAGGATATATGGCTATTATGTTTAATGAATTGTCCATCAGTGAGGGCAGCTAGTGAAGGCATGTAATAATATATGGCAAAGTTTTTCCAGGATTACGGGAATCCACGGTGATTTTTACGTCATCCAGGACTTTTAGAACAAGAATGGGGCTTAATTGATTTAATGCCAAGCACTCCATTTTTTGGGGCAAGCGTGTCAGGAAAGTTTCGGAATAAAATTTCACCCCACCTCAAGTGTCTTACATGGATAAATCGGGAATTTTTCACAGATTACGAATATGTAAATCATTAAGGTGTGTGATAATTATTTTGGGAGGTTTTCCTGAAAAGCTGATATTCCAAAAACTCCGCTTTTCCCGGATTACACCCGAACCGCTTGCTCCAGCTTTCTTAAATTTCGGTAAGTGTGTGACCCTAAAACTAAGGAATCGAACAATGTATCGCATTAGGGGGTATGTAAAAATTAAAATTCCTACTTTTTTCCCGCCAAAACGCTCCCGGACCATTGGCTCCTTTTCCAGGACGCTCCGGATAGTGCAGTAACACTTTTCTTGAGTAATTTGGTACCGAAAATTCGAATTTTGTAACCTCGAAGCTCTACCTTGCTGGGTTCCAGAGAAATTTAGGAAAAACCATCGTTTCTTTACCATTAGCCATTTTCCCCCCTCAGAAGTGACCATCAGTCGAGAAAATTGGACAAACCGACACTGCAGGAGAGTTTTTCAGAGTGAGGCGGTCCGAAAAAGTACACACACGATATACTTTCGATCAGAAGTGACCAGTCGAGAAAATAGGACAATAACTGACACTGCAGAAGTTTTTTTATAGTGAGGCGGTCCGAAAAAGTACGCACATGGTTATACTTTGGAGTGATTTTGAGGAAGTTTGGTAATTTTGGGTCAATTCATTCCTTGTTGAGAATCGATTCTTAACAAGAAATTCCATTTGGCGTCAATTATACACCCTTTTGAACTATATTTATAGCATTCTTTCACCAAGAAAAGTGAGCGAAACCCCAAGAGTTTCTATTGCTAAGTATATTGTATTTTACAAAATCCAAAAATATTTATTTTTGACTGAGATATGGCAAAAAAAAACATAAATTAGTGCGCTAAAAAGCTCTAAATTTACTGGGCTATTAATCAGTATTATTTTTAAATTGCAAGCTTTATATTGCTAAGGTCATCATAAAAAGGTGTTGAATGATCTATCAGTATTCTTATCATTAAAGAGACCTAATTAATTTTATAAGTAGCCAAAAAATTGATACCAAATATTTTAAGTTTCGTATACCAAAAGTGAACTACATAAAATCAGTGGACAAAATTTACAAAAACTTTTTCGAAACCTTTTCTTCGACATTGGATAATCCATTTCAGCAAAGCGTAGATTCAATTCCTATTATTTCCGAACCGATTCTTTGGATTTTTACAACGATTCTTTAAGAGGAGAATCGATTTGAAAACGGGAGAGAGGTAGGGGAATTTAGGGAAAAACAGAGGCACTGGTGTTGGGGATTTTAGGGAATATATTATGGACGGGGGGATGGAACTTATTTTGTGGGCGAAACGTGGGTGCACCCACTCCGAGAGTAGGAGAAGAGAGCTTTGGACCAATCACATACGTTGTACAGGCAACGCGGAGAAACAACGCGGGTTTCCGGCACTTCCGGGTTTCTATTTTATTAGTATAGATGGGTACTAAAAAAACAAAGATAAAAAATTGATGAGAAACGAGCAACAGTCAAACCTTTCAATATAATATTTATACTTCATGTTCAATTAATTTTTAAGAAATTGAATTAAGTAAAACGAAAGAATTTATCGGTGAATAAATATTCTTTGAAACACATTCTTGAGTCCTTTATTTCATAGACTGAGCACACTTTACAGGAAGTTAAAGCATATCTTAACTTTGCGTTTAAAAAAAAACAGCATAAAATATTCTAAAAATCTAAACTGAATCTTAAAATTAAATTTAACAGTTTTAGTTTTACATAATGACAGGAAGTAAAAGAGATTTTTTGTGAATGTGAGCAACGGTTTTGGATTTAGGAATTTTTATTTTATACGATAGTAGTCATAAACATAGTTACAGTTCTAAACTTTATAATATCCAATTATTAATAATACCTAACTTAAAAGTAAGGGGGGCAGTCACAAGTTACATCTTATTATATTCTTCAAAAAGGCGTTTTACAAGTTACAATTTAAGGGGAAAAAGGAATCCTGAAATTCAAACATTTTTGACAACACGCTTATCAGTCCTAGCCGCCTCTAATTTTCAATAGAATTCAATGGCAATCTCGAAAGGTTAAAAATATTTTTTTCACTGAGAATTTTGTTTTAAAGTATATACTCATATTCATTCTCAAATAACTAAAAAAATGTATTATTCTTCATTTGTATTCAATTTTAGTTTCAAAAATGTGATACAATTGGACAAAGAAATCATTGAAAGGTGACATGAAAAAAAAGGGCCTTAAAATTAAATTAGGTAATTTGTTATTTTTTTTGGTTCATGAAAATCTCAATCTCAAAGAGTGATACAACCTTTCAAATACTACTTGGAAACTAACACATACTCTTCCTCAGAAGCATATTATTATTAATTCTACCCTCGCGTCCGCCTACGTGAAAGTACCTATATAGTAAAATCTTATATAGTTCATGAAATCTATCTACGCCTTATGCAATTTCTGTCCCCTCCCGACCATTCAGCGAGTCAGCAAATATCCTTTTCCTCATACGAGTTAATGTTAATGATATAGCATGCATCCTTTTATACACCCAAACTTACTTTGAGAAAGGATTCTCAGACTTAACTCACTAGAGAAGCCTTTCATTTTAAGTTTGTCTGAATGGGTCTGTTTTATTACCATAACCTTTATTTAAGGTTGATTCATTTATAAATTCAATTAGGATGATCATAATTTTATTTCATACATAAAGGGAGGAGAAAGCAAAGCTATAACATTGAAAAGTGGAAAGTTTCCTTAAAACATTCAATTCAAGATTTTATCTTGTGACATTTCAATCCTTGTTGGCAATTATAAATGTGCATATTTTTTCATAATTTTAAGCATTGTTTGCCATTTTTCAAGCAAAAACAATACTATACTGTTTTAACAAAAAAAAAGGCAAACAAAAAGAATGATTTTAAGAAATAAAAATGGAAAAGTAGCACTTAAACGACTTACTTTCAGGAATCCCTTCTCTTTCAGTGTATTCCATGACGTTGAAGAGGAATCGTATTTCCGGTTCAAACTATATAGGGGAAAGGAGGGTAAGAGTACGCACAAAAATGAATTTGGGCTATAAAATAAAGAATTTAAAAGCTAGAGCCTCAAAAATTTACTGAACGTAAGTTTACTGACTAACAAATCAACCTTCAAAAAAATGAAAGCCTTGGCTTTAACGAAAATATGTTAAAAATCACAAAGGAAATCAAAAATTGAATGCGTACTTTTAGCCGCCACGTCGGCTTGCTTCTTAATATTTTCACAAATTGATGTCCTAGTCATGCACTACTTACACACCAAAAATGAACCAAATCGGTGATGACACGTTGGGATCCTCTCCTTGTAAGTACTTTTTGTTTGTAGGGTTGAGCAAGTTCGCACGACTAGCGAGGTCAGTGACGAGAAGTCGAGACAAAACTATCACAAATAGCTCATGTAAGTAACCTTTTGATTGAATTTTGTTGTGTAACGCGTCTTAGAAATAAAATTTGACAATGTATTTTAAATTTGTCTATGTCTATGTATTATGTTTTATGAGGACAATAGAGGGGACATCCATAAATTACGTGAGGTGTTTTTTCCAAATTCTAAGTAACTTTGGTCTAACGTTCTATAACTAAAAACGTCCTCTAAAAAAGGAACGCTCGGCTTAAAAGGCTTAATACAACCAGGTAAAAAAAAAGAAATTCCGACTTCCAAATAAAATAAAGTAAGAAATCTAGTGCGTGAAATAAAAAAAAGCATCTAATAGCAACCAGTCTCATTAAAAAAAATTAAAAACGAAACAATAGCGATCAAAGCTGTCATCTCAATAAAGCTGCTGAACAAAAAGATAAATAAAAACTCAATTGAAACGATCACTCAATATCTGTTTAACTATAAAAACAACCAAACAGTCATATCGAATCAAACACGAATAGATAAAAAATGCTCTATCAAAAGTCCCCAACGCCAACTGACCCTAATGTTTTGCGTCCCCAGCCGGACCGCAAGCCCCCCGTGGTCCCTGATCCCGAAGAGGTCATGAGAAGGGAGCTGGAAGAGAACAAGACGAGGATCAACTTCACTCGGGAGGTGATGGCGGAGATGAGGGAAGAGATCAGAACGTGCACTCGCGTTTTGGAAAAAGAGATAGGTGTTGTACAATTTTTCTTTTTTTTACGGGGGGATATTCTTATTCTATGTATTCCACACTATTCTATGACTATACTCATGTACTAAGCTATTTTTACGGAATGGAGTCAAGTTGGATTCACTCAGGACAACAAAAACATGGAACTCAGATAAACAAAAATCGCGTCTTAGATGAATCATTGCAAATTAAAAAAAAACCTTATAAAGGCACCATTCCGTTATCTACATAGATATCCTGTTCAAGCTGTCATAACTAACATCATCCTATGTCAGTAATGTAACTGTACTCTAGTTTAATCGGTTATTTTGCATTTTTTTTGCGATATTTCGAATCTTTGGTGCAGATTTTTAGATGCAGATAACAGAAAATTACATGCACAAGTAACTCAACTGGATATAAAACCCAAAATAGGTATTTTCCAAGTATACAAATATTCCGTTAAAAATTGTCAAGTTGTTTTAAAATCCAAATATTAACTTTCGCCAATTTTGATTGATACTGTATCTACATTTAAAAGTGCTTGGGAATTTTTAGAAGGATTATAACCAAGAAATTTGAAAATTTTAAATTAAATCCTTTTAAAACGAGGTCATGGAAGTAAACACGTTTTAGGTCAATCAGCCCCCTAAACAAAAATCCTGGATTAACTATACTGCGGAAAGTGCAATAACTGCTGGGTACTACTAAACTAGACAACAACGTTAGTTGACCCTATGACGTCAATCACAAACAAAGTAGTTCCCATCGCGGTGTCTTAGTTTTGAGTGAAATGAAGAACGTCAATTTAAAAATATGATTAATTTGATAATGATTATTTGGTGCTTTTTCCGATTTGTGTACCGAAACTCCTCCTAGCAACCCAACAGGCTTAGTGTTTACTACCCAATTTCTCCTTCCGAGTAGTGACGTATTGGGTTCAGGAAAGACAAATTATCCCGTTAAAAATTGTCAAGTTATTTTAAAAGCCTAATATTAATCTTTTGCCCATTTTGGTTCAATTCCGTTAGAGTTCCCGCTAAATATCGCCCGGTTCTTTTGGACACATTATATCGAAATATCAACAAATTTTTCTGACTTTTATTATTAAACTGAATAGTTATATATCTAATTAAACATTTTAATTCAGGAGTTTGAAATTATTTATGAATATTTCTACTTTTTGTTGCCGAAAAGAACCGGGCGATATTTAGCGGGAACTCTAACGCAATTGTACCCCAATTTTTATTGTTAGTATCAACATTTAAAAGTCCTTGCGATTTTTTAGAGGGATAGATAACGGAAAGTCAAGGGTGAATCCAGGAAGAGGGGCTATGAGGCTGCAACCCCCAGAATTAAAAAAATCTTCCAATTTTAGTACAAATTCATTCAATAATTGATAACTTTCAATAATTTGAAATTAAATCCTTTTAAAACGAGAAAGTGACGGAAATATACACGTTTTAGGTCAATCAGCCCCCTTAAACAAAAATAAAAAGTACAACAATAACTGCTGGCTGGCTATTACTACATTACTTCCCTGTCAGGTAAATACAGACTTAATAATTGTCTGTTTGTCAGGTAAATACTATGACATCCCAGCCGTGGTCAGAAGCGGCGGCCCAGGTCCCCACGGCCGCACCCAAGAACTCATCAACCTGAGACTTAGACTCGCCGCCCTCAACTCACAGTTCGTGGAGCCCGTGCACAAGTTCCGTTACCTTGGCCCTTTCGACCCCCGCAAGAAGTTCGACCCTCGCATCGTCCCTTTGAAGCAGGAGAATCTGTACGAACAGATGTTGGCCGATGACAAGGAGGTCAAGCTCCAACAGACGCAGGAAATGTCGCTGGAGACCTTGAGGGACCAGATGAAGGATTTGAACCTTATGTACAAGTCTACCGGGACCAGAAGGAAGAGCCTCAAGAAGTGCATAAGGGAGACCAAGGTGAGATTCCAGCTATAGAATTATATATTGTATTTATATTGTATAGAATTATAGTACTGGTTGTATAGAATTATTAGGGCAAAACCTTTCAATATTTTGGTAGTAATTGAGGCGTTCACAGCAAGAACAACTTAAACGCCAATGCAAGGCTGTTGGAGTTAAGTCGTCATTTTTTCTGCAAATTCCGCAATGTTTAACTAAATTGAGAGTAACTTAATGATACGAATTTTAAAATTATAATTAATATTCAAAAGTTAATCAGGGTGGCCACAGAAAACTTATTTCAAAATTCCCTGATAATCTGATATGATTTTCCATATGATATTTTATAAATACAGTAAATTCTAATCTTATAAAAAAAACGAGAGAATGACTGTATAAATTGGAAAAACATGAGAAAGTAGGATTATAAATGAGATTACTTCCAGACTTTTATCACAAAGGAACCCTCGGAAGCCTTTTTTTTAACATTTGCTTCGCAACCACACTAATTTACGTGCATTCTAGATTTTATTTTGTAGGAAGGAGAACGGAAATGCCCATTTAATGAGTTGAAATTCAGAAAAATGTTGGATTTATTTTTGAAACTAGGCAATTTTTGAAATTTCCCTGATTATTACCAGATTTTCTAAAATTCCCTGACTTTTCCCTGCCAATTCCAGGTTTTCAAGGTTTTCCAGGTGTGTGGCCACCCTTTTAATTCAATGAAATTAACATAGAGTCGTTTGATTACTTCTAAAATATGACAATTTTTCCCCAGACGCGGCTTGTACAGATCAAAGGAGAGACTCGCCACCGAACCAAGGTGATCGAATACATGATCGCCCACCAAAAACTAGTGAAACTGATGCTCGACCCACACACCATCTCCCTGGACCACACACTTCGCGACTTCAAGAGCGAATGCGTCAAGCGAGGGGTGATTCCACAAGAGGTCTCTGGTCCCTACAAGTTCAAGACCCTTTACGACCAAACCGAAAGAGACCTGAACCAATGCCAAGACAAGCTGTTATCGCTGGCAGAGAAGCTGGACTTCAACACTGACCACCTGGTGAAAGTTGAGGAACTCTGCATCCACACTCGATGCGAGCTGCCGCATCTGGAGCACCCTCCAGAGCCAGAGACTCATTCGAAGAAGAAGCATAAGCCACCCAAGAAAGGCAAGCATGGGGCTGAAGAACACGTGGTCGACAACCACGCTGTGGAAGAGTTGGCTTGGCTCAAGGATGAGAATGGGAGGATCAGAGGGTTCCTTCTGTCGCCGGTGCTGTCGAATAAGGTCGATTACAACGCCTTTCTGATGACCCTCGCTCTGGCGAAGAAGGAGTTCTTGGACGGCGTCGATGATCTCAAGACGGCCTATTGTCGTAGTGTGAAAAAGATGTTTTAGTGAATTATTGTGTTCCCGTTTTGAACTGAGATCCATGCAATTAGTTAAAAAAACGAAATAATTGTTGGTTTTTTTTTTACACTTTGAAATTTGCCAAGTTTTTTAAGTATTGCGGAGAGCGATAGCTCACTGTATTTTGTATGATAGGTATTCTGATAGAAATTAAACAAAACAATTTTAATTACCAAAATAATAAAGAATGTGATTTTTATTGTTTTCTTAGGATGTGTTCAATACATTACGATCTCGTATTAATTAAGTGGAGTCAAATGTACCAATTTCATCTCCTTTATCTCTCCCATTTTCTTCACCAATCTCTTTTCATTCCTCTCACTTTTTCATCCCAGTAATCTTCTCCATCCCTATCATTGATATTATTCATCCTCTTTATCTTCTCATCTTCTTTCATCTCTTCCTTGTTTCCCCTCATTTTCTTCATCCCTCTGATCCTCTTTATCTCACTCATCCTTTCCATCCCTCTCTACTTCTTTCCTTTATTCCTTTCATTTTTTTATCAATTCATCCTCTTCATCATGAGCCCTGATGAAGGAATCCTTAAGCCAACTCTAATTACAAAAGAAAAATTTATGAAAAAATTTTTAAGGCTAACATTAAAGAAGTAATAAATTGATATTTTGACACCCTACTAAATTAATAATATTGCTTCAATTGTCACTTTATTTTGACTATAATTTAAATTTTTAAAAAGTAGTTTCAAATAGAGTAAGTGAAGAAAAAGCTTGTTAATAATTTAAAGACATGTAAATAGCCTTGTGTGATAAAGTAAGTTATTTTATTTATTCCGTTATATATTTTTAATACAAGCATGCTATGGCTGAAGTATCCCCACTCTTAGATTCTCCCCACTTGCACCATTTTTGTTTACGAGGCTTTTACTAAAGAATAACGAATCTCTTAAAATGAAGTTGTATTCAAAATAAACCCGAAATTATAATAATTAAATCTACCTATACCGTTTAAGATTAAATCAAAACTTTAATAATTGCAAAATATTAAAAACTATCTTCTGAATAGAGTGTTTTCAGGTGACGTCACAACCGGTTATTTTCTTTTAACTGTGTACCTTCGTAGGGCTTTTAACTGTTGCTAAGGCCGTTGTTTATCTGTTGCTAAGGTGTTTTTTAAGTATGGGGTCACATGATTGCAAATGCTCCAATAGAAGAATTCCACGCCCAGTCATTTTCTGTAACTGTTAACCTCTGTAGGGCAAAAAACTGTAACATTTCTGTTGCTAAGGCCGTTGCTAGCTCCGAGTCATGTGATTGAAAATGCTCTATATTTACTTAAGGTAGGTAAAAAGCAATTATTGGTCACCGTACTTTCAAAAGGGTATTTAGATGTGATTTTTTATCACATCCTCACATGTCACCAGTTTTGGAACGAAAAATTGTCATACATAGGGGAACGGCTCAAATATCCCCTTCTCCCCTAAATATTTATAAAATACGCCCCCTTTCTAAGTATCAGAACATAAAATCCGAGAAAAGGACGAAACTGTCGCAGCATATAACATATTCACATCCCTTCCCTATGAAAAGGCAGATGGAAAATCCCTCATTTCTCTTTCCATTTTCAATACGCTTTAAACACAAGCCTGAAGGCAAAGCATCAGCATCACATGCGAAACCTTCCCATTGACATACTCATCAAAAGAGATTCGCAGTTGGAATAGAGAGGAAAGCCTTCAGGTGAAAGAGTAAGCAATCGTAGTATAGTAGCTGCAACTACACTTTTGCTGCTGAAAGTCGCATGTGTCAAGGAGAAAGTATCGTGTAACTGAAATTCTAGATCACTGCTAGTTACGTGTCGGAAGGTGTTTGGGGTCATCTGGATATTGTTACGTCACGAGTTTTGAGACATTTGATGAGTGCTACTGCTTTTGCTTGGGGATGATATTAGTATTGTCACGTCGTATACTCGTTAATTGTCGTTGTAATTTCGAGAATGTGTTGGTGTTAATTAAAAATGTTGTAACTTCAAAGTATCAAAACAAGCATTTGAAATGGTATTCTTTAAAAATTAAGTTAGTTTTAGGGATTAACCATTTTGAGTAATATTGGGGGAAGATATTTTTCATAAAACATCTGTGTAGCTGTGTGACAAACTATTATTTTGATGCTTATAAAAAAGACTGAAAGAACCTTTTTACAAAGACCCCCGATACTCTTTATAACGACCCTGCGTTAAAAAGACCTGAAATAAAAGTACCAATTGTGTTATCATGGTAATAATTTTACTCGTAAAAATGTCCGTATATTTTTGCTCCCAGAAGGTATGTCTCTATGGAGGTTCTACTATTATCAAAGATCAATATAAATAAAAGAATGCATAAAATTTTGTTAGGATGGAGTTTTTAAAAAATCAAAAATCCAAACTAACTAATGTAAAAAATCCAACTCATATTTCTAATGCAATACATCTATTTAATATAAATTTGTAAAGTTTACGAAATCCGTATATTTTTGGAACAGTTTTATTTTTAAATGAAGATGTTTTATAAATTTAAAGTTTATCTTCCCAATGCTTATATTAACAAGTTGAGATGACATTATCAGAGGGAAAATAAAAACAAATTCACAAAATGATTTTTAAAGTAACACAAATGAACTTGTTTATTTGTCGGTAAATACTTAGAAAGGTTCTTTTCACACTGAATCACCTATATTTGGCTTTTTTATTTTGCGTAAGAATACTTTTGTGAATTTCTTTTATGAGTTTAGAAACAAAGTAAGTTATAGCAAACTTATTGAAAAAATGGAAAATTGACTTATTTCTAAAAAAAAATCCCAAGGAGTTTCGTTCTTCACATGAGTGGAAAGGGAAAAATAACCCTTGGATTTGGCGAAATCAATGTCCATTCGTTGTATTTTTTTAATTAATTTGAAATTTAGGTTAATTGGTCTTTCTTTTCCTCTTCTTTGCACTGTTAACTAAACTAAACGAAATCAAAATTTGTGTTTTTAAACTAAAAGTGATTTTACCTTTCTTCATCCAATGAATGTTTAACTCCATTGATAGTCACTTACTTCAGAATGCCTTAATGACTCAGTTTCATAAAATATTTTAATTTTTTTGTCTTATTCTTTTTATTCCTCAATTTTGTGCTGTAAACTAAGCAAAAATATAATTTAATTGTCAAATTTAAGAGGTTTTTATGATTTTTTAGATGAAATTTCATAACTTTGAAAAAAAGGAAGTGTATGAACTTTTTTAACTGTACAACATTTTTGAATACTTTTTTCGATGATTGTTCTGTCTTCTAGATAGCATCCTGGATTTCCAGTAAAAATTCGGTGGTTATACAATAAAGATTTCATTACTTACACAGTTTTTATTTTCTATTTTCTCAAAACGTGGTTTTTGGACATATTGCTTTTTTCAAACCAACGATTCAATTACCATCATTACGTCTAAAAATGAAGAGAGAATAGTAATTTTTAAATGTTTAACATTTTAAAATTTTGTTATTGAATATAGTCAAAGTATTTATTTTCTTCTGGAAATACACTCTTGTTACATATTAAAGATTATAAATTGTTAATTCTTTAAAATAAAATACGTATTTCTCAAAATATACACTGGAAGAAAGTTCTAAAATAAAGTATCTTCTCAATTTTAAATTCTAATTTCAAATTTGAATATTTAATATGTTTAAGAAGAACATTCTGATAATCTTCAACTCTGAGTATATCCTCAAGAGACGAAAATTAAACTATCATAAAGAATTAACTAAAAATTGCAACCTAGATCAACAAACGCGATCGCCATTTTAAAAGCATATTAAAACTTCGAATATTAAACTCATAGAGATGGCAATAGTCTCTCAAGTATATCTCTAGCTTAAATATCGATCGTTGAATTTTAATTAAACCCAACATTTTGAAGATGTTTGTGTTTCCATGCCTCTTTAGACAGAGATTAAAAATTAAAATTGTGACTCTCCAGGGAAAAATGAATGCTCTTAAGAGCGAATGTTAGAACCTTATTGGCTCGCTAATCCTGCCATTTTTAAACATTTATTGAGTCAAAACTCATTTGCTGTAACAGAGTTCCTTCTGAACCCGTTATTATTGGGATGATTTAAAGATGGAATTTTATAGTATTATTAGAGGATGGTATTTATTTTAATTTAATGAAAATTTTTAATGATAGACGTTTATTAGATTCATGTTAAACATAAAACCATAATATTAAGGCAACTACGTAGGACAAAAGACATTTTATAAATTTCTTAAACTGATCCATAAGTAAGAGAATATCACTGGTTTTAAGTTTGTGGGATGGGTTTTAGAGATATTTTCCTTATTTAATTTCTAAAAATATTTTTTCTTAAGATTATGAAATCATCCATTATCAAATTATGTACTAATGAGCACAAAAAAAACCTCGTGTGTGAACTATTTACATAAAAATAACGTAACTTTAGTACTTACTACTTAAAGTACTACCGCGGACTCAAACAGGTGGAAATTACAACTAAATTCTAAGAGGTTACATTCGAATGAATTCCCTCTCTTTTACATTTTGTATTGGAGATATGTTTAGTGCGGTGTCATTTGTATTTTTCGTATGTTAACTTCTGCATAATGACTATGTTTACCAAATGATTCCTATCAAAAGATGGAAGAAAAAAACTCATCATAATTTTATTTATTAAAAAAGGAAATATGGATGTAGCCCATTTAATGAAAATTTTGCTAAAATAATATGTATTCACCAATCGTATGTTACCATAATTTATGAAACATTTTTAATACGAACCATTTTTAGATTTTAGTAACTCATTTTATTGTCTAACAATTTGTTATGAAAATATTTCAAAATCTTAAGATCACGATAGTAAAACAATATTCATATTCGTAAACTCTATTAAGTTTTGTCCTTGTTTTTAACGTTCAGTCCTGTAGAATAACATGAAGTTTTTGCTATGTTTGATTAATTAAAAACTAGTACATTTGCATTAAAGTTTCTAATTATCGAGTATTCCATTCATTAAAATATTTTATTGTTATAGTAAATGCATTTTCACTTAAGTTTCTAAATACTAATTATTCTTATTTTGAAAATAATTTATAATTATTAAAATTTATAAGTTTCTTACTAATAATTATATTTATCCTCTATTCATTTTACCCTTTAATATATCGAAACATTTTATTATTTTTTCAAATAAAAATATCCATGACAGATTATATTTAAAACAAAGACAACCTGTTGAAAGATGAATTTAAAGAAGAAAGATTAATAAATAACATCTTTCACCGGAAGCATGTGAAATAACTTCCTAAGGGATTATAACGTTGATATTATTCAAATATGCCCATTTACATTCCCAAAACGTAGTGTGTAATTTTGACAGGTGTATTTTTGTGTAGCACGAAATTCCAACTTGCCTATTTAATATACTTTGTAATGCTTATGGTGATTTTTAACCCAACATGCTAAGAAAATTACACGTAGTTCCTCTGAGAAACAGGTGATAGCGCTCAACACACTTTGTTAAAGAATATAATAAGACTCTCGGGGGTGTTTTTGACCTCCCCGAGACTTTTCTTTCTTCACCATCTGCCTCAGCTGGACCGACCATCCTGAAAGATTTTTTTCTTCATCCTCCTTCACTCACTTCCCTCACCACTTCCCGTCATCGCCCTTCCTACAACGCCAAAGCCAATCCCCATTGATTCCGTACTCCATCTGTTGCTAGTTGGCGCGATCCGCGGCAGATGGTTGGCGACCGACTCTTACGGCAACCCTGCCAGCAGCTGTTGTCCATAGCAGACGAAAAGCGAGGAGCCGCCAGAATCAACTTAGGAAGAGAAGAGTGTGTATTGGCGTGGATTGTTTATGAAAGTTGGTCTTGTGGTGCGGGAAATTTGAATGTTACGGTGTTCGTAAACTTTTTTTTTGGTGTTGAGTTCTGCGGGAAGACAATGTCGGAAATGGAATACCTTTAGATCTTCTCCGTTGTCGGTAAGTTGTTTTTTTTTTTTTTGAATTATCTTTAGGAGTTTTTACGAACTTACCGGCATTTTCGGAGAGTTTATTGGTTATAGAAATGGTTTGTTGGATAATTTTGAAGGCCTAATCGTTTAAAATTTTTAAAAATATGGTAGATAACATTTTTACTAAAATTAATAAATATTGTAGAACCCAAATGATGCCGTGGAAAAACCTATTTTTTGTAAAGAGGCTTAACTTAGAATTATATTTGTATCCTAATTAAAATAATTTTAAAATGGGAAAATAAAATGATTATGAAAAACACATTAATTTAATATATTAATTAATTAGAGATATTAATTTCTCTAAACTTTAAAATCAGGGGTTTGTCTAAACTTTTAGAAGGAGTTTATTTTTTTACGAAATTGTGAAAATCTACTTATAATTTAAAAAAAAAAATAGTTGAAAATATTAAAGTTTAAACTGGTTCTTCTGGCTAGAGTCCTGTTTTTGTTAAAATAGGTTCTTATTTGGATAATACTGTAATTTTTTAAGAAAATTAACATGATAAATTATATAGGAAAGCACAAAAACAATCCGTTTTCAAAGTGAAAAACAAGGTAAAGGTCCATTCTTAAGCTAAATTATACTGTGAAGGATACGTTTTTAAGATAAAATATTTTGTGAAAGTAGATAATTAAGAGATTTCTATTAGTCTTTTGAAGTTCCTAGTAAATGAGTTTTAATTTCCTAACTTTAGCTTTTTTGTTAATTTATCCACTCATTAATATTCACGCACTGTATTAAAATTCGGTGTCTACAATTCAAAAACCAAAATAGTAGAGTGTTTTACCATGAATGAATCTTATCTTAAGAGTTTATCATGGTACAATAATATGGTTTCTAAATCTTTGATTCATATGTATATTTATCAGTTTTAAAACAAACAAACGTGGGATTTGTGTTAAGGGTTCTTTGATGTATTCGGACACAAGGCTGAAATAGATTACTAGTTTATTAATGTCTTGTGACGTAGATAAAGCGTTTTGTGGGTTAAGATGTTAGAATTATCTCTATCAATATTGACTGAAAATTTTAAGAATGGGGAAGATTACAATGTTATTTCTTTTATCTTTGTGTATGCGTAATTCTGCGTAATACTATTTATTTAAACTTTTTAAAACAAACAATTTACATTGATTTTTGGCTTAGGTTTGAATGGGATAATTTATTTCTAACTTAAATGTGAAAGATGCTTCCCTACTCCTAAAAACTAATTTCACTCTTCTGATTTTGTATTAAGAAAAAGGTCTAATTACAATTTTGAGAAGTAAATATCAAATTCTGTATTTTTATTCTTTTAATTCTTTTTCATGTTTTCAAAAACTAAGGAGATAAGATTTTCGGTCTTTCTATCAATTTTTTTTTAAATGTATCCTTCAACGATTTTTTTTAGATAGCATAAAAACAGTTATAAATTTGTTTTGAGGACATACTAAAATAATAGGAATTTAAACTTCATTCCAATAATAAGAATTAATAGTTCCGGGAAAAAAGAGTTCCTTATTTTTTAAAGGAATTAAGTTAATGAACTTATTTCTTTTAATTTGAGTCATTCCAATAAAAAGAATTAATAGTTCCAGGAAAGTTCCTTATATTTTTAATGGCATTAATTTTAAATCAAATGAAAGCTTATGAACTTATTTTTTAATTTGAGTCGTAAAAAGCTGAAATTTAAAATGCTAGAATATAATTCAACATTTTTGGTGAACCATGACTTTTTACCATTCGTATTGATTTTGTTGTTTGATAAAAACAGGATATTTTTAACAAATCATGATGTAAGATTACATCGTAAGAATGGGATATGAATAGTTATTTCAAGATAGCCATAAATGAAACTTAAAATGTAATTTAAATTTTAAAGAATATAAGAACATTAAGGAATATTTATTGAATAACAATTTTAGCATAAATAGAAGATTTTTAATTTTACTGTAGTATAATTTCTTTAACATTATATAAATTCGCTATTCATATGATTATGGAAAGGATTTGAAATAAAATGACTTTTTGGTGACTTTATGGGCCAATTTGATTAAGCACCATAAATTAAATTTTTATGCTTAAAGACAGCATCAAAGTAGTTTAAGCATACCATTTATAGAAGAATAGTTATTTTTCTTTCAAATCAAAAATATCTTTGCAAATAAAAAAAATATATATAAATGTGAAAACTCTGTTAAATTATATTAAAATAAATGCTACTATCATTAATTTTTATTTGACATTAATTGTATTTGTATTAATTTAACTATTTGGGTGGATTTTACCATTAAATGTTTGGTATTTTTTATCTATCACTCTAGGGGTAGATAATTGTAGAACAATTTTTTAATGATAAATTTATACTTAAAGCAATTTTTTCAATTGAATAGTATTTTAAGATGAAATAGAGTATTTTATACATTTCAAAAGAGGTGCTGTTGGAATTTTTATCATGTAATTAGCAACATACCGATTATGGATTGAGTTAATAACTTTGAGTTGATTGTGAAGTCCAAGATGTAGTTTAATCTGCTATAAGTACTATTTCCGAATTAACATTTAAACTGCTTCAATTATACTTAATTGATTGATTACTTATTGAAACGTTCCAACATTTCTCCTCGACACACATTCTCCATACGCTTATTGAATAGTACTTCTAAACAAGCACACGCTACCCGCGTCAAAAAGAACAACACATCGCCTTTTAGAACACAAGAACCAGAACTCTTCAACAAAGCAAATCATTCTTCTTTTCAGAACGACAAGTTAATAAGTTTGAACCCGCGAGTTTCACCATCGAGGCACGCTTCGCGAACGATTCAATGGGATATTCGTTATTATTTCATAAGAGAAGCTCTCTCAGAGATTAGCGGTTCTCTAATCCAGAGTAAGGTTTAGTTGTTCTCTTCTTCTGTTGATGAATTTCCATGTTAGAACATCTCGCGTCCTTGGTAGCTCTTTTCTTCTGTTTTGAATGACCTATTTCAATACCCGAGAGCTGTCGAACTTCTCACTGGTTTGAGGGAAACTGCCCTTCAACTGTTGAAGTGAATACATTTTCTTGCTTGTTTGATTTTAATGATTCGAGCTTAGGTAATATCGTTTGCGTGATCTCAATGTGAAATTCGAATGGATAGGGAAAACTATAAATCGGTAGTTCTAGATCTACTTTCATCTATAAATATCTACTTTCAATTTAACTTATATTTACGGTCTTGTGGGAATTGGAATAGTGGGTTTTAAATTGTTTCCAAAAGTTTTTTTATGTCATTAAAGATTTTCTTAAGTAGAATTTCATCGTAAACGTTGAAGATAGAGCATCAACAACTTATGAGACCACGCGTAGGATAGAAATTTAAACCAAACTTAAATTATATAAAACTAAAATTCTAAACATTTTTGAATTAAATTAAAGGATCACGAAAAAAATGTTTAAAAATTTATCACTGTTAATTAAATTCACTGTTTTGACGTCTAAAAAGCTGAACTTAACTAAAAAGTATGTTGCTGAAAAAACTTATGAGACCACGCTTAGGATAGAAATTTAAATAAAATTTAGATTATATAAAACTAAAAATTCTAAACTGTTTTTGAATTACATTAAAAGCTCACGAAAAAAATGTTTTTGTGTTAAGAAACTTTTTTAACCTTTAACTTCAATACAAATATCAATTTCAATAATTAACAAAAAAAAAACAGGTAACAAACACTCTAAGAAATAAGTATAAGATTGTTTAATAATTTTTTATATAATTTGATTAATTTTGCTGTTTTAACGTGGTCATTTCATGCAACAGTCTTTTTCATAAGATGATGTAAACAAAACATAGATATAACCTTCATCAATATGATCTATTTGTCATAACTATTATTACTATAATCATAATTAATGAATGAAGTCAACAGAAAATTTTACCAACAATCATTTTCTAGCTCAGCATAAACCTGTAAAACGCACGCAAAAGAGTGGTAAAAACCTGTTCCGTATAACTACTAGCGCCGAAAATGTAGTAACAGGTAGGCGAACACGAGAACTATAATTCTAAATAACGACGAAAACGTTCATTATGATCTAAGAAATGATAGGGCAATTTTAGAATTCCCAATTTAGAATTAATCTTGCTTCACTTTGGGGTGAACGCACCTGAGTTTGCGAGAATCGTTATCATTACGGGACTATTTCATAATGTTTAACAAACCTACCATTGAAATATGTTCGAATTAAAAATAATTTCTCTACGACCGAGCAAATTGTTCAAGAAAACTTTTTGTTTGTAAGTTTAGTTAGTTAAATTGACCAGTTTGTGATGCAGTTTTAGACTGTCAATTTCCCCTTCCTTTTTTGCACATTAAAGTTCAATGCTTTTTAAAGCTTTATAACATTTAATAGTAGGCATTGTGAAATTGTAGGTATAGCTTAATACAATGATGGGTAAATAAATGCTGGATAATTGCAACATATTACTCTAAATTATATACACATGTATTACTTGTTTTAATGTTACAGAATCGGGAGTGAAAAAAAAAACATGTTTTTCATTTTAAAAAACATGTTTATATATTTGTTTTTAAACGTTAAAACTTTCTTTACACGGACTGAGCGCTATACATTTTCAATTAACGAGGGTAATATAGGAGAAAAATATGATTTAGAAATATAAAATAATTGCAAAACATTATAATTAGTGATTAACATTGATTTAAACATTAATAAATAATAATATAATTTATACATTGATTAATAATTTATGCTCAAATGTTTAGAAAGAGAGAGATAAAAATTGAAGCCATTTTAAATAATCGATATTTTAAGATTGAGTATTTTATTGTCAATTGTTTCACAAAACGGTATAATGCAAGAAAAAATTGTTAAACTAATTCTTCTATCCATCCATCCTGTTTCAAATCGTCCAACTGTTTTAAACCCCAAAGACTAGAAATGTTGCCGAAAATTACAAACAACCAATTAAAATATACCGTTATAAAATTAACTAATATGATACAAATTTGGAGGTAGAATTTTTTATAATGTCCAAAATAATTTCCAGATTTTTAATGTGATGAGATAATGAAATTATATCTACTGAACAAAAAATGCGTTTTAAAAAATTGTATTATGTAATTGTAATGTAATGTTGTATATTTCAAACAACGTTTTCATGCTGTTTTTTAAACAAAATGTTTTGAACCTAACCCTGCAGAGAAATAATAACAGGATAAAAAAGGAATTTAATTGGCATGTTAACCCTTGATTCAAAAGGATAGAAAATATTAAAAAAAATTCCTTTCCTTATTCCCTTGAAATGTTTTCATAAGCAAAGAACTGAGATACTTTAATATTATTATACTATTTCTTACAATATAACTGCATAACATGAAAGTCCAATGTAGTTTTTGTCATTCGCGCCTAACAGCTGTTGTTAATATAATGTTTCGCGACGATGCTTCAATACCACCTGTAACAAAATAAATTTCAAAATGTGTCATATTAAGACTACGCTTATTTAAATGTAACGTTCTTTTATGAAAAAAAAAAAGTTTTAGCTATTTAAATACTACCTATTTCAAAGGACGGCTTTCATAGACGCTTGAAGTCTCAAATATTTATTCAACGTCTTTCGATTCTAAACTGTTCTAATATAAGAGCACACGAGATAAAAATCGAACGCGTGAATCTATTTCACGTATGAAACAAATTTAATCTTCTACATCTGCGAAGTTTTTTTTTCCCGACAGGAAATGTCCGACTTTAAAATTTCAATCTCTTCCATATTGCTCTTCTAATTTCGATACCTAACCTTATTTTCCAGTCAAATAAATATCTTTCTGCATTGGAATGAGAAAAAAAAATAAATTCGGAAGGCGAAATATTACTTTCAGATTTCAGGTCAATATTTGATTCTATCACTTGTTATTCCGAGCAATATTTCGGATATTACGGTCCTTGAAATGGCAACGTCTCATGAAATCGTTTCTCTAAAAGAAATTTTTTGAAGCGCTTCGGGCGGAACAAGCTATTAAAATGGATGTCGAGAATATTTAGCAGCTGGGGAAATTTGAAATCGTTCGGTGCTATTTTGCGTCTTGAATTTCTGACTTTGATGGAATATATTGCTTCAATATGCTCATCTTGTGCAAGAATAAATAGGGAATTCGTTGTCGTAAGTACTCGCATTGTAAAATATAAATCAAGGAATTTATTTCACTCAGTGTCCAAAGTTGGAAGTTTCAAGAGATGAGCAGTTTAATTAGAAAATATGTTTTCAATCCGGAAGATTTAATGAAATCCTCCTTTGAACTAAATATTTTTAAAAAGAAACATTTTTTTCTTTTATTTCAAATTTAAATCAGATTTCTTTATTTTGACTTAAAATAATATATTTCTACAATGAATATACCACTTTCAATGGAAATAAATTTTTTTTATATTAATCTTTTAAACCCCTTAATGAACTTTCCTTTATTCTATAATGGAAATACACTTTAAAATTGTAAAAAAAAATAAATCTAACGTCAACTTAGAACAACAACTTAAATTCAGAAAAACACCATAAATAGTGTTTGAATTTCGAATACTTTTTTTTGCAAAACTTCACAAAGGATTTTAAACACACTTTTTTGTCTGATTAAGTGATAAAATGTTGAATATAAATTTAAGAATATAGAGAACAAAATAATAGTTTACGCCACTATAAGTTCCTTTGTATTTATATTCTTTAGGCGTATTGTATTATGTTTAAAATTTAGTTGAAACAATGAAAGTTTGTCCTAAGATGCTTTTTGAGTTCTATTGTTCTTTATAATGCAAGGATTATAGATAAAACCTTTTTCTTCTTTTGGTACTCTGGAATGTATAATACATTTCATGCTTCATAAATTTTGAACTAAATGTTGGGTCCGGGACACTTCAGAAAAAAAAAATTATTTTTAAGTTTAAAATTTCGGAAATTTTTTTGAAGATTAAGCATCAACTAAAAAAAAACTTTTCTCAAATGTTTTGAAAAATTTTAAATTCAATTTTTGTTGAAAAAAGAGGGGTAGTTTAAAATTGATATAACTCAAAATATTAATAATCAATTTTCAAAATTTTTTTACCAAATCAAACAGAAACATATTAACTTTAATTAAGATTCAGCATTTTAAGAAATATTAATATTCTTAAAAAATATGAGCAATTAAGATAAAAATTCTTAAAATTTTCATGTTAATTATTTTTAGAAATTCATATTTTAAAAAGTAAACAAAATTTTCAAATTTGCTGAATCACGATTAAAGTAAAGTGTTCAAAATATATGTGTTTCAAATTTCAAGTCTTTATCTTGAACGGTTCTTGACTTATATCAATTTGAAGTTGAGAAACAGTGTAAAAATGCATCATAGAGAAAAACGCATTTGAATGCAGAACGTAGAATGCTAGATTAACCAAAGCAGCCGGCAATAAAGGATTGTATCTCTGGTTCTATTTAGGATAGAAACATAATTCAAACATCATTTTAAGCAGAAGAAAATGGGTTAACTTTTAAGAGCAAAAAAAATATTTTAGAAAATATGACGATTTTTGTGTCCCGGACCCCCTTAAGTGCTAACACAGCTTATTATTTTAAACTTTAATTCTGGGAACAAAACTTGTCCATTGGCCCTAAACCCCTTTCAGATAACAAAAATATCATATATACCATATATATATATCATATATACTGTTTATTTTCCATGAGCATAATGAGTATCCTTTTACAATAAAGTACATTTTCGTTACCTATCCCGTTAAAAATTTTCAATCTCTTTTGGATGCCAAATAACAGAAATATCATTCACAACTGAGATGTTTGCTGCAACAATGAGTTAACTTCACTAGAATGAATATTTCTAAAGTTGTTACTTTTCTGATCTAATACTTTGTTTTGGGGTAAAAACTGGTGACCATATAGTCATCAACCCAGTTGTATATTGCCGTAAAATGGCACTAATTTGGCAACTAACAGAGATATTTTTAACTCCTCTGAGAGAGTATTTCACTCCTTGAAAATAGGAAATACTCTTTAAAAAGGTAGCCAGGAGTATTTTCACTCTTTGAATTTTTCACAAAGGTTTAGCTTAAAAAATGCACCGCGTGGGCCCCACCGAAATCAACAAATAAAATTTTCAACTCAAAAAACAACACATTTTTGCCCGACTTCTGGCCAAAGCCAATTGCCAAAAGCCACGGCACCCTAATTATCATACTTTTAAATTGTGTTTTCCTTTACATACAGCAATAGTATTTTTTTTTCATTCATTGTTCTGATGCTTAGGGAGTTTGATTGTGGTTTTTGCGTCTCTGTATATGAAGTTCAGGCTACTTCCGTATTTCACTCTTTATAATTCAATTTCACTCCTCCTAAAAAAGTCAAGGAGTATTTTTACTCCTCCAAAAAAATCCTAGGAATAACACTGGCAACTAACGCTTGCTGCCGCCAAGGTGTTCTGATTTTGGAGTTAACTCCTGAATCTGTGATTTTGGAGTTGCAGCAAACACCTCAATTACAAACCAACCAAATAAAATATGCAGTTGTATTGACAACAATAAAAATTCCGTGATAGTTAATTTGCCCAACACTAGAAGCCACCCAAATTAGAAAAATCTCAAAAATAACGCAATAATCCCTCCATCCATTCACCTCCAACACGTGTCCGTTACCTTTCCTTAGTAAAAACCAACCTTTCGATGCCTGCAATAACCAGAGGTCAAGTGCAACATCCGTGACCATCACGGAATTTTCCAGAAACCACAGCACACTATAAGAAAAAAAAAACTCTGCCCCGGGGAAGCAAAATCTCAACTACTCAACTCATCTCGACCATCATCATCAAGGAATCGTCCGTTTGGTAACGGACACGCCTATTATTCCGATAAAGGTGTCGCCAATTAATTTTCGGGGGATGTCGCAATGGCGGTCGATGTCCGAGACCTGTTGCGTGGGACACGGGAGTGCCTTGACACTGTCGCAGGTGGTTTTTTTTTAACCCTTTATGTCCCGACGGGACTTATAAGTCCCGCTTAATATAAAGTCGAATAAAACTAAAACTATTCCATGAATTCGAACGAAACTTTTCAGTCCATACCGTTATACCTTCTTCTAATGATATATAGATGGCAGCACTACCTAGACCGTCAATTTCACTTAGATATTCGAGATCGATTTCGTCTTATGCTGTACTTTGGACCGCCATTGTTGCTGCAAAACTCTGTTCCTGTTTACGAGTGTCGTATCAGTAGATAAATAATTGGTAAGTACTTTATACTTTTTCTACCTACTCATTATGAACTCTCTTGTAATTATAATTAAAATCAGAATCAATTGAGTGATTTTTTCAATTTTTATGCATTATTTTTTATGCGGGACTTATAAGTCCCGTTGGGCCTTATCGATCCTGGTACTATCTTAGTATGATCAAATATCCAGTATAGTACTATCTTTTTTGTTTGAATTTTGTCATTGCATTTTTGTTTAATTTATTTTTAGCACTTGAATACATAAAATAATCCTTATTTATTCCAATTTTTAGGATCTTGTTAGTTTTAATATTGAGTATTTACAAACTTTTAGATTTTTTCCCGTAGTACAAAACTCTAAATTTGATTTCTTATATTTATAGAATAATGAATAGAAGAAGAAAAGGCCTGACGCCGGAAGAAATTAAAGCCATCTGGGATGAATTGCCATCTGATGTTGAAACACCAGAGGAGGACAGTAGTACTGATGAATATCATATTCACCACAAGATGAAACGAATGGTTCTTTGTATAAATGAAAAAAAGAACTGTTTTTATTGTGTACCATGTTTGATTAAATAAAAATGCATTATTTTTTATTTATATTGAATGTTTTTCATTTTTCATACTGAGTCATTTCATAAGTCCATTCATAAGTTCATCTCCCAAGTCCCAACGGGACTTATAAGTCCCATGTAATATTTTATGCAATTACAATTAAAATAATTATTGTAAATGAATGTTACTTCTTTTGTGCCTTTCTGTAGTTAGTTTAAACATATAAAAAAATATATTGCACAATTTTTCTGAAAATAACATAATTTGGGACATAAAGGGTTAAGTGTCTTTGGGAATGGTGGGGAAAGAGTTGGACTTTCGCTTTTTTTTGGATGAGATTCATTAGGCAGTCTGGAGTGAACTAACTCGTTTTGGGTCAGCGGTTTTTAAGTTTTTCTATAAGATTGTCTTCTTTATTTCTTAACATTCAATTGATTTTTATAGCTTTATCAGTTCATTTACTTATTATTAATTCTCGTTCTGATTCGTTTGGATTTGGTGTAACCAAGTAAAATTTATTTACTATTTAAAGAAAAAGATGTAATTAATTATATAAAGACCAAAAGAATACAATTCAAGGAGTTAAGTGAAATTTTAGAAAACTTTCTCACAGTTAATTATTTCGGTATTTACTCTCTATAGATTAGCGATCAAACTATGCTGTTTTGTACGTATGGTTAAGTTAGGAGGTAATACATTGAGAAATAAATCTAAATTATTGTTTGTATTATTTGTAGTGTAAAAAGGTAAAGGACTGGACTAAAATTAAGGAAATTTAATAAAAATAAATTAATGCAATGCAAGAAGGCGATTTTAAAAGATTTTAAAGTATCGAAAGAGTTGTTTTTTGAATGTCTTAAGATCTTATATTATTACCAGGAAACATATTAGGATAGGATTTTTTGCTTTGCACACTTTTTAAAGTTTAAAGTTTTGGACTAATGAATTAAAGTTTCATTGTGGATCTCAATATTTGAGGTGATAAAATATTGTTATGCAACACATCAACCTTAATTAACCATAGAAGAATAGAACGTTAATTAACTATATCTTTAGCTTATTTATACATAATTTGTACTAGGAAAAATATTTTAAATCTCGAAAATTTATTGCTCATTCTCCATTTTTATGTTTGTTAAAATCGCCATTGCTTCCAAACATAAAAAGCCGAATTTATTTTTTTTACCACTAAATTCAACATTTGCATTGTTTCAAATATACCTCCTTTAATGATTAATATCAACAGAATTTGGAAACTCATTAATACTACAAAAGCATGCTAAAAGTAACAATATGAATTCATTACAATTCATAACAATTATTCCAAAGAAAGTAATTATAAAGGTTTTGACTGGGGAATTCCTTTTACACAAACTACTCAATACGTATTATTTTCAGATTAAACTCCATCAATCGTAAGTAAATAAACAAGATGATAATTAATATTTAGAGAGAATTTCTCGATACATCGAGAAATTATCAACCCCAAAAGACCTTTATTTCCCTAGTGGCTTCATTTCCGAAACGATACAACCCGAAAACTTCCAATCGGAATCAAATGAAGCAGAAAATGAACCATTCTTTTCCCTTGGAATCCATTTACTCACGTTCCCTATTATGTCTTCATCCTCACGATTTTAACCACGGTTAAGTGCATGCAACCATTGAATTCAAATATCCCACATTCGAGAAAGAGCCTTCGGTTCATTGTTGGACCAACCTTACGTAAAGTCAGCTTTATAAAGCCCCATGGGAAGGGTTTTTTTTAAAGCGGACTTGGATGTCGTGTGCTGTATTGAAATACTTTCGTCGAGTTTGCTAAATGTTATGAAATGTCGCGGAGAAAGTAGCCGTTGTCCCTTCTCAAGGTCTTTTTCGAATTGTGTGGGATTTTTTTTCTTGGGTTATTGTATTGTTCGTGAGTAAAAGCAGCCGATTTATTTTCGTTTTTTATAAGGGTTGTGGTATTTGAATTGTTTGTTTATAATGCCTTGTTTTGGCGTTTGCGGTGCTTTTTTATAGGTAGTTCTCTTTCCTGTGTTCCCACGATTTAACATATAGTTTTCTATTTGTTGGCTATAATTGTAATTCAACAGGCAATTTTTTATTTCTTTTTCGTTACTTATTATTTTATATGGGAATTTCGGTGATAAAAATATTTTTCGTTGGATTATTTGTGAAAGAAAAGGTTTTTACAATCAAGAGTTGATTGGAACCTTTGTAATATCGTTTTCTGTATTTAGAAAGAAACATACAAACCACTCGGTTTAAGCATTTTGTATTTTTATAAATAAAGAACTGCCTAAGATAGCCGTTACAAAAGTTATAGCACATGCTTAAGATAGCTGTTACAATGTTACTAGGTTAATTTCCTAGTTACATTGTATGATACCATTTTACTATATAGTTATTCGTAAAAGTAAGATGATGAAATGAGTTCCAAACCTGTGCTTTAAATTTTTATTGATGAAAAGTTTAAAAATCTTCCTAACGATTTCATTTTGATGAAATAAAAAAAAATACATTTTATTCACTTCTTTACTGTATCTTTTGGTTATAAAACTAAAAAAACGTTTAACCATTGAATGTGCGGGAACCATTAATTTAACTGGAGTTCAGTAATAAAGTTTATTTTTAAGAATAAAAACAAAATATTTCGTTTATGTTTTGTAAGAAAGATAGAAAGTTTCAAAGATAGAAAGTCCTCGCACCTTCCAAGAATGTTTTGACACTTATAAACGATTTTACACGACATCAAAACATTTACTCACCTAAACTCAGTTTAATTCTACAAAAAAATAACACAATAATTGCTATCCACTTCCCATCAAACATTTTTTACCTTCAAATAAAGAAGACTAATAAGTAAAACTTCACTTCCCACCAATTCCATACCCTTCAAAACACTCCACCAAAGGAATATACACCTCAACTCAACTCTCTTCCCCATAAATAAATATCGCAACAAAAGTTTCAAGTCGCCAGAGTCATATCTTCCGAAAAATTCTATCCCTATCCTCTCTCAAAAAAAAAAAAATCAACTCACAAATCCTGACTTTCCTCTCCTGAAGTAGCAGCTTCTTCTCTTATCGGCAACTTCTTGGGACTCGTAGAGAGTTTATTGAACAGGGCGCGCATCAACCGGCAGCTCAGCATGGCGAACGTATAGAAAATGTTAAAGCGAGATTCGTATATAGGGAGTAAATAGAGTAATATGCTATTTCCTAAAATATTTCTCCTAGACACATACTTCCAATTACAAATTTTCATTTTAAGAGGTGAAAAATTAGAGGGGACTAGTTTCAACACCATGGGGGTCTACTTGAGAAAATACAGAAAATAAAATTTTATACGGCCCCCGTAGGTTAAGATTTCTAAGTTTTGCTCTACACATGAGTGGAAGGAAGGGGAAAATAACTACCCCCTATAGGCAGATATAACCTCTTAAATTTGCGAAATCTATGTCAATTCAGATTCATTGTATGTTTTAATTTAAATTGCAATTAAAGTCTTGTTCTTTGTGCTGTAAACTAAGCCAAAATAAAATTTTCATTCAATTTAAAAGTGTTTTTAACTTTTTTTTATCCAATAAATGTTTGACTCCATTCATATTGACTTACTCCATTGATACTGCCTGAATGACTCAGTTTCATAATGACTTTGCATTTTTATTTGCCTTAGTCTTTCTATTTCTCCCTTTCGTGCCGTGAACAATGCAAAATTATAATTTAAACGTCATTATAAATTAAACGTGTTTTTTAATATTTTTATTCAGCTGAAATTTCATAAGGTTCCAAAAGGAAATAAGTCTATCAACTCTTTTTTTCAACTGTTAAATATTTTTGAATGTACTTATACTCGTTTTGATGATTATTCTGTACTATAAATAGGGTCGTGAATTTCCAGTAGAAATTTTATGGTTTTACAATGAAAATTTCATTACTTATTACAGTTTTTTGGTTAAACTTGGTTTTTGGACTACCCTTTATTTTCAAACAGATGATTCAATTCTAAACTGCCGAATCTCTATCATTAATCAGCCAGGAGATGATGTCACCGTCAGTTCCTATGTAAAAGCGGTTCAATGTTCGCTCTACACCTCTTCTTACTCCGTTCTCTGTCCCGAGGACCCATCTCCGTGGAAAAGTTCCTCTCTCCTACTCCAAAGAAAATAAGTAAATCGACATGTTGCCCGTGGCAACGACGTAACCCGATTGACGGCGAACTTGCGAAGCTAGCATGCCGACTTTTAAGGTTTCGGGTTGGGTTGAGTTGAGTTGCAGCGAGGCTGAGGAGCGCGAAGTTTTGAGGTTCTCGCTGCTTCTTGGGGGGACAAAGGAAGTGGTTTTTCAGTTGCGGTTGTGAAGATTGACGTGTCTGCATTTCGTGAAAAAAAAACGTTGTCGTTCTGAGTATGTAGTTTTCACAGAGGGATGTCGTGAAAAAGGGGAAAGAACTCACCAAGGTCTTCCGGTTTGCGTGGTGTATATAGAAGATTCACTTTTAGATTTTTTTAAGGCAGGGATTCCCAAACGTTTTGTCACACTGGGCACTTTTTTAGATTGAAAAACTCTACATGAAGTTATTGTGCTGATGGATGGGAACTTGGCTGTTAGAAATGTAACTGGATTCTTACCAATGAATTAGGTTAATGTGCTCCTATAAAGACTTATTCCCTAAGAAGTTCTTTAAATTAATTCAAAATATTGAGGTATTGATATTCATTTCAACCACAATTATGTCCCTCCTTAAAATCTCCTTAGTTTCTACTTTTTATTCTCTTAATAGCTATTGGATTATTTTTTTTTTATCCAATGGGCGGGTACTGGATTTAACTGGTACCGGATTTAACCCTTGACCACTGAATTGCCCTAAGAAGTACCTACTTAGCGTTACCAAGTGGGCATCTGTGGACCGTATAGTCACGGAGGTGAGGTATTGCTACTCGCGCCACAACACACCATTCGCTCACACAACCCCTTTTTACAGGGGGGGGCACATTCATTCATCACACACAAGGACAGAAACTAACTTCCATGCCAAACGAGTATCTGGGAGCGGGGGAGTTATTGGTTTAAAATTTAGATAATCAATAAACAAGGTAAAGATTTTATATTATTTTTAAATTTAAGCACCTTTTTTAAGATTCAAAGTACCAAACATCCAAAGATGTCTAGTACTCTAGTTTTAATTGTTTATGTAGTTTTTTTAAAGTAAATTTATATAGTAAATAGTAATACTGGAGTGGAAAAGTAAGGGATACTGATTAAATAAAACTGCCGAATTACTTGGAATTAGGAGAGTTGAAAAATCAATTTATTTTACTACAATATTTGAATTACTTCCTCAAAGCAATCAAGTTAGGTAAAATATTTATGGGGTTTAAAATTCGTCGCTGGAAACAAATTAAGTTGTTATCAGTAGGCACTTCTAAATTTAAATTCCATTTGTTTAGTCATTCTTTGTTTTGTGCCCTAATTGAATAAACTCAAGATGTACTCGCACACAATTTGCATTACAAATTATGATGTTTATGGTTAATTCTATTAAATTTATCACTGTAAAAGATATTTTTATTCTTACTGAACCATATTTTATATTTAAAAGAAATATAATTGATTAAAATTTTGCATAGAACTATTTTTAAAGATTGATAAAATACAAAAAAGGCCAAAGTTTAGTATGAATAAATATCATTTTGACAATAATGAACTTATACATAAAATAATAAGTGAAATAGAAAAGCATTTAAATAGAAATAAACGGAAAGTATAGAATGAAGTAAAATAAACAATAAATCCCTTAAAAGCATGGGTTTTAAAATTTGCGGGGTTTTTAAAATTATTTTAAATATTTTAATGAAAAGTTGTTTCCAAAGACCCCAAGATTGGATTTGGGTTACTAATTATATGCATCTTTGGTGAATTTAAACCCAAAAATTAAACTAGGTGCAAAAAAAGTATCTGCTCTAAAGTTAATAAATTAGGAATTTATAGACTTTTCAGTCTACAACTACTAATAATTATCTAAAACATATCAGACGTCTAGAATTTTCCTTTTCAATAAGTCACGTATAACATTTTGTGTATATATATTTATATAAGATGTGTAATAGTTTTTAAAATAAATTGCATTTATTTATGTGCTAACAAAAATTTATGATTGTGTCCTTGGCATCAACTTAATCCAATTCAGGAAATTGATATTTTAACTAGATTTACCTGTTGAACTGGTGGTTAAATATTCGAATATTATTTGAAAATGTTTTTCAGTATGATGAAGAGCTTGTGTTTACTAATCATCTCATTGTAAGCAGAAGAAAATCACAAATCACCTTGACTCCATGACAACATATTGTGAATGAGTTGTAATTAGGACGATTTTATTTAACGCACGATTATGCTTGTTCTAGAAAAGTTAATTGGAAATTTCTGATGAATCTTCGGAATCTGACATCATTCTTTTCTTTGAGGGGTTTAATGTTAATGCATTCAAGATTCACGTACGAAATTATTCGGTTTTTTTTTCTATTTTCATCCAATCAAATCCATCTTAATGCTTTTTTTTCAATTGAATAAGATGGATAATTGGTTAAATTTTTCATTTTATTCAATTCTAGGATCGAAGTTGTATAATCAGGAATTAAAAAGGAACATGTTATATTCCATTGTGGGATTTGGTGAATTAAATAATTCAAGTTATAATAGAATTCACATTAATTTTTGAATTATATCAGAGTTACTTTTAAATTTATTTTTATTAGAAGTTAGTCAACTTTTGGATTATACAATCACACATTAAGTTGATATAGTTTTTTTTCATTTTCCTAATAAAAACGTTCCACAAAACCAGCTGAGCATTTTGTATTTGAAAAAATTAAGTTTAACTGAATTTTTTTTTTCATTTATTGTTACACAGTTTATTTACAAAATACAGTGCATTCAGTTCATTAATTACATTCAGTTAATTAATTTATTTATGAGTTCTCATTTTCATCATTTTAGAATTTCAGACTTTTGAATAATTAAATCAGAAATTAATATCCGTTAACTTGCCTTTCAATTTATGAATATTTGATGAAAGAGAAATTTCAGTTACTTTGCTTAGAGACATATTTAAAAGTGATTTTATTAATCACGTTAAATTATTCTTCGCCTTGATAAATTTTCAATGATGTTTTAATAATATATCTATTACTACTGACAAACATTTGGCTAGCTACCTTAGATGACATTTGAAAATAATGTAAGTAAATACATTTGGATAATATTCAAAAGCATGAATTTTCATTTAAAATAATCTCCTGCCTACTCCTGATATGAAATGAATAATTTAATAGTTTCTTCAAAGGAATATTTTTATCCTTTTATAAAATATTTTGTATTTGTTATAAATACCCGTTTGGAAAATTAAATAAAAACCAATACTTTCTTCGAGCATAAGGTTCTTGGATCAAAAAAAAAAATATTTATCTTTTTGCTTTTATAATGTTGCATATAATGTTACTCAAAAGCAATTTGAATAAATTTTATTAAAGCCTTCAGTTTATGTAAATTTTTGTATTACATGTATTTCACTGCTACATTTATTTAAAAAAAAATCATTCATAACACTAAAATGGTTCATCATTAATGGAATAAAAAAATTAAAGCAAATTAAATAACCCTTTGATTAAATACTATTATGATTTAAGTATGATTTTCAAGATAATAAAACAATTAAATCCTATCAAAATATTCAAGTTATCTTTTTTAAACTAGATATTAAAAAGTTATAAAGAAAATTTTACAGAGAAATAAGTTTAAATATCAAGAATAACAAAATTTTTCTAGGAATGAAAAATTTAACTTATATTATTACTATAATTTTAGATACTGTGTAAAATTTTACCTAAAATAACATTTCTTTTTCTTGCAGTAATATTATAGCTACATTCATAAAATCATAAGAACCATAACCTCCTTTTGAGATACCAAAATTGAGACTCCCAGATAGTACAATCTCAACCTTTCAGTTAATTAAAGTGTGCTTTATAATAATAATTTCACTAATTAAATACTTAATTACCATAATTATAAGAAAATTTTTTAAAAAAGGATCTCATATCTGCATAACTTCAAAGATTTTTTTTCAAACACGTAGATAAGGGGATACATGAAAAATTCTAATTAAAGATTCTAATCGCGTTATCTGCGTTCCTTCTAATTGTAGAGGGGAATTCAAAATCCTAAATAAGTTCAAAGTGTATGTTGTATAGTAAAAGTAATTAGCTTCCTGGTTTTACAAGGAGCAAGTTGGCATATCGCTAAGCGTGTTCATTTCTGGCAATTAATTCATTTTACTTCTAGTTTGAAAATGAAATCTCATAAAAGAAGTTCATTTGGTTAATTAAAATTTTCATGGATAAATGCGCTCGGATTGAAGGATTAATTAAATGATATGCACAAAGAAAAATCTTTTGATGATGTAGTTTAATGTCGATATGTCTGTGAAAACCGGTGTTTTATGTTTAATATGTTGGTGTTATTTTGATAAACCATGATGACAACTATTTTTGTACATATGCACCAAAAGTATTGAATCTATACTTTTGTCATTTGTACGTGGTTCCTTAACAAGTTAAAATAATGTTATTTAATAACGTTATTAAACGACGTTTAATTATAACTTTTTTCTTTTGGAGGCTTGACATTGATTTTAAGTTAACTGAAAGGAATTTTTAAAAAAATGTTTTGTTAGATATTGCAAAATGTACAAATGGATAAAAAATAACTGTATTTTCGATAAAAATTTAAACACGTACAGAAAATTGTTGGAGGAATTAAGTTTCGTATTATTTAGTATTAACTTAAATTTCAAAGCCATCCTATGCTGTTTAAAATTCTATTCTGAAAATTTTTAGCTCTAAACATGTGAGATGCGTAGAACTGACTAAGCATGGAAAGCCTCCATGAACTTGAAAAGCTTTTTGCTAAAATTCCCCCTACTTACTAACTGCACAAAGAAGGAAAAGAACCAGTTCCCCTGACATAAAGAGACACAACAAAACACATCAAGATCTTGCCACCGTTAAGTTTCAGTCGTAAACTCGGGCCAGAAAAAAAGTTATTCAATTTATACGGCAGGAAATGGCGTAACGCGAAAAGAAGACCACCTCAGAAAAAAAAAATGTAGAACAATTGTGGCGTTTCGGCCGCTGCTGGAAAAAAAACTCCACTAAAGAAACAACAATAAAAAAATCGTTTGCAAAACGCACTAACCGTGACTGCGATCGGTAATCACCGGAGAAGGATTAGCATCCGAATGCTGCTGGCATAAAAACAGGGATCCCACTATAGACTAAATACAAAACCTGCCAAATGGATTACTGGTTGCATAAATTGTTCTCTTTGGCGGGGATTCCCTGTTTCGAAGCGTTTCAATTTCTACAATTAACGAAATGCCGGTGGATTTAAATTATTTTAAAAACCAATTACCAAAGTAGTTAAACTGATGAGTTCTATGATTGATGATAATAGATTCGGTATAAAGAAACTCAAAAATCTTTTATTATTATAATTTAAAATGTGCTTTCATTTATATTATTTTCTGTGAGAGTTTTTTAAAGTTTAAGGTAGCATAAGGTAACCATAACTGACCAGGGACAGACCTCCAATATCAAAAAGTGATAACATACTCAGTCGGCAGGGCCCGACTTATAAGTTTGGGAGTCCAGGGCAAAAGACCCATTTGGGGGCCCTCGACAGGTCTTAAAATAAAACAAATTTATTTTAACTTAAAATAAAACAAATTTAATATCAATATCAATGATCTTACCAAGTGTAAACACTATGTAAAAATTTTTGTTCAGAAGCTTTATAAGCTTAGTAAGTTATATACACTTATATTTCACATTTTCTTAGCCTTTAAAGCATTTTTTGGGGGCCCTGGGCAAGTGCCCCGAATGCCCTCCCAGAAGTCAGGCTCTGTCAGTCGGTCAAAAAAAAGAGGGAAATTGACCAGTGGTAAAGGGTTAAAACCATGGATTCTGTTCAAATTCAATACCATTCAAAACGAACCAGAAATGCATTTTACGCTTTCAGAAATTTAAAAAAAAAACCTCATTGTATGTTATTTCTCTTTGAATCAGCGAAAAATCGCCGAATAAGACTATTTTGGCAGGGTTTTGTATTTAGTCTATAGTGGGATATGCTACTGCAGAAGAAGAAAAGGATGAAAATATGGCGGCGAGGCAAACAATGATGATGAAGAAAAAGAAAAAAAAAGATGACGCGCACGGGAGTTCCTAGAAATTTTCCCGATCCCCGCGACCTTGAATAAAAGCTATACAATGGGCCTGTTATTTTTATTTGCAGTAGTCTGAAAATTTTATGTGAGATTTTCAGGTGAGAATGCTGTACCCGCTTATTAGCGTGGCGTCTGGTCTCACTTGAGGTAACTCGCTGAGGTAATTTAAAATCATTTATTATTTTCTCCTGTGTGGGGATCGCGTCTCGGTGCAGAAACGGATCTTGTTGTGGGGGGGGGGGAGTGACTGGGTTTCTGGGAAACGGTTAGATGGAAGAGGATAGAGAGATTTGAGCTGAGAGAATTCTTAAGGGGGTTGTCCATAAATTGTCTTAGATTTCTTATAGTACCTTTGTCCATTTCCGCCGTTTAGTAGCAGTTTAGAAAATGTGGCAGAGGAGAATTCTAATCCATGGTATACAAGTTGCAAAAATCTTCAAGACAGATTTTTTATTAAAAAGGGAACATATCCACAAACTTTTAGGTTAATGAAAAATGAATGCTTAGAGTTAAGCATAAATCTAATTTTTTCTGCGAAAGGTATTCTAAACTAGGGAGTAGTTTAAGCTAAGCATTTAGATTGTTATTATTAATTTTAAAAATGTTTAATACACATATTCAACAAATTTAAATACTATATAACAAAATGTTTTTAACAGAGCATCATTTCAAATAAATAAATCTTTGATAAAAAAAAAGATGAAATCTGGTCAAAATAGAAAATACACTGAAAACGTAAAAAAGTTCACGCGAAACAAAAATATAATCCTATTTAATATAAGAGAGATGAAGGGACCATAAAAAGTTCGGGTTTTCCAAAACTTCAAATTAGGTACGTTCGAGTTATCCAAGTTGCACTCTATCTTTTACTTTTACATTAAAAGTATGACCTGAACTTTTCCCTGGTGATTATTTCCTCTGATGTTTGGACCTCCTAACCTTTACTAAGAATTCTATCGATATGAACCTTTCTTAACATCTGAAAACATCCAGTACTTTCTTTGAATGCGTAAAACCTAACAAAAATCGGATTTTTATCGGAAATAATCTAAATCGTTCGAATAATAGTTTATCAATCCATTCCTATTTTCATTTCCTTCCAATGTATCTAATGGTTTCTCATTAGCGAGATGCGTGATTCCAAGTAAAATATATTCCATGCATCCATTTATATGATGTTTTCTCCACTTTTATTCTGCGTGTGTTGCACCTACTACTAGAAACGTTCTTATAAATAGCCTCTTCTTGGATGTATTATTATTATTCAAGTAATGATACGCAAGAAGAGGTAAAAAAGACATCTGAAATGTGATACGCAAGGTATTGTTTTCCATACCAGGCTGTTTCAAAATACTAGTTTGCCGGATGACAAAACGCTGTCTGGAAGATATTGGCAAAGCATACTTCTTCCAATATTCTATTTTTACTTTAGATCAGATATAAGTACTTGCATGAAAATATTATAATTAAATCTGTCTTTGCACTTACGTTATCTTTTAAGAAAGTTTCTTATCTTATAATGAAAATATATTTAGTTTTGAAGGAGAAAAGTTCAAAGTAAAATTTATATTGAAATACTATAAATTAGCCGTTTATTCAATAAAAATACAGATACCCGTTAACATATTTACAGAGTCTCAAGACTGTGGAACCATTGGCGAATTTTTTAATTTTTATTTTATTTAATGAGTTATGAATGGAAAAACTTAATGAGGTTCCCCAGAATTGAGCCTTTGTAAATATGCTAACCGTTAAAATATTTTGAATCATCTTGATATTCCTGTATACAGAACTTTGTATTGCATGTAAAACCCTTGAATTATCGAACTTTTATTGCTTACCTAACTAAACCTTATTGCTTAATACAAACGTTGCCCCGTAACATATATACTATTACTAGAGTTTAAAATTTGAGACACGATGCTGCATTTTAAAATTTTAAGAACCTTTGCCAAAAGTTGCCTTTTTACCATGGAAATAAAAACAGGAGTACGTTTATGGAAGTTATAATTCAAAAAATTGTGTTGTTTCCAAAAGTATTAAAATGTGAAGTACCTGTTTGAAGTTTTTTTTTGATAAATACTATTTTTCAATTTAATTCCCAATATAAAAAATATCTGGGAGTTAAAAAATCGGGGGTTATTAAATTTCTGATAATACCTAATAATAATAATTATAATAGTTGTGCTTACATTTTCTTTTTGCAATGAATTTTTTAAAGTAGAATATTGATTTACTTTCTTTTTATCATTAGAAATTTAATTCTTCAGTTATAATTAAATGAAATCACTAAAATGGAATTTTTTAATTTTCTTCCTCACTAAAGTATTTTTTAATGAATTTTCTGTACTTAAGATTGCGATCTGCATACAAAATCAATTTATTTTAAGATTATTACTTACTTTTTTACAACATTTGAAGTTGAGAACTATTTTAAATTGACATATATTGTTATTCTTTCGTTTTTTTTTATTTGTATCAACACTACTTTCACAGAAATATCCAAAGCTTGAAAACAAGTCTATTGTGAACTGAAAGCCCCTAGGTATCATTATTCCTAGTAGTTTCAGTAAAGAAAAATCAACTTTTCTTCGTAAAAAAATACTTAACGATTGATTGGTGTCTAGCTAAAAAATAAACCTGTAAACTATCTGGCTAACTAGTAAACGAAACATTTTTTGTCAAACCATAAACATCTTAGTATGTAGCATATTTTTAAAACAGATTCTATTCATTGTGATTTATTGTAGCATTTTAGTTAGCGTATAAATTGTGTTAGTGTAAAAGACTATTTTTGCGCTTCAAGTACTGTCGTACCGCGAGGAGAAGAGCTTTGAATAGGGTTACCGTGAGTAGACGAGTCCAAAAGAAGAGGGAAGCTGGTATGAATTGAACGGAAATATTTTTGGGTTTTAAGCGTACACATTTGGCGAATGAGAAACGTGTTTCTCGAATGAAAATATGATAATCATATTTTATTAAACTACATTAAAATATAGATTATCTTTGAAATTTCTCGTTAATAAAAATCGAAAATACCTTTAGGCATGAAACATTTTTGTACGTTTAGTATGCTTTTATATTGCTATTTTGAGTGAATTAGTTATATTTAGTTTTATATAAAATAGCTCATATCACTTAAATTAATAATTTTATAATTTAATCACCATACTTGAAATTTAAATGAGGCGTTAGAAACTTGTAAAGAGACAAAATGTAGAAATATTTATTAATTTTTTAAAAATATTTTATAACATTTAAATACAATCTAATGCAATTCATTGTCACTAGAACTGCAGTCACTGTCAGTGTTTGACAAGGATTCTGAATCGCTGTCCGATAAATTAATCACTAATTCGTCTACAATATCTTCGATCAACCCATCTTTTTTTTCCAATAATAGCTTTCTATATTTTGTACGTACTCTTAACTGACGACTCTGAAACTCCTGTTGCTTGGGCACTCTTGATGGCATTTGCAACAGGCACTTTTAGAGAATTCGTGCTTTGTCTTCTTCAAAAAAAACTCCGTGACATTGTGAACTATAGCACGTGCTTGAGAATTCAAAGTTTTTTCAATTTTGAATGTTGTCATTTTATTAATTATAGCTACATAATAAGATAAATAATAAGAAACTTGAAAGTTTAAAAAAAGATCATTGGACAAGGTGCAACAATTGCTAAAATTTAAGGCGCAAATAAATACAAAAATTTCTCAAATCAGATCAGATTAGATATGAAATAGATCAGACTAGTTGATGTAGATCAGATCAAATAAAATTAAAGGTAACTACTTGATAGGATAAATGATAAGCAACTTGAGAGTTTAAAAAGAAAGATTAATGAACACGGTAACTATAAATCCAAAAAAAATATAAAATATCCCAAACAAAATCAGATAAATTGATGTAAATCACATAACATAATATCAAATTAAATAGATCAGATTCGGTGAAATATTTAAGATCAGTTGAAAAAGATCAGATCAGTTAAAATAGATGAGATCAGTTAAAATAGATGAGATCAGTTAAAATAGATCAGATCAGTTGAAAAAGGTCAGATTAGAAATATTTAATCAAATCAGATGTAATGCGAAAGGAAATTCCAAAATTCGTTACTCTAGAATCGAAAGAAGTACACAGCTGAAAGATAGCCACTCAGATTTGGCTCGGAACATTTATTTTAGCGCCAAGTGAATTACCATCACCCCCAAAATTCAGTGGAATAATCCGTTTCTATAACAACCGCAACATCATCGTATGACGTCAATAGCTCTTCTCCTCGCGGTACGACAGTATCCAAGTTTTTAAAACATTGGGAATTCAGACATTACACAGATTTTTTCTAAACACCCTCGTAAAAAAATAAGCATTTTTCCTTCGTAATGTTTAAGATTTGTATAAAGTTTGACTGTTTATTTTAAACAGTTCAAAGTATCTTTAAACAAGTTGTAGAAAAATGAGAATGTGCCATAACAATGGAGAAGTGTCACAACTAGATTAATATAAACTGACTAATACTAATGGACTCTAACCGTCTGACGTCACACGGAACCAACACGTGACCTACTGAGCTTGCGATTGGTTACCACAGATACTACACTAGTAGATCTACTAGTGTAGTATCTGTGGTAACCAATTGCAAGCTCAGTTGTAGGTCACGTGTTGGTTCCGTGAAGTCTCGAACCAGATAGGCGGTTAGAGTCCATTGATTATTATTCATAGTTATATATACCTATATATATATATATATATATATATATATATATATATACCTATTAGATTGATTTTTTATGTTTTTCCTTTGTTGGGCAATTCTTTAAAAAAGGATATTATTTTAATCCCAAACAAAAACAAAGCTGTAGTGTATCTCAGGATCCCTTAATAATTAAGTACAAGATACGAGATAGGACGTATCTTTTTTTTAAGATGGCTGTTGTATCCTTCTAGTGAAACTAATTTACAAATGCAGATAGTAGATTCTACAGGAATAAATCATGTGGTTAAGAGAGTTGCTTGAACTTTTTCTTCGGAAAATAAGCTCAAGTCGCGTGTAGCTTTTCAGTTGTTATGGTTACGGACAGATGCCTTCTCAGAACAAGTGAATGATATTTTAATATTGCATTCGATTCTGAAAAGACTGTTGAATTTATTCTGGTCTTTGTTAGTATTTTTAAAGAAAGGGTTAATAATATAAAACACAGAAATTTACATCTGAACCAATCACACATTTTATACTTCTGTCTGAATAAATTTAATTTGAGATGCAGAATACTTATTTATTTTATTTCCACCATCTTTAAATCAATTGTGTTTTTTTGAAAATGGCTTTATCTTTGAGACATGTAATTGAATTGGTCTGTAGATAGAACGGTAAATAGAAAGTTAGTAAAATAAAAAAAAATATCGATATTATGCAATTTTTTCCTACAAATTTCTCTTTGGACACATGTAATTCTCTTCCTTAGCAAATACTTAACGCTGTTTGTTGGTTACATATTATGCGGTAATCGAATTATTCTATCTAACTCGATTATTTTTTAAGAGATCACGTCAGCACATCTATGGTTTCTTTTCTACCTTTACTTCTCTGCAGTCACAATGAGAATCATTTTTTTAAGACAGTGAAAGCCCAAAACGTTCGGTTTTACTGAGAAATCTAAAGATGAATTATTAATTATTATCGATTCTAGTAAGGTATTAGGCTGTTTTTAAACGTGTATTTGGGGGGAAAATAAACATTGAACAAAATAGTTTTAGTTGCGTTAACTATACATAAATATTTCTGAGACATAATATTACTTAAGTATAGATTTTATTTACTTCAAATTGCATTAACATTTAATTATTTTATATTTTATTTCCTTTTATCAATTTTAAACTGCATCCTTTAAAATTTTATAATTTAATATTGCATTGGTTAATTTTAAAAGTATGTATATTATATCTGTTGTTGTGACGACGCTGATCCATACACCCGTATTGAGAATTATACGGACGTATGCATGGAAATTAAATGTCGTTGAAAGAAATGCATATTAAAAGCATCTTAATGCATGTTTAAAAGATCTTTTAAGTACAACAATATTGAAATGAGATCCTATTGAGGCTTATGATTTAAGCCCATTTTAAATTTTGAATATATTTTAACAACAAATACATATATTTTATAATTATGATTTTAGCAATTTTTTTGGTTTCATATTGAAATGTTTTAAAATTAATATTTTATACTGAATGTGTCTAAAATATATGTAAATGGAAAATAAAAAATATTTAAAAGTAAACTTCTGGAGAGATGGTGAGAATTATCGAGTATGGAGTACAACCCCTTTTATAGAAAAGTATTTTGTGTAATAAATTGTCTACGGCTATAAATTATTTGTAGAAAGGTGTAAGAAATTTCTATAACGCGCAGATTTAAGTCGATTATACTGTCAAATAACAAGTTCTTTTTCAAAATATTAATCCTTAATTAAAATTAATGAAAATCCTTTTAACCCGTGTTCTTACAACCACGATAAGCGCTTTGATGACATTAAAAAAAATATCTCCATAACACAATCTCATCATCAGCCTACATTGAATAAATTGCATTTAAACTTTCCCTTGAGATAGATTAATAATAAAAAGAATAGAAAACAATTCACTTAACAGGCGACCGTAATAATTGAGTCTTCGGTGATCCGATGTTACGACGCGATATCACGCAAGGCCTCAAGCTAAGCCTAATCACACGTCCACGAGATTAATCTATCTCTCGTCGGAACAGAAAGAAAAGAACGAAAGAAAGAAAGAAATCCACCCCTCCCACCCAGCTTCTGTACACTTCAATTGTTGAAGTTTGCAATTAGCCTAAGCGCGCCTTTTAACAAGCCTTACCAACAAAAGCATTCAAGAAACAATGGTATTAGCGGTGTTGCGAAAGAAAGAGTGCACAGATCTGGATCAAAATCCTTGGAGAACGAATATAAAAGATGGCCCCGCCCTTTGGAAAACCACCCACTCCCACTCAAGGATAACCTCGCAAGGTGGTTTCTTGTCCCGACCCGATGTTTTACAATCTTGAGAGATATTGTCCGGGTTTTTTCATGTTTTATTGTGATTTAAGGCGTATACAATGTTTTTATTGGGGACCACTCCTGTTTGATACCATCGATTGTGTTTTGATACGTTGTTAGGGGGAGTTATCCCCTCAGTGAGGTTTTTTTTTCTGGCCTGGATTCGATAATGAGACATGAGTAAACAATGTTCTGATTTTTTTTTTTTTTACGTTTTCGAAGAGCGTGTTTCTGGTGTAATTTGGCTTATTTGATGAATGAATTTACTGTGTTTGGAGTTTAATCGTGTTTAGGAATTAGAAGTAACAGAAAATAGAATTGAGTCAATCCTTCTAATCAATCCCTATTTAATCTGTAAATTAAAGAATTAGTTCTGTGCTCGTAGCGTATCAATTATATTAATGAAGTAATAATATTCTCTCATCTTCAATTGAATTTATCTCATTATTTTAAAAACTATTTTTAATCGTAATGATTGTTACCTTCGAAATGCCAACGTTACAATTAATTATCTTGAACTATCTTTTGTGTAATTGATATCAATGGAAAATTTGTACTACTTGTGCCAATAAAGTTGTATAGTAGAAATTTACTGAAGATCTTTCTTATTAAGTTGTAAGCAAAAGGCACAAAAAGGAAAGAAAGTAAGGCGCATAAAATTTGCCCAATTAAACATTACATTTTTTAGATACTACATATTTTTAATTGAAGATATACTTGTATCTATGTATTATTTTAGCCTTTACCATGTACTTTACATGAACTATTGTTTGCTTGAAAGATTAATTTACTAAAAGTATTTTATATGTTAATGATGTTTGACCAACTTCAAAAAAGCAAAATTGTATCAAATAATTTAAAATATTTCTTTATAAAGGAAGTAAATAGTGTCTAAATAGTTTGATGGCGGATGTTTTCTTCTTTTCAGTTTCACAAAGTAAAAGTCATTTGTGTTTTTATGGAGGGGGGTTCTATAAAATATAGAACCATTATTATATTTTCTCAATTATTTCTTTAAGACCATACATGAAATTATTGAAAATTTTCTTTAAAGTTAATATTAAATTCAAAATCAGTTTTCGGAATGATGGGCCTTGGTTCAGTTAAAGACATTTCAAACTTTAAAACCGGAAAATGATTTTGATTTTAATATTGACACCGGTCGTTAAAAGTCTTCAGGTTTACATTACTTTTAAAGTTGCAATGTTAGGATAAGGTATACTTTATCTTTTTCACCTTATTAACGAAATGTTGATCAATAAGTATTCCATCATATCATCATCATATATCATTCATCCCGTTTCCAAGCTCAATCTTTCCCCAAAAATGAATCCCCCCCCCTCCTCAAAATTTCATAATTACCAGACAGACAAACCACAAACGACAAAAATAAAAACATTCAACCCACTTCACATCATCTTTTTGTCAAAGGTTCTGGGAACTCAAAATGAGAGATCCACGCAACCGATACGAACCTTTGATGATTAATTTCCACTCTTCTTTACCAGAGAGGATTTTCTCGCGGGGTCTTCTTCTTCTTCTACATGCAATCACCTCCGGGGCTCATCTCTCTAAAACCAACTTCTTTCGGGGAACGCATCAAGATTTACCGAAGCATGAGACAAACAACTGTCATCGTAATATTTTCGGCGAAGATCATCTTTTCGATAGATGATAATATCTCTTGACGCGCGTGGATCATTTTTGGCTTCGTTGGACCACGTTGCCATTTTTTTAAAGAGAAATTTCACATCCGTGATTAGGATGGAGTTGGAGGGTATATATTTATTTGGAAAATTAAAAGAAGTGCGTGTTATGGAGGGGATGAAAAGTCTGAAATTGAAAGTTTGTCGAAATGAAAAAGAAAATTCAACTTTCTCTGATAGTGATGAGTTGGAACTTAATTTGCGTGTTTTAAAATTGCTCTGATGTGCGTTTCTTTGATGTAAATTATGTGTTTTAGTTGAATTTGGCTATTAGAATCGAACGGAAAGTTCAGATTTTTACGATTATTGTCATTAATTATTTCCTACTCCACTATGGACATTTACAGCATTGCGATATTTTGCTTTATAAAGGAAATCTTTAAAGGAAATTTATTATTTCATATTTAAACAGAGTTCGTATCGATCAACTTGTATTTTGTTGGGATAGACGAGGACAGGTGTAAGGTATTAAGAGAGATAAGTGAATTTCGATAAAAAAAAAATCTGCTTTTAATGTCAAAATAAGGGGAAGGATTTTCTCTTGCATGCACGTTATGAAGGACGCATAATGTTAGAATTCACAGAGTAAATTAAAAGGAATACTTGGATTGATTTTGTAAATTAATATTTTAGGATACTATCTAATTTATAAACATGAAATTGTACAATTCCGTTAACAATTTCCCACCAAGCTGTTTTGAATGTCAAATAACAGAAATATCCCCAAAAATTTTTAACCAGCTTATTAAAATATACTGTAGTGGCTGCACTGCTATATATTGTAAAATGGTATTCAATCAACATTTTACTATTACTATTATACACCAATATCACATTTTTTAAAAAAATAGTAGATTTTTATGCTTAGTTTCTTCTCTTATAATACTGACACTTGATACAAACACAAAATTTAATAGACAATATTGAATGAATGAAAAAATAATGTACGTTGATCTGATTTCTATGCACCGACTTTCAAAGAAAATATCTCCTTTTCACAGATTAATGAAGATTTGTCTAATTCTTTCACATTTTTTTTTCAAAGTGCACAATTTCGAAATCAATATATTTTAAATCCTTTCATTGACTTCTCCTAAGAAACGCAATGCCTATATAGAATAAGAAAGAGAATACTTAAAAACTCTTGGAGGTGGTATTGGCATTTCTCAAAACCTCCTTTGATGGAAAATTCCATCTTTATTTTCCATTGAAATTCTCGGAAAATTTTTCTTTTCTTAATCTTTGGCATTAATGAGCTTCAAGACTTCAATTATTTCAGATGTTTTTTTTAAATTCCTGAGATTTTAAATCTCTCGATGTTTTCAGAATTCAACCATTTAAAAATCAAGACTCCTCATAAAACAATGGACAAACACAAACAATTAAACTGTTCAAAGACGTTATGAAATAAAAAGAAATGTTTTGGTAAAATTCTAAAATAAACTTTTTGTTACTATTACAATTCCGTCTGAAGCATCATTTCTGTTTTGTAATAACATGTATAAAAATGATAAATTTAAGGAAGCGAGGTACTATTCAAAATATGTAGAAAAAACTTTGTTAGTTGTATACCATTAGCTAAGAACGTTATGATTTTTGTTAATTAAGATGTTGAAAAATGTACAGTCATGTCCTACTTCATTGAAGCTTAACAAGCTTATTACTTTTATCCCAAATTTGAAGGAACTGATAAAGTGTAATTATATTGTTATTGTAAAATTATAGTCAGTTTTTTAAACCATACAACTTCCTAATTATTAGTTTTTTTTTTTGTAAATATATCGTTTAAAATGGTTGTAGTATAAAGTACTTTTTTAACAATTTATTATGTGTCCTATTTCCCGAGAGTATAAACATTTTTTTTTATTCCAAAATAAACAGGAGTATCGCCTTCTAACAAATAACCATTATAGTTGTTGCTACTTTTTTTGAAATGAAGAATTACTTAATCCAGTATTTAGAGCATGATCCCAAGTCTATTTTTCCCAAAATAACGGCTACATCCATCATATTAAAAGAAATGTCATCCCTCCATTGGAATAAAGCTTTTTCCTCCAAGCGTAATTCCTATCTTTAGGCGTTATCCATATTGAGTAACAAGACTCCTCCGCTAGGAATGGAAACAGAAAGTTATAAACGGTTTGATTATTATTCAAGTATTGCACTTGCAAACGGTTTTGGCTTCTATGAGGATGAAATGAATAGTGTTTTTATCGCTTCAGTGCTTTTGAAAATTGTTTGGTTTTCAAGGTTGCATTAAAAGGTTCGTTTTGATTGCTTCTTCAAACTTTTATTTTGGGTTTAATAACACTTACGGTATTTGACCTTATCGAACAAAACAGGTAAAATGGATGGAAAGTAGAGAATATTTCTTTTGAAAATTAGGTTAAGACTCTAACATTATGTGTTCTTAAGAATAGTTACTACTAGTTACTTTGTATGATGACTTGATGCCATTTTCCATTAGGAAAAATTTGGATGAATATGAAATTATTTCTTGTAGGCATTATTTAAGTTATTTCTAAAGAAACGTTTTATATGCAAATTAATAATTGTATACAATTTGGGAATTCAATGTTTTTCCTATCTTTGTCTGTTGGAAGTACAATTTTCAAACTACTTTCTTGTCCACTATAAATTTTCTATCATAAAATAAGGACGTAAGTTAACTTTATAAAATAACTGGGGATCTTTTTACGTTTTTAAATTTATTTAATTTAATAAAGCCAAGGAGAAAGGGAAAAAAAAAGAAAAGATAAATGAAATAAACAATTTAATTGTGATATACGTATTATAAAAACTCTCGAACATGATACCTAAAATAAAATAGTTTCATGAGAACTGTTGCCAAGGCTTCTATTGCTTTAACAACTGAAATCTTAAAGTTTTGAAGTTCTTTTTTTAATTTGTTAAATGTTTTTTGACCTAAAGAACTGGTTCTCCTATTAATCCCTTTAAATATCAAAATTGGTATTGATATCTTCATAGTAGCACTTGCAGTTTTGTAGCTTCCTTTAATTTGTTAAATGTTTTTTGACCTAAAGACCGGTTCTCCTATTAATCCCTTTAAATATCAAAATTGATATTGATATCTTCATAAAGAGCGAGATGGCCAAGTTCCACACCCCCAACAAAACGCGTTAATCGAAATCTGACATCATTCTCCTGAATACCTGACAGTTTGTTATATAGGGGTTTATGATGTTTCTTTGTAACATTGTACCACACAAAAGACATTCTATCAAATAATAGTTGACCCATGAAAGGAAATTGAAAAAGAAAATAACAGTTTTTGATCGGTCCGTTCACATTATTATAGTGAAAACGTTTTGGCAGCAAGGAACCACTCAAACGATATTTTTTTTTTTTTTTGCTCGTTCGATGACAGTACGTGACGAACACAATCCGCCACAACTTCCGCCATTCTTTTCTGGCAGATGAAAAGAATTTTTCATCTCTATCAAGATGTTTCCTCGTTCGTTACGTTCAAATAACAGTATATGCGGCCATTGTCAATTTGGGAGTAATGCGTTCCATTGAAAAAAAAAAAGAAAAATTCTCATTCTTGTGCTTCCGATTTTTATTCGCTCGAGTTCCTTCATTTTTCCGGAGGAACAAGAACGTTTTTCTCTGAATTTTTCTTTTTTTTTTTCGGTGTTTTGATTCGGCCGCACATCATTAAGAAGGGAAAATCTTGTTTGTCCCTTGTTCTTTAACACACAAGAACGGTTTACGCTAGGATTCCCTTTGAAAACAAAATGGCGATTTTCGAGAAATTCGAGAAGAAAAGTTGTTTAACTGAGTAGGCACTTCAAATTTTGTTTCATTCGTCTCTATGGCGTACTTTAAAACATCAAAACCTTTTTATCTTCTTACTCTCCTATTAGACTTTACCTGGAGAAGAAGGATTTTTCTAAGAATTCGTTAAAAGGTCGTTTTGTGAACGAATAAAATTAAACCTGATCGGATTAATTTTAGATAAATACTTTTTAGAAAATTGTTAATCCCCTTACAAAAAAAGGATAAAGTGTAAATTCAAAATTTATATTTGTAAAAATGTTTGATATATTGAAACTATACATTGTCCCAACTAATTCAGAGAAATGTGGTAAAATTAATAGTACCTAGTTAATTTTAGAATCGAAGCTTACAAGCGTTTTTTTTACATTTACGGCTCCAAAATTGTTCAATTTTTACCCATTTCTGTTTCCTCCTCGGTAACGTTTTCTTCTTTTGTTCGTAACCTGAAGGCATGGCTTTTATTGAACAATGATGTGGAGACATTTTTTGGTTGACAGTGTTTTCTTCATTTGGACATTCTACCATAGTACAGAGCGTTCTGATTATTTGTTTAATAGAGTCTTATATTTTTATTCTTTATGTACGTACAATTTGTTGTGTATAGTTCTGTAGGAATAATTGCCAAGTTTGTTTTGTATTATTGTTTTTTTTCCTCTCATGTTGCCACCACCACCACATCACAGCAGACTGCTAAAGTGGTGGTTTATCCATAATGTATTCTTTCTTTGTTTAATATTTTTGTAAATTTCACTCTGTACATTATGGAAAATAAATTATTATTATTATTATTATTATTATTATTATAACTACCTTCCAATTCAAGAGCTACATTTCATTTTATAGTTTGAATTTCGTTCTTGCACTATTAATTTGAATTTCTTATAACTTATTACATTACTAACATATTTTAAACTTTAAAACATCGAATATAAGTTTATATTTTAAGTTAATAAAGGGCTTTCAATTTAAATTAATTTATATGGATTAGTGATCTACAGATGCTTCTATATTTTTTATTATTTACGATTGTATGTCTCTAAGCTAAGCTTAAAATTTCTCTATAAAATTTTTGCTCATCGATAAAAACCCCATGAATTTTTAAAAAAATTTTTGATTTAAAAATGTTATACGTTATTAATGTTTGCAAATTCACTAAATTTTAAAAAAAAATCATGTTTAAAGTATCTAGTAATTAGTAAAACATCTAAAAAATATTTTACTAATTCAAAAGTAAAGAGCTAAACTTTTGATTATTTCATTTCACTTCCTACTCATAAAAACTTCGAAATGATAAGTGTTTTAATATAAATTTAAATATTTATTAATTTCAAGGATACATTAAAATATTCTACAACACCCAACACTACTTTTTTATGCAATTTATCAAATTGGACCAATTATGTTGAACCTCGAAAAGCGCAAAACGAGGCAATTTTACTTTTAAAAGATTTAAACTTACAGCTAGCATTCTTTCTGAAAAACACTACTCTAATTTTGCATCATTATAAAAAATAACTTTTTTTGTGAATTCTTGATTGTTAGAAGATGTTTAACAGATACAATTTTGCATTGAAATTTAAGTGCTTCATCTTGGAAAAACATCCAGAGGTAATAAAAAATAAATGAAGAAATCTTATATTTCTTCATTTATGAATGCGAATGTTTTTTATATTCACTAAAGATACAAAACACTTTAAAAGATCTGAGTAAAAATAGTAAATGACTTATCTATTTTATTTCTTCATTTTTAAATAGCAATTATAAATGCATTTTTCATTCACTGCATACCTTTTCTTCAAAAAGAAAGTTATAAGCTAAACTTTGATTATGATAAATTCTTATTTTTTTTATTATAAGGCTAATAAAAATATGAACTCCTTATATAAGAAAGAATTCATAGGATTTCTTGCTTTTCAAGATATCTGAAAATATCTGGAATGTTTAAAATTTAAAGAATAGGTACTCTACAATTTCTGTTCCATATAGTTTCCAAACTTAATAATTTTAGTAAAACACAATTCATTCCATACATAAAATCAATACACAAGGAGTTAATTATTTTTTTGTACGTGAAAAAAATGTAAAGAAAAAACTTTGAGGATTTTTAATTCATCTACGAGTTTGTTTTCCTTTTATGCAGTCTTATTGAATTAATAAAAAGAAATTCCTGACAAATTAATTGAAATCTCAGCAAAATCAAGGCTGTGTAAAAACGGTAAATTTAATTTTAGAGGAATTTTTTACCGAACAAAAGGCAATTAGATGTACCTAATTAATTTAATACTAAAGAAGAAGTACTTTTTTGGTTAACGTATTTTCTTAATTGATTTTCTGGTTACCTTAAAGTGGTTTAAATTTTCCGCGGCAAAAATTAATGATTTTGCTCAAGTTCCTTATAGATATTTGTACTTAACTTTTGTAATAAAGTGAAAATGTTGCATTTCGTGTGGCTCTGGGTGTAACCATTTAGAAAAAATAATACTTTAACATAATCATTAAAATTATGGTAGAAATATGATAATTGTTTTTAACCATTTAAATCTCTTTTTCTTTAGTGGAATCGGTTTTTAAAAAATGCATTGTATTATTAAATCTAGACTCTTTTATAATGGACTAAAAACATGGTTTAAATTCTAAAGTAAATCTTAAGCAGCTTTTTAAGTTTTATTCTGTCATTTCACATTTCATTAAAAAGTAAATATCTTTTTCTATAGTTAGTTTTTAGAGGCATTTGCTAACTCTGACGGAGCTGCTTAGTCTTCTTACAGTTATTAAGTAAATCTCGATTTTGCATATCATTGGTTTAATTTGTAAATTAGAACTAATAGGTAGGTAAATCATAGAATTTAAATAATTTAGCGCAGTTTACAAGTACTTTTTATAAATAAAATATTTTTCTCCTTCAAAAAATACTTAATTAGTTGATTTAAATAAAAAAGCTTCTATAATTTACAATATATAAATATGATCCTGTATTTTCAAGTGAAAAAAAAACACTATTTGCTTTAAAATAATTATAACTAAACAAGTGTTTTCCCCGAAACAATTATAAACATAACGTAACAAAGTAATACTACTTAAAATCAATACGAAAACATGCCAATATACTACTTATCTATTCCAAAGGAGTAGAGAGCTCAAAAAGTAAAGAAGTATTTAGTTTGATGGCATAATCTCCCGTAATCTTTACTTTTATAGCTCACAGTAGTGTGAAAAAAAACTTTCAAAAATAGCTTTATCCCCATTGAAACAGATTCGGTCGTAACCCTACCTTCGTGGGAGGGGAAGTATACAATGCTCCATGCTGAGATCTCTTCATTGCGCGTTGTTACCTCCTGTGGTTTACACATAAATTGGGGTTTATCACTATCACATGCTTTATATAACTTAATCTTGGAGGTTTTGGAATGAAGAAGGTAACAGATGATTCAAAAATTTAAAACGCTGAACGAAAATCATGGTTCGGCTCGTTAATTTATTACTCTTAATTCTCTATCTTATTCATAACTCTTAAGATAATTTATTAAATACCAATAAGATACAAATATATAGTTGATCCAAAATGAGGAAAGTTTTTAATTAATTATTCTTGTGGTTCCTTTCCACCCTCAAAGAGGGCTCATTAGAGTATTTTGGGCCTACTTATCAGTAATCTTTTTGTCAAGTAAATTAGAACTAGTAGTAATATTTTTTATGCAATAAAATATTGTTAAGAAGCTTAACCTAAAGATTAATTTTGTACGATATTTTTTTAAAATATATTTTAATCTTTTTTTTATATAAACGGAACGCATACTTGTTTATTTCATATGATATCTTAATTCTTATCCAAAATGATGGAGAGAAAAACAAGTAAAAAAAGATAAAAAAAAATATCATAGTAATTTAGAATAACTAAAATTTTATTATCGAACTTAAGTTCCAGAGATAACTTTCCAACATTTTCAGCATTGATATTAATAAATCCATCCTTTCATTACATATTAACATATTCTTTTTCTTTATCAGTGTTACACCATTTTTATATGACTATTCAAACTCATGAAGAACTCCAGAGAATATCATACATTAAACCACTGCATCTCTTCATATTAATTTAGACAAGCACAGTATTTGCTTTTAGTTGTTGCAATTGGTACACATAAGAGCTATGAATGAATATTCTTTGAATACATCGGCATTTATGAATCATGAATAGAAAGGAACAAAATATTCCTTTGGTAATGAGTCCCACTTGTTCGAATGGAAATATATCTCGAATCAGCATCAGCAGAATCGTGTTTCTATTAGTGTTGTTGAAATCTTTTCAACTTCTTTTCTAGTGTTTTTATCATCCAATTAATGAATATCTCTGAATAAATTTCTATTGCTATGATAACAAGGTGTGTGATTAGGACGCAAATTGTTGTTGCCTTGAATAATTAGGAAACTTTGGGTTGTAACTTTTTTTTGTTATGAACTTTGTGTGAACTGATGTAAAAAGTGTTAATCCAATTCAAATAAAAGTTTCCAAACATAGATACTTCAGATACTTTAACAGATAAAAAATATCACAGAACATAAATATTCTAAGTATTTAACTATAAGTCAATCTTCAGAATCGAGTTAACATCAACGCTTTAAAAATGCCTGTTCAAACCCCTCAAGTACAAAAATAAGAAGTTTTCAAGCATACCAAACCACTTGACATGTCTGACACCGCCTTATGTAGTTTTTACTAAACTCATATGCATTCGCTTTACACTGGATTGTAGCAGCTAACGTTTTTTTTTTTATTTTATTTTCCGACCAAAACGAGAAATGGCTGTAGATGCTGCTCCGCATGCGACTCAGATCGACGTCTTTTGAAATGCAAATTAGCTTCGCTTCTAAAAGCACTCTTGGAGGAAGTCGAAAAAAGGCTCGTAACTGGAAATTCTAGAATTTGAATTTTTGGGAGTTGATACAGTAGTTGTCATATTTCAGTGGCGGTTTTGTTTTTAGTTTTCGAATGGAATGGGCACTGCTCCATACTTTAAGGGCTAAACTTTCAGTAACGCTATGAACTGTTAAATCAGTGAAGATAGGGAGAGTGGGGCACCTTGGGACACTCAACTTTTCAGACGCAATTTTATAGTTATGAACTCGTGCTAATAGGTACTAATAAAGTAGACTGAAATCTACTACTCAACGTGTTTTGGAATATTTGGTGCGTCTAGGAAATTTTTTATTTCACTTTTCTTCTTTTTCGTGGTCTGAAGTTACATTCACATGTAGATTGAAAAGCCTTTTTGAAATAAAATAAATATATTTATGTTATTATAATTATGTTTAGATTAAAATACGAGTATCCATTGATATTTTAGAAAATATCAATGGATACTCTAAAAAATTGAATTGATTGAAAAAGAAAATTTATTGCTAAACCCAAAAGAGTAATTAAGTTTAATACCCAAAGCGTCAAGTGAGACCCCTTGGGACATTTTAAAAGATACCCCAAAATTTTCAATAGTAAAGCATAATTGTTTTTAATTAAATAATTTAAGAATTTATATGATTGTAATTTAGAAATTGGTGCAATCAAGTTTCTGGAAGGAAACAAAAAAATCAGTGATTTACGTCATGACAAAAATGAGGAAATCAGTGAAATATTTTGAATGTAAAATATTATTTATGGCCAATTTAAGATCATATTTAAGATATTTTATCATAATTTAGTGTGTTATTTTTTTATTTTTCAAAATAACATACGTTTTTATGTTATAATTGGAAGTGTCCCAAGGTGGGCCACTAGTGGGGCACCTTGGGACATTAAAAGAGGATTTTTAAATTTGTTATTATGAATTCCCTAAACGAGATAATTGGTCGGAAATTTTTTATTAGACGTGCAAAGGACTATATTTAATATATTAGCTGCGTTTGAATTAATTTAAGGATATAAATAAATTAGAAAAATAATTTGGTAAAAAGCGTCCCAAGGTGTCCCACTCTCCCCTATGCCAAAGGTTTTGATAAAGTACGGTAAAGGTGGTCAAAATGGGTTATTGGAATGCACCCTAGTCAGATTCTCTTAACATGTTAAAAATTTTATGAGGTGAATAAAACTGACCGACTGACTGACACGTACTGAGTTCTTTTCAAATAACACTTCAATTATTGAACATCATAAGTTTATGTTCGCAATAATGATTTCTTCATAAGTTACTTTGCTTGCAAACTTAACTAGTGATATTCTCCCTACAAAGTAAATATTAAAAACATATTGCCATGTTTTTTTTAAATAAATCCATTGCTACTAAGGCAAATAAATGTATCACTTATGTTTGAAAACCCTTTTCTCAGCAAGCAAGTTTGTTTTCAATGCATAAAAGCGTACTACTGGGTAGGATATATTTTTCACAGTTTTTAAATTTTCTGTAATCACTGTTCTCCCCCACAGTAATAAAGAGAGAAAAAGCTTCAAAGACAAGTTAGAAAACTTGTCTACATTTTGCTATTATTTTAATGGGACGAACTTCCGTAACAGCAAAGAAGTTTATTTGAAATTATTAAAAGGTTTAATCCTTAAGAATTTCAGAAAATAATCTATACCTATTTTTTTTTAATATTTTCCCCATTAAAATCTTATCTTTTATAGCAACACAAATGGTTTTTCCTTCAGTCATAAGGTAAAGGATTTATTATATTTTGTGGCCTCAATTTAAAAAAAAAATGAATTCTAATCTACAATTATTTTTAATTTTTTTTAAATGTTTCATCATTTGGTTCTTTTTTATCTTATCTGGCTCATTATCTTATCTTATCTCATCTAGCCAAATATGCATAAAGTATAACTCATTTAACACATCCTTCCTTTAACTTTACCTACCCACAGCACAATTCCGTATTATTTTTACAGACAACCAACAACACCAGGAACGCATGAAAGTTAAGAAAAAGAAAAGAAGCTTTCTTAATAGCCATCAGGAAGCACCACCAAATCAATCAATACCCAAACAATCAGCGCACCTATCTGGTTTTACTCGGCGATCCAAAAACTTCCCTAATTCCATTAATGGTTCCATCAAACCCGCTGATCACCTTAGCAGATGACATTTTCCCTCTCTCTGTCCTTTCCTCTCGAATTGTTCCATCGACCTTGCTCTCCCGACAGACAATTAGAACTTCTCTTCATTCCAGGCGGAAGCGAAGATCACAGCGGGACGTAATGACAAGGTGGTTTTTTTTTTGTCTTTTATGGAAGGTTGGTTTATGGAAGGTAGATTGTGGGGTTACAATGACCGTAGTGGTATTTTGGCATCGAAATCTCCTAATTTTAAATTAAAAGCACAGATTGATAATGCGTGAAGCGCTTTTGCTACGCAAAATAAACACAATAATGAACGCTTCTAATCAAAAGCGTTTTGATTGTATTACGATTGTTTAAAACGATTACCTAGTATAGTATTTTACAACCTTTATATTCTTAAAGAAAAATATAAGATAGGAACTAACACTAATAAATTAATGACTCATTTTGTTGTTTATGTTTTAAAATTGGCCTTCATACGGGAAAAATGGAGGCTTTTAGGGGATTTCCCCAGATTGTGATAACATTAAGCGATATATTGATAACATAAAACGATACATTTTGCATTAAATTAAAAAAGAGTGATCGGGATCGGTCAATTTTGATAACATTATCCGATTGATAACATTAACCTCGATCACAATAAGCGGAGTCAACTATAATAATAACTATTAACAGCAGTTAAAATTTTTTTAATCTTAATTAGATTTTTTCAATTAGAGTGCCCCACAAAAGTATAAAAAAAAGTTTAGAACAACATATTTTTCCATTTTTTTGATAATATGGTAAATAAAGGGTTAAGAATTTACAATAACAGAAATAGTAAAGGAACACATAGTAGTTTTGCAACTGACCAAGCAACTTCAATCAGTAGTTTGAAAGAGGATGCGTAATCTTTGATAGTGACCCACACCTTGGGCAAGAGAGTTACGCAGACGAGTGTAATAATACACAATCGAGAAATCTTGGAAGAGGACAATTGGATACCGGACGTTTTTTTTCTTGTGGTTTTGTACGCCTTCTATAAGGAAGCACATTTTATTCATTCTCTCTAGTCCAGTTCGTTACTACCAAAACAGAGGAACGTTTGCACCTGGCTTTTCGAATCACTCGCCTACATTCGCGCAAGAGGCGGTTTTTTGAGCACGAGTCAAAGGATCTGAAGCGAACACGAACTACCCCATTTACACATTCGTTGTTTCGATTAACTTTTATCATTAATCTTTCATACTTTTTCTATAAATTCAAAACAGTTAATTTAGTTTTAAATATAATAAGTATTAAAAAACCAACTTAGTAGCTTAATATTTTATGTCCCGAACATAAATTATACAATTTTAAAAGCCAACTTATTAAAAAAATTTAATCTTACAGCCTTAATAGAATTTCTTGGAAGTAAAATTTATCAACCTTATTTATCAAAGTACAATTTTTCAGATTGAGAAATGAAATCATTAGTGTCCCCAATTACATCTTAATGTTTGAGACGTTTTTTTTGGGAATTATAAAATTTGCATAAACCCTATTCTAATTGAAAATTTATTTGTTGCTAGATAAATGGCATTATAGGATACCATCTTTGGCATGAATTTTGTATAAATTTAAAATAGTTATTCAAGTTTAGAGCATGCGCCTGGATTCAAAAACTGAAAAGGAAATAATTATAATTACAGTGTAGGCCATTGCATTTTTTTTTGGAATTTCCCAGGTGCACCCCTCTAAGTTATTACAATTACTGAAACACAACAGGGAACTTCCCCCCAGCAGGTACCATTGAATTTTTTCCAATAGGATCTTGGGACAATGATATCCCGAAGGTGATATATAAGTTTTAACGTAATATTTACAGCGTTCAGGCTTATTAAATTAAAAGCAATAAAAAGTTGAAGATATTTTCAATATTTTCCCTATACAAAACATGGAAAACTACTTTTGAGGTGCGCTGGGGTCAAACATTGGTCTAGTGACCAGAAATTTTGCGGGTAATGTTTCGTATTTTCTAAAAACATGAGGGGGTGCACCTAGGGTAATTCCCCCAAAAAATATTCCCATAGACTTTTGCAATGGCCTATTACGGAATCCTCTTTTTTTCAGATGACACGATCTTGCCCAGTATCTTTTTTGTTTTAGCTTTTGCTTATTTTCTTCGTATTTTAAAAGTTCTAAATCAGTGTTTTCCAACCTTTTTCGGTCCATGTCCCAAAGCCTTTCTAAATTTTCCATGCCCCCATGTCCTTTATTTTTTTTTCGAAAATCCTTCTTGAAAAGTAAATAAAACATGGTGGTCCATGCCCCACCTGGGGGGCAATTTGGTTAAAAATTTTCAAATTGCCCCCTTAGAAGTTCATATTGCCCCCCAGTGGGGCGTGCGCCTCACATTGGGATTCACTGTTCTAAATAATTATACTCGTTAGTAAAGAGGGTAAAGAGCAAGCATCTTCCATTTTGTCCGAATGTTCGTGGAATCGCGAATGTGTAAGCGGACATTCGCAGTTCTAAAAAACAAAAGAAATCCAATTAAAATACTCGGCGAATGTTCGCGCTCGCATTCGCGCGAATGTGTGGACGCGGAGTTAGATCAATTATCTTACTGGTCGGGTTGTCGTTTAGCGATTGTAGGAAAAGTATAAAATTCTGATTTAGAATTATCTGCCATAAATTAGTCGAACCGGGTGAAATTTTAGTAAAAAAGGTGTGTTCCGATTGAATTCGTAATTGATTGAAATAAGTAATATTTTATCTATTATGTATGCAGATAATACTTCCGAGAAATCCTTTTCTTAATATATTTTAGAGTAAGGAAAGAAAGAAAGAACTCTTTAAAAGAGTTATTTTAAAACATATCTATTAAAGCTGTTTCTAAAAAACACATTAATACAACAAAATTTATTCTACCTAGATTAATAAATAAAAAAAACAATTATCATATTTTCTTTCTGAATTACTTAGAAGTGCTATAAGAATTAAACATAAAAAGTTATCATGATTTAAATCTTACTTACGACGTAATAAGTAATCCAATGATTTTTTTTTATTTTGAGTAACTATAAATAAGCTACTCAAAATTTTCTTAATACGACTAATTAGGTTTTATAAGTATGATATTGCGTAACACAACTAATAAGTTACAACCGAAAAAAATATTCTGTTTGCTCCAATGTATTCTATTCCTGAATATAACAAATTGAATCTTGGAAAAAAATTAAATTCCGAATTAATTTTAAAAATTAGCAACCGTCTAAAACAGTGAATGATTGTAGATATTATTAGAAAAGATTTGAATGTGAAACTTAACACGCATTTAGAAAAAAAATATTTAATCTTCTGTATTACGAGGGTTGTTTTTTTTTCAACTTCCGTTTTGCTCCTGAAAAAAAAGTAGTTGGAATTTCGAAATAATTTTGGTACTGGTAGTTAGGTACATCCTTCAGGATCAATTTGCATCTTTACTGCATATAAATCGGACATTTTTTCTATTAGTTATCGAATTTACAAGCGCGCTTCTCGAACTTTTTTCCCGCCAACACATAGAGAATTTCGCTTTCTACTTCGCGCGACCGCTCCTTTCGCCCAGCATTTAACATTAAACAATGGGTGAGCAGGTGAAAATTGCAGGAGGGGAAAGCGAAATTCTCTATGGACTGGCGGGAAATAAGTTCGAGGAGCGCGCTTGTAAATTCGATAACTAACATAAAAAATGTCCGATTTTTATGCAGTAAAGATGCAAATTGATCCTGAAGGATGTACCTAACTACCAGTACCAAAATTATTTCGAAATTCCTACTACTTTTTTTTCAGGAGCAAAACGGAAGTTGAAAAAAAAACAACCCTCGTAATTAATAATTCACGCTTTAAATAAAAATGCCGACATAAATAGAGTCGGAGATCTTATGCAAACAACGATATTTCCCAGTAACACATCATTTATCCATCATTCTAATTGGTTTAATGAGAAAAGTACGTTCCATATTATTTATTTATTTAAATCCTTCAGTTGAAGTCCAATTTGTCGTTATATTACAATTTGGATTTTCGTTCTTCAGTGCTTAATTATTTTCCAGGTTTTTATCATCCGTTTTCTCGGAATTAATTTTATCATTCATTCAATAAAAACCTCTCATTAAAACGAAGGAATTAAACGCATTCACTCCATAAGTGAATATGTAATTTATCAGCTATAGATAAAAAAATAAACTTAACAGCACTTTCCATGTTGAAAACATACATGACCTAGATTTTTAATAACCCAAGTATTATATCGTTTTCCATAAGGACGCAAACACTCAAAGTTGCCCGTTTTCGGACCGTCCCTCCCTACAAAATACCGGTTACGAACCAGCACCAGACGATCAATTGACAAAAATTCTAACTTTCCGACTATCGGAACACGCCATTCAAGGTCTTTGGAAAAACTCTTTCTTTTTTGAAAGTTATGATCGAAAATCATCGGTGGCACGCAATGCTTTTCATGCCATTGTCGCGAGAGCAACCTGTGGCCGTTGTTTCGTGGAATACGACCGTGGGACGGTGCATCCCGATGTGGAATATATAAAAAAAATGACTGGAAATGCCGATCTGTGAAGGTTCCGGGATTATTTTTTTTTGTTCTGTTATGAAACGGGAGAATGGTTGACCTTAGTGTTTTTTTGTTCATTCGTGTGTGGAGTGTCCCAGGAATTTCCGGAGTTATGTTAAACTTATTTTACAAGTTAAACAATCTGTGGAATTCTCATAGTTTGGATACACATAATGTTATTAGATATACAAATCTAGATTTGTATATCTGTTTAAAGTTTACCTTTAAAATTTTTATACGCATGAATAGCGGATATAAAACTAAGGGGGTTGATAACAATTTAGAAGTTTAAAAACGTTTTAAAAAGATTTTAATATATAGTACTATTCTTAAACTGATTTCCTCCATTTAATTTAATTTTTCAATCATTAAAATTATTTTGAAATTTTTACAGGTGAAATAAAACCCCTATTTTCTACATTGAAACATATTTTAGCAATATGTTCTACAATCAATACTGATTGTGAAATGTTTTTAAACTGAAATTCTTATCAAATAAAGTGCTTTAAATTTTTCATGCTCCCTTCCTTTTTAAACAATACTAGACATCATTTTAGTTTTTCTTCTAAGCATTTAAATTTAAAAGAAAGAGTTGCATTTATAAAAAGACATTAAAATGATAGTTTTGAAATAGTTGAAATACTCCATAATATTACTGTGTATGTGAATGGACTCTAACCGTCTGACGTCACTCGGAACCAACACGTGACCTACTGAGCTTGCGATTGGTTACCACAGATACTACACTAGTAGATCTACTAGTGCAGTATCTGTGGTAACCAATCGCAAGCTCAGTTGTAGGTCACGTGTTGGTTCCGTGAAGTCTCGAACCAGATAGGCGGTTAGAGTCCATTTCTTTTCTCTCTATATTAAAAAAAAGTAACGGTCACCGCCGCCGCTGTCGCCGCCGCCGCTGTTTCAGAAATTTTTATTTTTGAACTCTTTGACCTCTCACAACGCAAAAACTACTTGACAGAAATTTATGAAATTTGAAATGTTTGTAGAGGAATGTTTGGAGAACAATTTCGAATAAAAAGCTAATTGATGTGATTATTAGTTCTGGGATATTTTTAAGGTCAAAGTTGAAGTTTTTGTTTTTTCGCCGCGTAATCGCGTTCAGCGAAAACTATTAGCAGCAGAGCTTTGATTTTTCGCAACCTCATACTCTGATATCTGAAGATGTGCACTACGTCGCCCTTTTTTCGAATTTCGAATTAGGTTTGGAGTAATTAATTTTTAAAGTTTCGAAATTTTTGTTACTTTTTCGGTTTTTTCGATCTAAAAGAAAAACTAATCACAATAGGAGTATGATTTTATAACCACTTATGCTCTTATTTTTTAGAAAAAGATTAGCGTTTAATTCTTTGAAAAATTCGAATTAGTTTTGGAATTATTAAGCATCAAAGTTTCATTTTTTTCATAGTTTTACTAGGTCTTCATCAGACACGTTTAATATTTATTGGAGTTTTTTAAGTTTATTTTTGACAGTTCACTAGATTGTCGCGAGCACGGATATTTAAAAGTTTTGTGGGTGCACGTTTTTTTCTCTTAGTTTGTTAGTGATTGTTAGTAGACTTCCTTGATAACTATGTTTTCAACTATTTTTTGGTTTTGAAATACTAGAGAAATAAATATATTCGGATGAAGGGTGGAGATTTTTGTTTGGAAGTTGCGTCTTTTTCTGATTAATATTAGCTCATTGTTAGATTAGTCATTGTTTTAAGAATTAATTAGATTGAATGCGTTTTTAAGTTCATGTGGTTATTAAATGTTTAAGGAAGGATAGTTTATGTATTCTGAAAAAATTAATATTTTTCAATATTTATTGAACAGGTTGGGAAAATATTTCTAATTAATTAGTGATAAGAGAAATAAAATATTTTAGATTGGATAACGGTTTTCATTAGAGTTGGTAAATTCTACAAGCGAGCTTTGCTCGCTGAGATCGCGAAGCGATCTTAAAAGAACTGCGAAGCAGTTCCGGGGGTTGGTGAGCGATAGCGAGCAGGGGGCAGGCCCCCTAGTAATTTAAAACAATGGTAGGTTGGATATGTTAACTGTATACTCTCTACTCCTTTCTATAAAGATATAAATTTCCAAAACTTCCTTAATCTTAAACTTGCTATAATTATTTATGGTTTGAAAAACCCCTTAACTTAGCATGACTTAATTAACGTGTTATATTTGATTTTATGAAGACGTTTTAATACGATAAAACATGAAGAACCAGTTATTTAATGGTTGCATAACTTCATAATTAGCATAAAATCAATAATAATAAGAATAAGAAGCAGGAAATTTTGCACATTTTATTGAACTTTAACCATTGACATTTAAATTGCATGTCTAGACTTCTCAAGTAGCGTCTAAATCTTTTTCATAACTATTTTTGAGAAGCATAACTTATAAAGAATAATTAAAACAGACAATTTTTAAGTTTCTTTTCATGTGCAAATAACACGGGTTTTTTTTACATGATCAGATGTTATTTAGTACGGAAAAATCTAAATCACAGGTATTGTTAAAGAAATGACAGTTAGAAAAAAATGCTTCTCAGATTATATTAACTTGAGAATAAAATTAATGATTTTAACCTTCACATAAATTTAGAATTAGTGCAATACTTTTCAGATTTATTTTATGTGTTTAATTTATATGTAGTTCGGGTTCTCATGGTTCTATTATTTTTCAGGTGTGTGTCTTGGACAGAAATGCTACGAAATGTTCATCTTGAAGCATTTGGTAAGTTTGAAACTGCTAATCTCCTTTTACTTTTACATTCTAAAAGATTGCAGTATAAAAACTGTCCCTCTTACATATTAAATATTTTTTTTTGTCAAATATTAACTATGAGTACTTAAACATTTGCTTATTTTTTTTCTCCGTACACACCCACTAGTTTTTAAAGTTAGTTTAAAACTGGAGTAAACATTAAATGGCAAATTCAGAAAACATATGTGGGCGTACTTTTAATCTTTATCCATAATGAAAATAACAACCTAATGTTTTGAACTTCCAAAAATCTTCTAGAACCGTTCGTTGAAATCGGCATTAATAGTGAAAAATAGTTTATTCTGGTTCGAACCTTTGGCGTGTTTCACTTTTTTCGTTTTTGATTCCTTTTGGATTCAATTTTGACAGTAAAGGAAAATAGAACTTTTATATACATTTTGGTATTCTTCAAATAAGAGATAAATAGGCTATCCCATTTTTAGCTACACTGCAAATAAACATATTTTAGAACAATTTTTTGTTCTCAAGCTAACAACTCACTTTAGTTGTGTTGTTAGGTAGAACATTTTAACACCTTTGTGTTGTGACAGTGTTCTGAATGTTTTAAAAAGTGTTAAAAATGGTGTTCTATCCACAGAAATCTGTTCTAAAAATAGTGTTATATATATTTTAAATCTGAAAGTGTTCTTAAATTTTTAAATTTGGATCGAAACACTATACGAACACATTTTGTCTCTGTAATTTTTAAACAACGATTTTACATAGCACGATATTTTTCTCATACAACTCAATCGTAATAACACAGCAATGCAATTAAATTAATTATTGTGTTTACGTAAAGTGTTTCAGAAATTTGAAATGTATACTTTCCTTTGATTTTGAAAGAATTTTGTTAATCTAGTTTTGTACGAAATGGCTACTGATGCTATACATTTCTTAATAATAACTTTCATCTTATATAAATTTAAAATTAAATTTTTAAAAATATTGAAATGGGAACTTGCTTACATCTGAAACTAATGGATTCACTTGTGACAATTTTAAGCAGTACAATTCTGTCAAGCTAAGCAAAAGTCCGACAAAAAGTATTTCGCTTCTAACCGCTATAGTATTTGTATAATACTATTTATTAATTTTATTTCCCAATGTTGGAAGCTACTCCATTTCAACACTTACAAATCTTCATAATGACGTTGATGTTGCATCGCACAAAATAATCTCGCGCCATCAGGTAATAAAAGATTTAATTCAATGGGAGTAACTTATTCCAAACAATCAATCCATCGCAATAATAATTATTCTACTTCACCCGACTCCTTAACGGTACCTACCCCCATACAAAGTATTCGACTTAATTCAATGAATTACTTTTTCCACTATTCACAGCATACTATTTCACCAGCACACCGCAAACCCAAAACTCATTCATTCATTCACAAACCTCACACCGCAAAATTCTAAAAAAGAGTTCTGAATGGGAAGTCCTAAATAAAAAAATAGAACAAGAGCAACCAAAAACTCTTTACGAAACCCTCTTTTCCATAGAGGTAAAACACAAAGGGAGAACTTAAAAAGCTCATCTGCTCTCATTGTGATGGGCATGGCTATTTCATACACCACACGGAATTCAGTGTGTATGTATTGCATATGTTTGATGACAAAAATGCTTCGTTTGCGTTTTGACATTCAGGAAACCCAAAATTAAACTACCAAGCCTCATCTAATTCCTTTCCCTCGATCACTAAAACAATATCTTCCATAAATACTGGATTAAATGAATCAATCAGGGCTTAAATAGAATTGGGAGGATTCATATTGTTAAGCTTTTCAATTAATTTTTTCGCCGCGGTGGTGTAGTGGTCAGCGTGCCTGGCTACGAGCATTACCGACGCAGCTTCGATGCCATGCGTATTCTGCTTGGGTAGCTTGTCATGGGTCAACTCAGCCCTTCATCCTTCCGGGGTCGATTAAATGAGCACAAAGCTCGCTTGGGGAATCAACTGGGGATCCAGCGTCGGGCTAGCCATTCGGCCTGGACACAAGCTAAGTAATTAGCACCCCAGGCCCGAAGGCATTTGATTGATTGAATACTAAGTTTAAATGTTATTTATTAGAATTCAGGTATATTTGAGTGAAATAATGAACTAGATAAAGAAATAGAGGTTTAACATTATCAAACACAACCACTAAAAGTTAACGAGCGTTACCACATGACAACTGGAATACCATATATTGCTACAAAATTGTTAGAACCATGAATCTTTCTAAAAGCATTAGAGGAACCTTCTCAAAGTTAAAAAGTGAGAGAAACAGAGAGGTAGAGATAATGAAATGAGAAAATTGTGGAAAAGGATAAAAGATTCTATGAAGAAAGAAATAGAGATAAATATAGATTGAGAGACAGAGGGTGAAGGATTCTCCCAAAACCCATTCATCTATATATAAGGACTGTACTTCCCATATTACGTAGTTTTTCATACCACTCCCAGAGGGGGAATTTAGCTATATATTTATTTCCCCTTGAAAGTCAGAAATTTTCCTTTTTTTACCATAGAAAAGGATTACCCCATATCCTCCTAAATTCCACAATTCCCCTCCGAAATCTTTTTTGGCTTTACCACTGCCCAACCACTGCTTTTATCTACGGTGGGTCACCCCACCAAACTGTTCTCTCTGCATACCACCTCTACAAGAGAAAACCCCTTTTCGAAATCTTCTCCTCCTTTGAAGATATAACGAAGTTCCGGCAACGACTTCTCCAGGTGTAGAGAGTTATTTTCTTCTTATCATCATCATCGTCGTTCCGTCTGGAAATGAAATCCGTTCACTTCAGTTCAGATCCGCGTGTGTAACGCAATTATCACCGCGAGAGGCACGCTAATCGAATAAACGCGAAAAGGCGGGAAAATTATTTCGCGATCGGAGCGATGAGAAAGTCCGAGGAAATCTTCGCCTCTGATGGGTGGGGAGAGTGCGGTCCGGAATCTAATTTGCGTATTATTATTATTATTATTATTATTATTATTATTATCAATACTGATGTGTGGATTGCGGGAGTTCTCTTCTTTCGATTATGGTGTATGTGTGGGTTTTGCGTTGGTGGGTTGAGGGGGTTTGTGGGGAGATTGAAAGGTGGTTGGTGGGGCCAGTGACGGATTAATGCAATTTTGTGGGTGGGGGCGGTTAGATAGAATATTCAATTTACAGTAGGTCCCTCCTGGGATATAATTTTTTAAAAATCTAGGGGGCCTGCCCCCTGCTCGCTATCGCTCACCAACCTCCGTAACTGCTTCGCAGTTCTTTTCAGATCGCTTCGCGATCTTAGCGAGCAGAGCTCGCTTGTTCATCTCAACAATCCAGCCTAACCCTCTTCTCGACTTAATTAAGCCTCTTGTAATACCGAAAATACCTCTGTCTTGCTTATAAATAATTTAATTCGTATCATTCCCCTAAATTAACAACAAAAATGTTGCTGAAATATATTCCTTTTTTATCTTATCAATAATTTAATCGAAATGTTAAAAAAATATCCAGCAAGTCTACTAATAATCATCAACCATTTTGTAGAAAAAACATTGTTGAAAATAAAAGAAATCAGACTCATCATAAAACTCGTCTGTTTCTCTAGTGAACGGCCACAGACAGAGAAGAAAAAATTAAAACTTTGAATCTTAATAACTCCAAAACTAATTAGAATTTTTTGAAAAACAAAACACCAATATTTTTATAAAAAATAATTGTATGTGTGTTTAAAATATCATAGTTCTACTGTGATTAGTTTTTCTTTAATAACGAAAAAACCAAAAACCCGTCAAAAATTTCGAAACTTTAAAACTTAATTACTCCAAAATTAATTCAAAATTCGAAAAAAGGGCGACGAGGTGCAAAACTTCACATCTAAGAGAATGCGGCTGCAAAAAATCATATTTCTGCTACGAATAGATTTTGCTGGGGGCGAACTCGCAGCAGAAAAAATAATTTTTGACTTTGACATTAAATAATTCCAGAACTAATTATCTCATTAATTAGCTATTGGAACGAAAAGGACCCTCATACATTTGTCTACAAATGGTCAAAATTTCAATAATTTCCGTTCCATAGTTTTTGCAAAGTGACAGTTCAAAATTGTCAAAGTGAAGATTTTCTGAAACAGCGGCGGCGGCAGCGGCGGTGACTGTTACTTTTTTTTAATATAGAGAGATAATATCTTTAAAACTAGTACTATTAAGCTTCGAGAAGGTCCAATCGTAATTACAAAGAAAACTCCAACTTTTGCTCATTCCTCCTCAGCTATTAGAGTTTAAAAAAAAAGACAACTTCTTATGGATTCATAAACTTAAGCGAAAAAAAATATATTTATAAAATATTTAATGCCTTAAACATCGAAATCATTACCAGTGAGCAGAAATTACCAGTGAGTAGATTAGTTGTTTTGCATGAATGCTTTTTCAGTAAAACTAATACACTGGTGTAATTACTAAATGTTAGTAAATTTAAAGACTATTATCTGTTTAACACAGCTTTTTCGTAAAAGGTTCATAACCCTATGATGATACATTAGAAAGTAAACATAATAATGCTTAATTCATTATTTATCTTTCATTTTGTAAAACTCTTCACTTTCTATTTATATCTTGAAGTTTTTAATTACAAAAAAAAATCCAATTGGTACTTCAATTAGGTATTCTGTTACAAAACAAATTGAAAAGTATTCAATTCTTGAAATAAGGTCTAACAAAGCTTTAACTGCTTCACAAAAAATATAAAGCTAACATCGATATGACATATGACATTTTGTGTGTAAATATTCTTATTTTTGTATTAAATTAATATTTACTTTGTTTTTCAACACTTTATAATTGCATAAAGGATAGGTATCAAACTTCTAAAGCATAAGCAAACCTTGACTTAAATTATTTTCAAAATTTTATTTCAACTCTGGCTGTTTTACAAACTGCGTTCTTAGAATTCTAAAAACGTTTTCTTTCCCTTTAAATGGTTTTACCAGGAACAAAATTCCAGTATGCGAATAAAAAGGACTTTAAGATATTCTGAAACAAGATAATAATGAATCAAACTTTATAAGAATTTGAAAGAAAAGTAAATACATCTTTATGAAATAAAACTTTCGAATGAAGATTTTAAGTTTTAATATAAAAAAAATGGAGTGGGTTCACATGTTTCAATTCCATTTCCGAGAAGGAATTTTTTTATATTATTCCTTGAAAGAGGAATTCTTCTGTTAGAGAAATGAATGTAATTTCAAAATTGATTTGTTTTGTTTCTTTCTCTATTTTTAAACTTGATTTAACTTTTCTCCGGAAATATTTATCAATGCCAGAGTATTAAAGGTGTGAGGAGAAAAGATCTTAAGTGTGTATTTATTTATGTGCATTTTCTATTATTTCGCTTTTACTTACTTTTTTATCTGTATTTTCTTTTATTTTGATGAATGATTTTTAAAATATGATTTATATCTTTATAACAAGAAATTAATTAAGTTTATTTCAGTCTTTTTCTTTAACATGTGTGTTCAGGGGTTTTTTTACTTGCAAAAATTAACAACTTTTAAGATTTTTGTTTAAAATACTTCTTATTAATTTGAAATGTTTAAAAACGTCCCAAACATTTTAAGCATCGACACTTAATTAAAATTTTAAGAAATAGAAAAACCAATAAGACAAATAAAATTCAAAAGTGTTTTTGAAACTCTAATTTATTAAGGCAATTTAGTGAATATCAATGGAACATTCACTAGGTATAAAAGGTAAAATCACTTTTAAATTAAAAGCAAATTTTGTTTCCGTTTTGTTTAGTACAGCATGAATAATAAGAAAAGAAAGATAAATCAACTTAAATTTCAAATTGAATAAGAAAATACAACGAATGGGCATCGATTTCGTCAAATTTATATCTGTCTATAGTGGGTAGTTGTTTTTCCCTATTCACACTCGTAGAGCAAAGTAGAAAGATTTTTTTTGTAGCATAAAAAGTCAATCTTCTATTTTTGGACATATTCCACATTTCAAACTGACGATTCAATTGTGAATGGCCCCCCTAAATTTGGGTAAATATAATCAGTGTAATTAGGTATTTGCATAAGTGAGGGATTTGCTTAATTTTACACTTTTTTGATACGTTATAGTTTAAAACTCTCAAATATCAGATTTTTAAGATCAAAAATATAGTTTAAATAATTTTAAATTCAATTTTATTTTTGCCAAAACGCTAGTAAAGTCACGTGATCAAAAAACGGGATTTGACGTCACAGCGCACTCCAAACTAGTTCTTTTTTACTGTTTTTCAATTATCGGAAAACGGGATTCTATTGGATTTGACGTCACAGCGCATAACAACAACAGTGTTTCTGTTTTCACGCCAAAACCCAAAACGAAAATTCAAAAATTTATATCTCAGAAACTGTCTAGGAAAGTCAGAAACTTCATTTAAACGTTTTTATTCATGTTTTTTTTATCTACTCTTTCAATAAAATTTAATCTCAAAACGTGAAAATACCTCATTGGGATTACTTTAAAATACAGATTTAGTTCTGGTGTTTTCGTCAACTTTTAAAACTAACAAAACCTCTAACTAACCAACAAACCTCTATACGTAACTTACAAAACCTCTACATCGCTTCAGGTGGTCTTAGCATGAGAATTACGAATGCATAAAATGTTTACTTAAAATTCTTCTCGTCGTCTGAAATTTTAGTTTTGGTGTTTTCGTAAATTTTTTAAACTAACAAAATTTTATACATTGTCACGGAATATTTAACGAATTTAGTATGTGTTGATTTTGTTGCTTATGATACGAATGCTCGGAATTCTTGATTAATAGTTCAATGCTACAAGATACTAAGAAAGATAACTTAACTACCTAACACTCCTTTTATCCAGTAAAAGGTTAAGGTAAGACAAATAACAATGATGAATATCAGTTTTTCTCAGTGATATTTTAACACCTCTGAGAGAGTATTTCACTCCTTGAAAATAGGAAATACACTCTTTAAAAAAATAGCCAGGAGTATTTTCACTCTTTGAATTTTTCACAAAGGTTTAGGTTAAAAAATGTACCGTGCCCTCACCGAAAATTTTTTTTGCAGTGATTCTAATCAATTAGACTTTGCAAATACTATTGAAAATTAACTTTATATAAATGGTTTGTGGCCATAATGGCGTAACCGGTAAAATTTTTGGAAAGATTGGATCTACTTTTGGTCGTTTTAGGAGAGGAATAGATTATATTTTTTCACTTATTGTTCTGTTGCTTAGGGAGTTTGATTACGGTTTTCGTGTCTCTGTATATGTTGTTTATGCTATTTTCGTATTTCACGCCTCATAATTGAATTTCACTCCTCCTAAAGTCAAGGAGTATTTTTACTCCTCCGAAAAAATCCTATGAATAACACTGGTTTTTCTCGATAATGAACACCTTAAAAAGAATCACATTCATTTGCGTGGTGCCAAATCCCACGTACCAAAACGTGTCCGACGGATTATAATAAACCTCGACGAATAACTGCAGAGATAAATAACCCCTACCCTTTTCCAAAAACGTGCCCCGACAACAACGACGTGCATTCCCAATGAGATCGGGCACGTTGTTGTTTACACAAGCACATATCGGGATGACATTCGAAAAGGTTTCTCTCCTCGAGCTAATCCAATTTTGAGTAGTCGGAGGGGAAGCCTGGAAAAAATAGTTAAGGCTTCACGGTAACCGTATGCGACATTCTGCTGCGAAACTCGCTACTGCTTGTGACGAGTGGTAAAAATCGCTTAAGAAAAACACGTATGGATTCGGCGAGTGAAAATTTCAGTTACACTTATTATGTCAATTGTCGAGGTGGTTTGGATTTCGGCCAAGTATCAAGGTGAGGTTTTAATTAATTTATTGGATTTCTATGAGTGACGAAGCTTTTGAATTTAATTGTGTGCTGTGTCCGTTAGATACAATATTTTTATTTCGAAAGTTAACTAACTCCTCATTCAATCAACTTGAAAAAAAAAAGGATATACTTTAACGAAATGTATACTCCGTGACAGTATTTTCTTTTCAAAACTGGTTCAATTCCGTTAATTGTCCCATCAAATATCGCCAAGTTGGTTTAGATGCCAAATATTTTTGGCTGTCATTGATATAATTGTATATTAGTTTGCATGTTTTCGAAATATTTCTAATTTTTACCTATAAAACAGCATGGTGTTGTGATATTTAACGGGACTTAACGGAATTGAACCTTAAAAACTGGACATGTTAAAAGACTACTTGCAAGCAAAATTACAAAAGTCACAGCACCATTCATTTAAAAGTATCAAAAATTCTTATTCTAATTAGAAACTACAATTAGAAAGAAAACTGAAAAATTGACACTGTTAATAAGCATAAGACTCAAATATAATAGTAATCTAAAAATAATTATGGGGAGTTTGCTAAAATAAAAGAAACTGAACACCAAGTTTTAATGATACACTGATTGTTTACCCTAATGTAAATAGATTAACTTCTAAAATTAACTCTGTTTTAGATAACAAATACTTTTAATATTCCTTCTGGGTACCTTTTGTCATAAATTAGAAGGATTTGGTTTCAACCAAGAACGGGGTTAGAAAAAATTATTATTCACATAATGCATCCCTAAGTAAAGCTTTAAAACTTGAATTAAACTCTAAATTTTTAATCTGATAAATTTGTATTTTCTAAACAAAAGATTACACTTATAAACAACATACATCGAAGTAATAAACTCTTGGTGAAATTAGTTTCATGCGACTTCATATATATACTTTGCTATTTCTATTCTCATATTACAAGTTCGGGAAACATTTTTTCTTTATCTAAATGGTAATATTATATTTAGTATCTTATGTTAAAAGTGAGGATTTATTTAATACCAAGTCACGAAATTGTTTTTCTTAATGCACAAGGTATGTAAAATTAAGTAAAGAATGCTATTTAAGATGTTACTTCTCAATTGGAAGGAATTATAATTTTATAACCAGACTGTGTAGACGCAATGATAAATTTAGAACATATCTTCTCATTAAAGAAAACTGTTTTTATAGAATAAACCCGTCCAAGGACACAATATATTCAATTTGTAACTTAGACATCTCTAACTAATGATCGTTGTTTTCCAATATTTCTTGTTAAACGATCAATAATAGGTTTTTATGCTAAGTATTTATCAATATTTTTCTAACGACACTAAATATAAAATAGTAAGTAATTGGAATTTTGTTTTCTCCCCAATTATCTAAATAGCTCGGATTTTACCTACATAAATTATTTTCTTGCACCGTTTTATATTGAGAGAGCAACGGTGAGTTAATTTAACATAAGTTTGTCGGCATTCTGAGCTACATGGAATTAATTACATTTATTTCAGGAAAAATCGCTTCCCTCAAGTTTTCCGAATTTGCACCAATGATTAATACCTTTTACGTTTTCATCAATTAGAAACACATTCTCCTTTTGCTATGATCTCAAAGAGTTCATTTTTCTCTTGCAGATATTAATATGTTTGCAAAACCTCTCACCTTCTATATCGGCAAATTACTAGTGCGTAATTAGCAAAAGCAATAGTTCTTTCTGAGATGTTTATCTTCCCGCGAAAAATGCATTCATTTTTCACGTTCTTCTCTCTTGTTGCCAAAACGGCGGAGATAAATCTTGCGAGAAAACGCGCTTGCTGCTTCAGCGATCTTCCTAATATTATTGTGATGCAGCGTGTGTGTTTGGTTTTCTGTGATCTTTCCACACTGTCGCTTTTAAATCCGAGTTGACATTTAGATTTCACCTTTCACTTTCAAGTTTTTTTCATCTCAAAGAAATACGTGAGGTTAGAAATTGAGGTCTCGGGAAAAGTTGGTAAATATGAAAGTGTCTCGTGTGTGAATAGGCGTAAGTAATGAACTGATTCAAAGTATATGAGAAATGTGACACTGTTTATAATAAAAGAAAATGGAGTGTCACGAACTCAACTTTCCTGTAGCATAAAAAAACTGTCATATTCATCACAACAAATTCATTTATTAAGCTTTATTCCCATCTGCTACATCGCTTGAGGTGGTCTTAGCATGAGAATTACGAACGGATAAAGGCTTTACTTAAAATTCTTCTCGTCGTCTGAAATTTTAGTTTTGGTATTTTCGTAAACTTTTAAACAAACACAATTTTATACATTGTCACGGAATATTTAACGAATTTAGTATGTTTGGATTTATTTTACTTTTGATACGAATGCTCGGAATTCTTGATTAATAGTTCAATGCTACGAAAGACTAAGAAAGATAAAAATATCTTTCTTTTTTTCTCTCCTTCTCCCTCGCTCTTTTTCTAACAATTATTTTTAGAACTTCAAAACTACATTTCCATTTAATGTTGTCCCCAAGAAAATGTGATTGAATAATTTCTCCCATCCTATGGTCATGCTAGTTCTAGCTCTACTACTCATAATAATTTAAGTTAAAAGATTTTGGAAATTTATAAATACAATATTACATTTAAAAAAATACTATTTAAAGAAATATACTACTACTTCTTACTATTTTGTATAGTATAGAAAATGGTTATTTTTAAGGACATTGAATTTGAAGCAAAGTTTCTAGATTTAATCAAAGATATGTCTAGCATTTAATTATATATTTTTGTTTCTTCCCATCTCTAACTGAAATATAATTTTGTTCTTCCCAAACCATAAACCATACTCAAGTGTTATTCCTAACACTACACTTCGCCACTATATTTCCCGCGTTAATTTCTGGAGTTTCGATTTGCTTAATTTGCATCTTAATGATTGAAATTCTTGGATAATTTACATTGTACGGTCGACTCCACTTAATGTGATCACAGTTAATGTTATCAATCGGATAATGTGTCATCAAAATTGACCAGTCCCAATCACTTAAATTAACGAAAATTTTATCGTTTTAAATGATCAATAATCAAAATCTGGGAAAGTCTCCTAAAAAGCTCCTTTATTTCCCGTTTGTTGGCCAATTTTAATACATAATCATACAAAATTAATCATTACTTTATTAGTGTTATTATGTTCCACTCTCATATATTTTTCTTTAAGAATGTAAAAGTTGAAAATACATACTAGGCAATCGTTTTAAATTAATTAAATTAAGTCTAAATAGTTGTGATTTTAAAACTAACACTCAAGTTACACTGTTTGAAACTTTCTAATAATATCAAACCGCTTATTATTATCAATCGGATATTGGCATCGTTCTCCTCTTCGACAAAAGTGATCACACTAAGCGGAGTCGACTATATTTCTTTAGAGAAAAAAGTTTTACCAGACAATGTTTCATGTCATTAACAGACATGTAAAGAGTGAAGCAATTTTAAAGTTAAAATAACCAAAAATCAGAAAGTTATAAACATAACAAAACATTGTTATAAATTAAAGACCCAATTCACGACATTCATAACTCAACAATCAATATACTCAAAGCCACCCGTCCAATTATCCCTTTCCCATAATTTCCCTAGCCCTGAACCACATATCTATTCATTTTATTCCTAATCTCCACAACATGAAATGACATTTACATGTTACTCAGAAACTGCAACCAAAACAACTAGCGCGTGTGAAACCTCTGACCAGACCCACTTTCATGTTTCCCAGAAAATTCATAAAAATCGAGCGAGTCGCATTTGAATAATTCATTACCTTAGGGACCAAGGGTAAAGCATCAGCGATGAGTGACTCTTTTGAGTGAGTTACTCATTTTATCGCATCAAATTGAGGATGAAGTTTGAGTCCCTCAGAAATTCGCAGGAGGAGGAGATTTCCGAAAATTTCAAGGGGGTGGAGAAAAATTTCAAAATTGAATGTCATTGGTTATGTTGAAAAAAGTAGGGAATACTATTTTAAAAAAAAAAGATAAATTTTGTTATGTAAGTCAATATAAGCGTTGAAATTATTATAATAAATTAATAACATATAAACAACGGCCCAAAGGAAAATTATATCCTACAGTAAACAAAAGTAGTAAAACAAGGAGGTTTTTCCACACATAGAAAAAAATTAGATTTTTATAAAGGTATATAATTAATGTATCTGAGGTAAATATTTATTTTTAAAAAAATATATCAATAGTTTCTTTTTGCCAATGACGGATATATTTGATCATCAAATTAATATTTTGATACATTAAATTAAAATTTTCTTAATGATGTATAAAAGTATTTTCTTAATGAAGTAATGAATTATTTCTTAATGAAGGGAAGAAATTCTGAAACAACTAAGAATAAAATAAGATTTTTCCACACTGCTTTCAAATTAATCAATTCTCTTTCTCTGAAGAAAGAAATTATAGGCCTTAATGTATATTCTGTCTGGATGCCCGATAGAAATATCTCTCTTTACCACTTTCAAATCTCCTAACTGAAAAATACAAAGATGTGCATAAGTCTTTTCTCCTAGTGCCTCCCATGTAAATGTCCTGACTCATCAAAACAAACTAAGTACTCACTCAAAACTCACCTCAAAAGAGTGAGTTACTCATCTGTAACAATACATACAATAGATTTACTACACTCTTTGATACACACGGGCGGATATGGGGTTGCATTGAGTTTACAAGGGAGGGGTCGGGAAAATATGAAAAGGTCGTCGACCCTCGCATCATCTTTCTGAATAAACCTTTTAAGCAAGTGTCTTTTCATAGCACGAACGGATATGAACTTGTCATGTCAAATGTCGTATAACTAGAGAAAGAAGGTTCTGAGCTAAGGAAGACATTTTAGTGCGTTTAGGGCGTTACTCTATTAGTATTTCCTTCCTTGTAGGGATTGTTTCCCGGGATCCCGGTTTCCCGAGATCCCGGGATCCCGTAGAATTTTTAGGCCGGGACACGTCCCGGGATTTCTCAGTCCATCCCGGGATTCCCTCAAAATTTTAAATTTCTTCAACGCTGCTACAAACGCTTGAAAATGGTTCCTGATGGCATGAACACATATTTCCTTTTCTTGGAAGATACATATAAATTAGTGAGATGGTTTAAGTCAATTATCTGCTGAATTAAATTATCTACCACTCCTAGAACTTTATAGCAAACTTTAAACAAGGAACTTGCCGATTTGTATAATTACATACAATGCTCGCATGTTGACATAAATGGGGAAACTTGGTTACTCATCAACTATTTTTATTTTTTAGTATGTTAGTGATAAGAGATACAAATCGTAATAACTCCCAGCACGAGGCCATTTTCAAACACAAAGCATTGATCGTATTCTTCGATTCTGATTAGTATTGAGTAATTCTAGCAGATATCTTAGAAACTCATCATCTTTATTTATGTGATGAATAATTATTTATGACGATAGTTTAAACCTTATTTCGGAATGAATACAGTATACTCGTGATCTCAATAAGTCGTCAGCTTTTGAAGAGATTATACGTTTTAAGATCGGGCTGGAGTGGAGAATATTCTGACTTTGTATTATGCAGAAAAAGCTAGTACATTTGCATGGGAGTACTTCATAAAAAGACCGAACTCTGAAACAAGATGCAAAAAGTGTTCTTTGATAATTAAGTGTAAAAAAAGTTCTACGAGTGGTTTGCTCCGACATTTAAAAAAAAAAACATTCCATTGAAAATTATTACATATCTATAAGGGAATTCAAACGCATTTTTAGGGTAAGTACACTTTTAACTTGAGTATTTTTAAAACAAATTTAAAATATTAAGTTCGTGTCATTTCATAAGATTTTATGGGATATATGTGTGTACTATTATAATGAGTGAATATAAAATTGAAAAAAAAATATTTTAATATCATTTAAGATATTTTAAAGCCTAGAACTGAAAATTTGTAGCTTTAAAAACTAATAATTTCTCCCCATAATTTTTTTCTACTTTCATCTTTATGCAAATTTAGATTTTACAGCCAAAAAATATTTTTTTTTCTTGAAATTCTGGCATTAATTAAATTTTCGGGATTTCCCGGGATCCCGGGATGATATCGAATTTTATCCCGAAATCCCGGGATGACCAAAATGCCCTAAAACGACAATCCCTACTTCCTTGTCAATCTGGGAGAAACATATTTCAGGAAATTTGCAAAAATATAACTACGATCATACTTTTGTTTGATGACAATTTTAGATCAATCAAACAACACCCTTTCTTTTCATATCCTTAATTAATAAATTTTCAAATGCAGTTTTCTAGTTAAAATCTTAGTTGCGTCTACAAAGGGTTCATTCAAAGCATGAAGAATTTAATGTATATCATAAAATTAGAAAATTTATTCTACTCATTCAGTCACAGTTAATAATGCAGCAAAAAAAAGTTAACAGTGGAAAAAGTGACAATCATAATTTTTAGATGTGCTCTCTGTATAGCTATACCAGACTGCAGTGTTACTTCACCATATGACGTCACTACGCGGAAGGAAAAACTGAATAAACAGAAAGCCTCTTGGGTTGCTAGGAGGAGTTTCGGTACGCAAATCATGTACATGGGTTGAACACAAAATAATCATATTTCTACATTAAAGTTCAAATTTCACTCCAAATTCCGACACCGCGCTGGGAACTATAACTACTTTTTTGATCTCAGCTTGTTTCTCCAGGGTCAAGTAACGTTGCAGTCTAGCATAGTTAATTATCATTTTGTCTAATTTAACAATAACTAAATATGGAAGAAAAGAGTTAAATTCAAAACAAAGAGTTAAATTCTTCGACGAATCTCCATACCTTTTCTTTTTCTCATGAAGGCTCATTGCGTGCAAGACCATTTCCGTTTACCTTTTTTGATTGTTTGATTGCCCGTTCTGTTTCATTGAGGACGAAACTAGTAAATGATCCGTAGTATATTTGTCCGAACGCTTGTCCGTCAAAGTTATGGTGTGCTGTCGAATGTCGTGATGACTATCGTCATGTCATCATTTTGATTGTTTTATTGGGTTAATGTTGGAGTTTTGTTACAGATGGGTAGGTTTTGTAAGTAAGTGGTCAATTTTTTGTAGAAAATAACACGGCTACGTTTCCCCTTATTTTTCAAGAAAGTTCTTTTTGCTTTCCTAATCAGACCATCAGTTAGGAAATGGTATTCCCGATAGAGCCAAAATACCCCAAAAAGACCGATCATGCAAAAGTTTATGATATCACGCATACTCTTCTTTTTATTTGGCATCCATAGAAGAAAAAGTACAAAGGGAAGTATCCTAAGTTGTGTATTTCCTAATCAAATCTTTTCTTTAACTTAAATGTATCTAGATGCAAATAATATTTCGTAATATTTTGATGAATATTAAATTTATTTAGGTATTTGACTAGTATATAAGGTTGCTTCAAAATTTGTTGACAAAAACGATAGATGGTGTGTATAGAGCATTCGCACTTGACGTCACGGGCTTGTGACGTCAGAGGCTTGGATGACAGACAGAATGATGGAAAACTATAGGATGCACATCGTTTATTTGTTTACTTTTGATGTGAATTTTGAAAAATAAGGATGTTTTATGTTTTTCTCCAAAGTTTACTTTAAAGTAACCTTTATTTACTCTAAAATGGCATCTCTGCATATTATAAGTCATTCAATAATACTACATTTTATATTTAGCAGTGTTCGAACGAAAGAATAATAGTTATTGAAGGTAAGTGCATCAGTTTTTGTATTTTAGTGGTAAGCTAAATTTAGAAAAAGACTTATTACGAGGTGACATGTTTTTGTTTACATTTGTTAGAACAATATTCGAGTCCGATACATCTGTAAAATACTTATAATATGCTACTGAAACTAAATATTGAATAATTAATAAATAATTAAGAATTTTAAAATATGTTAGTAGCATTGCGAATGGTACTTGCAATTAGAACACTGGCAGAAATGGTTTCAGCAATTAGAACACTGCTAAATATAAAATGTAGTATTATTGAATGACTTATAATATGCAGAGATGCCATTTTAAAGTAAATAAAGGTTACTTTAAAGTAAACTTTGGAGAAAAACATAAAACATCCTTTTTTTTCAAAATTCACATCAAAAGTAAACAAATAAACGATGTGCATCCTATAGTTTTCCATCATACTGTCTGTCATCCAAGCCTCTGACGTCACAAGCCTGTGACGTCATGTGCGAATGCTCTATAGTATATGTTATTGGATAAATTAATTTTTAACAAAAAAGAGACCGATTTCAAAAATGCGCCTAAAATGAGAAATAATTTTTATCCAAAAAACAATACTACTTTTTAACATAATTTTTGAAGTCGAAACACTTTCACAATAAATTAACATTCCTCGCTAACATTAAAAAAAGAACACGTTATTAGCATATAACATAAGATAAAAGAAGATTTACAATTAAAGGCACTATATTATTTTCTGTTTGACGAATGACGAAATGAATGACGAATGGCATGACGAAAAGAGTGCAGTTAAGAGACCTCTCTACTAGTAATATGTATTGTATTTAGAATTAGTACTATCAAACTATGTGGTTTCGTCATTTATTGTGAAAGTGTTTCGACTTCAAAAATTATGTTAAAAAGTAGTATTGTTGTTTTTTGGATAAAAATTATTTCTCACTTTTAGGCGCATTTTTGAAGTCGGTCTCTTTTTTGTTAAAAATTAATTTATTTCGTTCTTTTTATATCAAGTCGCCTGCGGCTCCAGAAATTTCATGCCAAAAGAAAAAAATTTTATCCGCGCGACCCACGACGCCTTCGGCGTCGTTTAAATGAAGTTTTCTTTTTAAGAAACAGATTCTTTACTTCAGAGTTTTGTAAGGTTCAGTCGGTATTTATTCCCCGTTTCAATAATCTAACTCTTATAGTGGTGAGTAAGCTTACCACAAGTTTTTGATTTATTTATCATAACACCTCTGGTATCCGCTAGAGGGCGTTTAAATTTAAATGGGACCAACTTGAAAACAATTCTAATCTAATGCAACAAACCGCGTCCAAATCAGTCCAGTAGAACATTCCAAAAGGGCCTGGCAAAGATTCAACATTTATATTCGACGAATTGATAACCTCCTCCTTTTTGAAGTCGGTAAAAAGTGATAAACAGGGCATTATTTAATACTGTAAGTGGGGTTAGGCAATGTTATTAATTCAATGACATTTATTAATTTGCCCGAAATACGCGGGCATTATTAATAACGCCCACATTCATCACATTGACCGTAACATACGATGCCTCAAAACATAATTTGCACAGAAATTTTATTTCTACCCCCACAATATCCCATTTTTCATTCCTTCTTCCTGCATATGATGAGCGGTTCAACACAAAAACCATTTCCTTCGGGAAGATACTGTAAGATGTACCCTTTCACCAATTTTCACCTTCATTTTTACTCCGCAAAGGCACTTCCCTTACTATTACTTGAGCATTTCACCCCTATTCCTGCTTCACTTTCCTTATCAAAAATCCCCGAGGCCATTGCTCCTCATGGCTAAAAGAAATTAAAAGCCGAAAGACTCATTCACACACACGGCAGAAGAGCTTGCGAAACCAGTGATCCGCCCGATGATAAAATGTTCGTCGTTCATTGTAGAAACGAGCGTGATTCAGGGATCCTTTTTTTTACAGTTGGTGTGATCCGATTGTTGCGGGTTTCTGGGGAAAGAACTTAGTGAGTGACAGACTGGTTTCCGTAGAGTCAGGAGAAATTGAGTACGCTTTTGTTTAGTTGAACCGAAACGAAACGGAAAATAAGTGGATACTTACATACTTCCCAACTCTTCCCTTCCATACTATTTTCTATCCCTTACCTTCGCTCTCACCTCTATCCTTCGAATCACAGAAAGACAAAAATAGACTTAATTTTTAGTCCATCATCTTGACATCATCTGCGACCCGTCCATTTCAATGTTTCTCGTCCTTTTTTTTTCATGTTATTTAAAATTTCCTTGTCCCCCGATGGATGATAACTAGACTTTAGTTTCGCGGGAGGCAGGGTTTTAGCCCCGAACCATAGAGGTTAAAAATATCTCTTTAGGAAAATAAGACGTAGGATTTTAACTTTATTTAGAAAAAAGTAAGTGTAATCTTAGTTTTTCGTCAGAAAGGAGGTCTGAGATTCCTCTTTCCCGGAAAGTTCTTGAAATTGGACTCTTAAAAATGGAGATTCAACTGTTTTTAGTAATCTAAGGGTTTTTTCCATTACAAAATTTCTTTCGAAAATTCCCAACATTTGCAATTTCCCTCCAGCCCAGTTCAATCAAATTTCCCCCATACGATGCATGCGTCCCATATTGTGAAAGAAGTCATATTGGTCTCGCTAGAAAACCATACTGTAATTTAGGACGGGATAAAATACGCAGTTATACAAGAGTAAAATGAATATAGGGATTTAAAAAGTTCATATCAATAAAATTCAATGTTTTTTTGGCATGCTGATTTTTCTACAGCCTTAAGAAAATTCAGCATGCCAAAAAACATTACATTTTATAAATGTAAACTGTTAAAATCTCCTACACCCATTTTACCCCACCCAAACAGGTGCGAATTCAAGGGGGGGCATTCCGGAAAGTGCCCCCTTCTTGGGCTGAAAAAGAAAGGGAAAGGAGGGAAAAAAGAGAGAAAAGGCGTAAAAAGGAGAAAGAAGTATAGATTCTGAGAGTCTAAAAATTTTCCAGTCATTTAAAAAGGGTGTACTTTTTCTTCTTTTTTTACCTTTTTTCTCTTCTTTTTCGCTTTATAGCCCCAGATTGTTCAAATTTTTCGTTCATTAAGTGCTTGTGCTGATCAAAAATGAGTTATTAAGGGTCAAAATCCCTACAATTTTCTGGGGGAGAAAATTCACAGGGGGATCTGGAGAGATCTTTTTCGAAAAAAGTAAAATTTTGTCCATTTGCGTCCAAAGTTAAAGAGTCCTCAAAAAGTGCGCTCCCCTAGAAACCCTGCTGGATCCGGCACCAAATAGAAAAGGTAGGAATTCTTACAGTTTTATTGTGTCCAAAAAAGAAAAACATTTTCCTGTATAATTATAATCATGCAATCCTTCTTCTCATACAAACGTTTGTCTTCAGGAAACAGCGAATTAATTTCCTCTCAGTCCATAATTCTAGGAGAATCCCACGTTACGAACTTCTCTATACCACCTACCATGTTGGCTTTGCATAGATTGAGTGACCTCTGATGTCCCATCTAGTCCTTTCCTTTCTACGACAGTGTTGGCCGCACAGAGAGCGATTTCTATTGCGTTTTTCGAGGTGGTTCTGGGGTTAATCTGGGAACAGCTTTGAATGATGTCTGTTGTTGTGTCGTAAGTAAGGTCGTGATTCATTTCTTTGGAAGGGTTGAGGAGAAGGTGAGTCAGGCGAGTTCGTGCTTTGCAAAAAGATCGAGTTGAATGGATAAAAAGGTTCTTTTTAGGGGTTATTTATCTATGCATGTTTTTAAAGGGAAGGGAGTATCTGCCTGTTGTTATGAAGAAAAATGCAAACAAATGAAGTTGAAGACTCGCCTTTACTCTTAAACGTAGTCTTTGATGACTACGTTTGACAACATCTGACATCAAGTTGTTCTGTATCCGGCAATTTACGTTCACTGTCGATTTCTGAAATTTAAGAAAATATAGAACCTTTTTTTTAACAAGGGTTATTCGTATGATACCTCGTGACAAAAAAAGGTTCCCCCTACTAAACTTTGTCTTTATGGGCCGTTTGTCCATTGCTAAATGTTTAGCTGTAAAAAATTTATTTGCTACCTATTCAGTCTATAAGCTTTTTGTGGATTCGAAGTCAGTATAATATTGAATTATCTAAATATTTAGCGGTTTTATTAATTATTTCTTTCTCATATTTTCTTTTCAACTTTTGTCTGGAATTCATCAAAGATGGGATAAATAGTGAGAGTGTTTACGAGAAAAAAATATAAACTTTTTAAGTCGTCAAATTTTTTTTTGTCCGTCCAAGTTCTCATTAAGAAAAAGTACACCTCAAATACCTTATAAAATGATATGAGCATGTTTATAATTAAAAATATCGAGCCTTTCCTAGAATGTTTAGATAATAATTGTTCTTAAGAGATGCTCAGAAGAAATATTTGATAAAAATAACCACCTGTAAATAGGTACAATATAATTTGCGTGCTTACTAATATATTTAACCTTCTTCACAAGTTAAGTACAAAGAGATTTTCCCCATTCATATAACACAGAATCAAATATTTCTATATACCGATACCTTAAAAGAAAGCTTCAAAACTAATTTTCATTAGGATCACCGCCTATGCTGATTACGGAACAACACGAGGACAAACTACGACAATCACTTTTGACAGAGGACAGTTTAATGAATTCAGATCTCATTAAGACAGTCCCCCCAATTTCCCAAAACATCTCATCATATCCCCTAACAACCTCATCATATCCCAACAATAAACCTCCAAATCCTTTGAGAGCAGAGAGCGCCGTAGAGCGTTATCGCTCCAACGCCGCCGCCCGGCCCTTGCCCGACGTGACTCCAAGAAAGGGCGGGAGCGTTGGAGTGGATGGAACGGAAGAGTGGAGTTGTTGTTTGGAGGTTTTGTTTAGATGTTAAGGTTTTTTTTCCTTGTTTTGGAGGAGGTTTTTTTTTTGTTGGGTTGAGTGGATTTTTTTTTTGTTGTTGTTGGGATGTCCGGTTTTGTTTTTCGGGGGGTTTGAGGTTGTTATGCTTGTTTTGGAATGTAATCAGGCATTGATGAAAAGAGTTAAAATAGTTCATGTTATTTTTAAATGGGAATTTTTTTGTTTTTGGTAGGATTTTTTCCCCAAGAAGGGTTGGTGATAGATTTAAAAGGCTTTTGAAACGTTTACAAATAAACAGTGTTGCGTATTTTTTAATTTTTTTTTGTTTAGAATTAAGCTTATTTTTGTCTTCCAAAGATTCAAAAAGATAATTTTAATTCAGGAGTCTTTAATATCATGGCACTCATTGTAATAACTTATTTGTTTACCTTTTCCCCCTATTGTATTAAATAGAGATTCCTTTTTTTAGGTACTTTACTTTTTAACTTACTTTTTACTTTAGGTAACACTATTCTAACTGTTAGAGCTCCTAAGTATTTTCTTATCCTTTTTCTCATCTTCGCGCTTTTATATCTCTCCTCCTTCTTCTTTATGTTAGAGGCTGGGATTAGTGAACTGTTAAAATAATAATAGAGTGTTTTCAGGTGACGTCACAACCGGTTATTTTCTTTTGACTGTGTACCTTCTGTAGGGCTTTTAACTGTTGCTAAGGCCGTTGTTTATCTGTTGCTAAGGCGGTTTTTAGGTATGGGATCACGTGATTGCAAATGCTCCAATAGAAGAATTCCACGGCTAGTCATTTTCTGTAACTGTTAACCTCTGTAGGGCAAAAAACTGTAACATCTTTTGTTGCTAAGGCCGTTGTTAGGTCCGAGTCATGTGATTGAAAATGCTCTATAAACAAAGAGGACTAGTGATCCAATGCAACAATTTCCCCCGTTGAAAATGAATAGAGTCCAGTTGCCTTGGCAACAGAAATGTAAACGAGAGCTCAACTTGTGATAGACAGACTATACTCCTTATGACCCTTATAAATCCACACATGATCATCACCTGACTGATTGATACAAACTTAAACCCCAAAAAAAGCCACACCACCACCGTTCAGCTCCAAGTAGTGCACCCACTTCCCACAAAAGCATCTCAAAAGAAACAACCCAACTCCCGTCCGTGACCACCGATGAGGAACAAAAGGAGCGGAGGACGGACAACCCTGGTGCCCTTTCCGGCCACCAAACGATTTGGGCGTCATCATCATATTATCGGCATCAGGCAAGAAGGAAGGGTGTGGCCCCCGGTACATGTAAATGAGGTCAAGTCTGCCGATAGACTCTGATTCTTGACCTTTGCGGAAGAAATCGCGGAAAATGGCCGATTTTTCTTCTCCTCCATGATGATGCCATTGCGAAAGAAGGGGTGATTTAGAACGACCTGGATTGGGCGATGTCAAGGGCTGGTTTGTTATGGTCATTTTTTTGGGTGGAATGGTGGTATTGTTTAGGATTTGTGGTTGGTTTATGGAGTTTTTTGGATGGATTTTTTTTTATATTTGAGTCGTGTTCTTGGATTTCAGCATTTAAGGGTCCATTGGAAAATTATGTCAATATTTTTTTTTTTTTGGGGGGGGGGTTATACCAGGGTATGCAGAAAATGTTTCAGGGCCCAATATTTTCCCAGAACACAACTTGTTTTGTCAAAAATTTCTCCCAAAATGAGATTTTACAATGAAAGACAGTTTTTTTTTAATTATTGATCTTCTTTATATAAATAAGATTCAATAGTTTTCACAAAATCCATAAATTAATTTAAATTTTATTGAACTAATGCCCACTTTTAGTCTTTCTTACATAGAACTAGAAAGAGAAAAGAAAGAAAGAGAACATAACACAAAAAGGAGAGATAGGGACTAATTTTAAGGAGTTATGTTTGATGAATTATTTAACTTCTGATTACCTATATTATTCATTTGTTTGACAATTAAATCTAGAAAAAAAAATTTCTATCGTGTGAAAAATTTAAAATAGTTTGTTTTATAATAAAAATTCAACTCTGATCCTAGTGACATTATTACGAATTCATTCTTTGAAAACAAATTAGCATACTTGTTTAAAAGAGACTGCAGCTTCTTGACTTTACCCATTATGCCTGATTAACGATTTATTAAATAAATTTAAAGCGAAGAAATAATAATTACTTATTCATTATTATGTTTTTAATCTCTTATTGAAAAATTCATGTTCGGAGAATAGATATTAATTTCCTCTTTCAGAAAAAAAAACAATCTTCAAAATTAGTCGACTGAGAAGAATTAGCTAAAATTAAAATTTCAATCATCCTCAATTTCAATCTTGATAGACTTTCCTTCAAGAAACCCAAAACAACCCAGTGTTAAACCAGACAAATCACTAAACTCCAAGTTGTTTTACATCAATTTTAATTCCCCACCACAAGCATCCATAACTACAACAATCAATCATCATAGAAAACTACAAAGCTGGTAGTCCCTCTCCATAACAATTTTATAAAATTCATGAATAATTAATGCTCAATCCATTCACTCTATAACCGGTATTCACGGATGAACAGTCTTGGAATAAGCCATGCTTTTGTCCGTATTGAATGAACGGGAAATAAATAATAATATGCTCGCACATACGTAATCCTTTGATTGTATTATTATTGAGCCCAGATCTTAATTTGAATCGATGGGACCGACGTTATCGCATTATTATTGTCAAACGGTGAATTCAAGGACTCGTTTAGAACAGGAGTGTGGGGATCACATTGGCATCCACGCGTGTGGAATGATAGTTAATTCCTTGGCATTGAACTTCAAGATTGGAATTCCGATTGGCTTTAATAAATTTTAGTTTTGTCGAATGTGATTTGATAATACTTATGTGGCAGAAGTTATTTCTAATCGTTTAAGGTATTGTTTCTAATGAATGTATCATTTTTGTTTCAATAATATTAACACAGGATTTCAATTATGAACTCATAATTGAATTAATCAATTTGGGTTAAGTTAGTTTCCTGTTCATCGGTTTTAAAATAATTTTAATCTTTTAAAATACAGTAAAACTTCAATTATAAGTGCTCCTTTTATATGAATTGCTAAGGGAAACAAATATTTTACAATCATGGTTATTAGTTTTTCATTTTACCAATCAATATTAGTCTTATTTAGCTGTAGTATAGTACACATATACACAGATACGTACTGTTCTGTATGTATTTTAGAAAATCAAATATGTACCCAATGATTTTTTTACTCTTTAAAGCTATTAATGATGAATACATATTTTATCATATTTTAAATAAAATGTGATTAACTAAAGTATGATTTAATTTCAGGTCTGAAAACATGGTGTTTCTTACTAGCTATGTGCCTGGTTAATTGCTTACCAGATGGAGGTAAGTTCTTTAAAACTTTTTACAGTCATTTTTTTGCATAAGATAATTACAGTTTTTTATTTTAGCATAAAGAAGCTTAGATATGTTTTCCTCTCTTTTTTATTCCTTTTCATTATGTATGCTTTAATTCTAAAGATTAAAATAAGAGTGAGAATTAAAACAAACAATTTATATCCCGGCCCTCAAATGTAAAGGTTTTAAGATCTTAAAAAACAAGTGAAAGTAACTTAAAAGTTTACCATGATTATTAAGTAGTTGAAATCGTAAACTGAGTATCAAACAAAGTTTTCAACAATATTAAACAAATTCTCAAAATTTGTTTAAATATAATTGAATTTAGTTGCAGTATTTGTTGACTTAATTACAATTTTTAAAAATCAGAATGATTTTTCTATCTGAAAAGTTTCCATAGAAGCAAAATAAAGGAAACCGTGAATTTGGTTTTCAATCTAAGTTCAAATAATTTTTTTTTATTTAAAACAGTTAAACATTTGTTACAATAATACCATAATAATAATAATAACTATAGTTCTTTCAAATCCCCGAAGGTTTTTTTTAAATTACAAAATATTTTTCCCATTAAAATGTAAAAATTATTAGAGGAGAAAAAGAGAGAAAAACACCCTTTTGTTGCAAAAACTCTACTTTTTTTAACATCTTATCGGTTCTATAGAGAATATTGTAAATTAATTATACTGTACTTATTTGGTGACAGTACTTCCAGTTATGTTTTGAATAGATTCTTATTTATTCTAATACGTTACAATGAATGAATGGTGAACTATACTTGAAATTAGCAACAAGCTGCTTTAAAAAACACAAACAGTCCAATTTTGCGAAAAATACTTCCAAAAACTCAGTTGCGTGTATAAATCAATGCTAAAATATCGATGCCGTGAGTAATTGAGTATATGCGATTATTGTCCATTGATTGTAGCCCTTCTCGGAAGCATTCCAACCTGGATTATGTCTAAAACATGTCAGTCAATCAACCAGAAACAATGATTACCTGATTCACTTAGTAACGTAATGAGATAATAGCCTCCTGTGATAGAGGTCTATTAGAAATTATTAAATTATCTATATATTACTCTATAGAAGTGTACATACGTATGTTGTAAATTGAGGCTCTTTTTGAGTAGAATCAATACTTACTAAGAATTGAATACATAGGCGTAACGAAGGGGGGGTTATTGGGGATGTAACCCCCCCATTACATCGACGGTTTCTAAAACATGAAAAGCTGTAAAATTTTCCTTTACAAGGAAGGCGGTTTACAAGGAACTTTTCTTTTAGGAACCAAAGGGCCTCAAATGAATTTAAACACTACATTGAGGGATAAATTTTTAAAAAATTTCTGGGGGAGAATCCCCAAACCCCCGTCTAAAATTTTTACGTCTGTTATACTGTGTTTCCCTTGAAAGTTAAGCCTCTTAGATGAAGTTTTCCCTTCGGAAGTTTGGCGAAAAAAAATTTATATGAGATTTTTTTTTTGAGTAATATGTTGGAGTGGGTGGATAGTCGAAGTAACACCCCCATGGGTCATCTCTAGTTACGCCACTGATTGAATAAATATCAAGTTGGTTGAAAATGCAATTTTCACTGTAGTGTCTACTGTCGTACCGCGAGGAGAAGAGCTTTTGACGTCATACGATGATGCTGCGGTTGGTATAGAAACGGATTATTCCACTGAATTTTGGGGGTGGTGGTAATTCACTTGGCGCTAAAATAAATGTTCCGAGCCAAATCTGAGTGGGTATCTTTCAGCTGTTTACTTCTTTCGATTCTAGAGTAACGAATTTTGGAATTTCCTTTCGCATTACATCTGATTTGATTAAATATTTCTAATCTGACCTTTTTCAACTGATCTGATCTATTTTAACTGATCTGATCTTTTTCAACTGATCTTAAATGTTTCACCGAATCTGATCTATTTTAATTTGATATAATGTTATGCGATTCACATCAATTTATCTGATTTTATTTTGGATATTTTATAATTTTTACCATGTTCATTAATCCTTCTTTTTGAACTCTCAAGTCGCTTATCATTTATCCTATCAAGTAGTTACCTTTAATTTTATTGGATCTGATCATACCTTCTTTTAAAGTAGATGTTAATTCATGAAAATTAGCGTTTAAATTATCTTTCATCTTTTTAACCCCATCCAATCGTTCACAATCGTCTCTGTAACTTTTTTTTTATTCGCCCGACTGTACAAAATATAAGAAGCGATTATTGGAAAAAGATGGGTTGATCGAAGATATTATAGACGAATTAGTGATTAATTTGTCGGAGAGCGATTCGGATCTTTGTCAAACGCTGATAGTGACTGCAGTTCTAGTGACAATGAATTGCATTAGATTGTATTTAAATGTTATAAAATATTTTAAAAAAATTAATAAATATTTCTATATTTTGTCTCTTTACAAGTTTCTAAAGCTTCATTTAAATTTCGAGTATGGTGATTAAATTATGAAATTATTAATTTAAGTGATATGAGCTATTTTATATAAAACTAAATATAACTAATTCACTCAAAATAGCAATATTAAAGCATACTAAAAGTACAAAAATGTTTCATGCCTAAAGGTACTTTCGATTACTAGAAATTTCAAAGATAATCTATATTTCAATGCAGTTTAATAAAATATGATTATCTTATTTTCATTCGCGAAACGCGTTTTCTCATTCGCCAAATGTACGCTTAAAAAGCCAAATACTGCCGTTCAATTCATACCAGCTTCCCTCTTCTTTTAAACTCGTCTACTCACGGCAACCCTGTTCAAAGCTCTTCTCCTCGCGGTACGACAGTAGGTCTAGTTTATGGAGTATCACTAGATTTTTATACATTAGAAAATTTTGAACTTATAGTAAAGCATAGATTATCTGAATCAATTGGAGACCATACGTTCGTTCGGGTATCTGACTTTTTAAAACTTTTTACTTAAAAAAAAACTTTTTAAGACATAGGAGATATATGAAACAAAAAACTTGAAATTAAACACGAAATTGTTGGAATTTTGTGTCGCATATCTTACCTCACATATAATACACAAGAAAGGGCCTAAATTTTATGGTGGAAATTGGCGACTGGATCATTTTTGGTGATCCAATACTTCGGTATCGGATGCTCTACTGCAGTTATTAAGAAATAAATTGTGGGTTTAAGAATTTACCTTTGCAAATTAACCTTGTGACTAACCAATAATTTTTTTTAAATCCTATGACATATATATCTGTATCATAGTACACAAACAAAATAGTTAAAACGTTTTAATAACTCAAGTAGTAAAAATATAAAGATATTTCAAATGCGTTTTTCTACAATATGTCCCCGAAACGAACTCTCCTGTATTTCCAAATCGTACTGTCAGAGTTAATTCCATTAGAAGACGAATCATACCACCCAGAACGCAACACTGTCACTTCACGAAGAATCAGGTCAAGATTCAAGGCAAGAAAGCTCTTAAACAGAGTTTCGAGATCTCCAGGTTCAAGAGAATGGGAATAAGCAGGAATCGGGATTGTGAAGTACACTACTTTATTGGGTTCAACATGCCCTACCCTGCGGAGCTCGCAAGGTTGTTCTTTTCATGTTCTAATGAGGCACAGTTCCACCTACATGCGTTGTTGCCTTAAGGTTGGATTTTGGGAGGATTTTGAAATTATTTGGAATTCTTAACGTTGGCATTCAACTCGGGGTCAAGGTGATCTCAAAAAGAATCGTTTTGAGATTTTTAAATGAAATATTACATTGCAAGTGTGAGGATTTTTACCCCTATTGCATTTTAGCTAATTATTAAAGTTTCTTTATATCACTTTACCTTAAGGTATGATATGTTTTCCAGTGCTTAGAGAAAGTATTTTGTAAAACCTGGGGAAATGGAAAAGTAAGAAAACAATTAAGAAGGGTGTCACCCAAACGTCTAGTAAATGTGTAAGAATACTGAGATTATTTGAGAAGGTCAAGACCTCTGTTTTAAAAAAAAAATGTCATTATATGTATACTATGTAATTTAGATTAAAAAGTTTAGTCAAAATTTACTTAAAAAGATAAAAATTTTATATAATATTACAAGATAAAAATTTTTAGTCTTATTAAATTTTTGAAGATAGGTAAGAGTATGATGAAAAGAAATACTACTAAAAATAAATTCAGAAGTATTACTCAGAATTTAATCGTTAAATAGAAAATTTACTGAAAACATACCATATTGTATATTTAGAAAGTTCATAAGAATAACTTCCATTGCAAATTTCTTACACACTTTTGTATTTTTATTTTCCACATATTTCTTATAACCATTATTTTTAACTCAATGATACTAGTTTGATAAATGCTTATCAACAAATACAAACCAACCTTGGTTCTAAGAAGAGACCAGAGAAATCCTCTTACAAAGTATCCTTCCCAAAGAATTATTGCAGATAAACGTTTATTTAGGTAAAGCTTCAGTCACCTACCTTGAAATCATCAATAAATCTTTTTTATAACCATAAACAAACCATAACTCACTCAGATACAATAAAAACCCACGTAATGCCGTTCAGAAAGCCAGCTCGAAGGTCCATAATTCTTTACGTCTGGTGACAAATTATTTTCGATTGTGTACTGGGATGGACATCATTTCCTTGTATGTGCGAAAAAAATCAATGTATACAATAGTAAACAAAAACCATTAAACCCGTTTTATCCTCATGGCTCTCAACTCTCACCTTTGGCTTAATAAATAACCTAATTTACAGTTACCTAACGAGTGAATACCGTTCATTGGAATAAGAAAAGAAGAAAGATGGACATGTTTCTGCCGTCACAAGTCACCTCTAAAAATGGGAAATCAGGTTCCCGATTCAGTTTTCCAGGAGTATTTAACGAGTTTTTTTTCTGACCTGCTTGTCAGTCACATTTTATTGAGATGGAAGACGGCTGCATTTGTTGTTGAATGGTTTCTTGATGCAATCTGATGTTTTGCAATAATAGCGTTTGGGGTCTCGTATTTTAAAATGTTTGTTGGATTCTAGGGAGTCGTAGTTGTCCTTGTGAAAAGATTGATTTGTAAGTTGGGAATTAACTGGTTATCGGTTTTTATGCGGATGTAGTAGTTAGTATTTTGAATGAGGATGATGAGTGTAACATCTGTTTCTGTTAAATATTCTATCTATTTTCGGTTTTGAATACAGTAAAATATCTGGTTCAATTCCATTAACTGTCGCGTTTAATATTGGCAAGTTGTATTACACGCCAAATAGTAGAAACATCTAAAACTTATATCAATGACAATCGTAACAATTAGGCGATATTTTAATATTTGGTGTCTAAAACAACTATGTGATATTTAACGAGACAATTAACGGAATTGTACAAAATATCTCTGTATTCTTAAAGGTCTTGTAACTTTTGTCTCAGTGTCTTCCCCAAAAGGAGACAGGAATTATAGGGGGATTAAACAACTTGAATGACGTTACACTACCGGGGAATTGCACTAAGGATTCTCAGTCCAAAATCAGTGTGCAGATAACTAAAGTTTCCCCTTAATATATCATCTTTCCTTTCTTCCATAACATTCTTGCTACCTCATGCAAACCTAGAGAGATATAATAAGAGAATTTTTTTTGGAGAGAAAATAAGGTAGTGAGGGAAATAATGATAGAAAATGATAGAGATAGAGAAAAGAAAGAAAACACTATAGTGAGAAAATAATAGAAATGAGGTAATTATACAAAGTTAGAGAGATATAGAAAAGAGAAAACTAAAGGGGAAAAATACAAATTTTATGCTGAGGAAACGAGGGAAGTAACGATAGAAAACGAGAGAGTCAGGGTGAGATACTTACAGAGAGAAAAAAAAGGAAAACCTAAAGGGAGAGAATAAGAGAAAAGTATGGAGATAAAGTAAGGCAATTATGGAAGTAATGTTGGAATGAAAGATTCGGTGAGAAATTAAGAGAGAGATTTAGAGAGAAGGGAATATATATATAATTCCTAACATTTTCTAAAACTTCACCCTTGAACCACTAAGTACACACTTTTGGAACATAATTCGTCTTAGTTCCACATTTTCTGAGCTAAAACTAAAATCAAAATCACCCTAATGGTTTGCATCTTTTGTAAACCCAAAAATTTACTATGTTACTCAATATGAGGAATACTTTCCATTAAAAGTATAAATAAAGTATATTCCTAAAGAGGTTCTGTCCCATCCCATGACGAATCCATTCTTCGCCTAATCAGCTATTCACCTCCTGGCAAGCACATCATCATTCCTATATAAAAAGCACCCAAACATTGAAACATCCAGAATCGTATTCCCCCCAGCAGCCCCGTTTTGAGCATTAAGGAAAGCTTTTATTGGCGAATATATAATGCCAACAGAATCCCATCTTCAAAAAAAGGAAGAGATAATCGAATACCCTACCTTCTTCAAATCGGAGAGCGAAAATTCAAAAAATCCCGTTTGAAAAGCGATACACCTTTCGGGCTTTTTAAAAGCGGGCACGTCGCAGCTTTAAAAGCATATGTATGTTGAATCTTCTTCGGCGAAAGCTTGCCTAGTAGACGGATCTTTTTGCATATCTGTTGAGTTTTAAATGTATACGGAGCGGCTTCTTTTTTGTGTATGTGTGCCCTCTCATCGCTAAGGTTTTTATATTTGAGAGGAGGGTAAGGGGATTATGTGGAGGGGTAAGAACGTGAATTCTCTACCTTCAAGAAGGTTTTTTTTTTGGTAAGGTGGAAGTCAAAACTGTGGTGGGTTTGAACCTATAGGAACGAAAAGAAAAAGCATGCCTGGAGACATTGTGGTGTTAAGAGTATTTTCCTCTGTGGGGTTAAATGAAATAGAAAGAAAACTTATTTTTTACAAACTTATAAATTCCGTCAAACTACTACTATTTCCATAAAGTATTTAAAATCGTTACAAAACGGAAGGTACCTTAAAGGAGAAGGGGATGGTTTTAAATAAATATGATGCAATTCCGTAAAGACTTGGAAATCTAATTTTGCTGTATAACTTTTAAGTCTTTTTAAAATTAGAAATGAAAAAAAAAATTAACATGAATCCGAAAGTTTAAATTTGTTCAATACCTTATAGTACGGGAGCCAGTGACATATTTTTGTCACCCATTTCCTCTCAAGCGATAATGGACTCTAACCGTCTGACGTCACACGGAACCAACACATGACCTACTGAGCTTGCAATTGGTTACCACAGATACTACACTAGTAGATCTACTAGTGTAGTATCTGTGGTAACCAATTGCAAGCTCAGTTGTAGGTCACGTGTTGGTTCCGTGAAGTCTCGAACCAGATATGCGGTTAGAGTCCATTGGTGGAATGCTTCAGGGAGTTGTATCATAAAGCCTCGTGAACGTCAGCTGCGGTTCCGTGGGTGGGTGGAGCGGTGGTATCCCCCCCAAACACGTAAAAATATAAAAATTTCCAGTCATTTCCTCCCGGCTAAATATTTGTTACATTATAGTTAATCCAATATCTGGAAGAAAAAAACCCGTCAGCTGACTGGGTGGCGGACTTGAAAGACCGTCAGTCAGGACCGCAAAGTTCCTCAAAAGTCGAAATGGTGGTAAAATAGTCGTCACATACGGCATTTAAAGCGCCATTTACACTAGTGTAGTCAAGACTAGTGAAAGGAAAGTCTTTCGTCATACTCCTTTCGTCATAAACAGCATTCCCCATTAGGGTGGAGCGAAAAAAACTTTTTTTCGAAATTCAAAAACATACCTATGGCAAAAGTGGTCTTATGTAATAAGATGAAAAACCGCGCAAAAATTTTTGAAATCGGTTAATATCTCAGTTCGCGCATCGAGCTCAAAGTTTATAAAAATGCTTAAAAATGAACATTTTCCGAAATTTTTAAGATAATATTTAAATAAAATTTATAGAAATATTCTCGCTTGTAACCTCTTTATGAAAGCTCAAAAAAGTAAAAAAAGAAAATTTAATGTTTATTTTTAAAATATTTGGGTGCGCAATTTTGCTTGAAAAATGCGAAATTTTCGAATAACACTATGCGACAAATAAAAAATGGGTCAAAATGCCACAGAAACTTTGAAAGCAGATTCTTATGTAAAATGACCCCCTAAATCCGAATCCGACCCCTGTTTTTCTTCATCAGCCTCAGATTTTCGGGGAACAGCCCCCCACACTTGTTACGTTCTTCGACGACTTTATAACTTTGAACTCGATTTTCAGGGTCAAAAAGCATTGCTTTTGTCTTCAAATTGCCCCCCAGGAGACAAGAAAGGTTCAAATTAATAAAATATGAAAATTTGTATTAAATGGATAGGTTTAAGGGGTAATTAACCCCCTAAAAACGTAAAAAAATCGCTAAAAATAGTAGGATTTGTTATACCCCATTTATTTCACTTATTTTTGAAGCAATTAATTTTTAAAGGGTCCTAACCGTTCCCCAAGGACCCAAATTTAATAATGATATGCAGCAATGATTTTTAGGAAAAGCGGTTGAGGAGTTATCACCCCCGAAGCACTCGCGGAAGGGTTCGGAAGACTCTCTGAATCGCGCTGGCGTACGCGCGCTAAGAAACATGGAAAACCGGCCAGTTACTATCGAACCAAAGAATTTCTACTTAGGAAAGACTTATGATATACGAAAAATGTCATTTTTAAAATTTTCAAAGCATGAATATAATTTCTTGAGCACGCGTGCGCCAGCGCGATTCAGAGAGTCTTCCGAACCCTTCCGCGGGTGCTTCGGGGACGATAACCCCTCAACAGCTTTTCCTAAAAATCATTGCTGCATATCATTATTAAATTTGGGTCCTTGGGAAATGGTTAGGACCCTTTAAAAATTAATTGCTTCAAAAATAAGTGAAATAAATGGGGTATAACAAATCCTACTATTTTTAGCGATTTTTTTTACGTTTTTAGGGGGTTAATTACCCCTTAAACCTATCCATTTAATAAATAAATATTTTCATATTTTATTAATTTGAACCTTTCTTGTCTCCTGGGGGGCAATTTGAAGACAAAAGCAATGCTTTTTGACCCTGAAAATCGAGTTCAAAGTTATAAAGTCGTCGAAGAACGTAACAAGTGTGGGGGGCTGTTCCCCGAAAATCTGAGGCTGATGAAGAAAAACAGGGGTCGGATTCGGATTTAGGGGGTCATTTTACATAAGAATCTGCTTTCAAAGTTTCTGTGGCATTTTGACCCATTTTTTATTTGTCGCATAGTGTTATTCGAAAATTTCGCATTTTTCAAGCAAAATTGCGCACCCAAATATTTTAAAAATAAACATTAAATTTTCTTTTTTTACTTTTTTGAGCTTTCATAAAGAGGTTACAAGCGAGAATATTTCTATAAATTTTATTTAAATATTATCTTAAAAATTTCGGAAAATGTTCATTTTTAAGCATTTTTATAAACTTTGAGCTCGATGCGCGAACTGAGATATTAACCGATTTCAAAAATTTTTGCACGGTTTTTCATCTTATTACATAAGACCACTTTTGCCATAGGTATGTTTTTGAATTTCGAAAAAAAGTTTTTTTCGCTCCACCCTATTCCCCATCACCCTCTAACATCTCTCTTTTCATTCTCGCAGACCTGTGCAAATGGATGAACGGGCGCAAGTACTACATCGACGTGGGGGAGTCGGGGATCATCAGCGTGGAGAACGCCACCAGCCTGGGGGGCGGGGGCGAGCCCCCCAACAGCAACCAGCCCCAGATCCCCCAGCGCTGCAGCGTCGAGCTCATCACCTGCCCGTCGTGCCACCTCGAGATCTCCATCCAGCGCCTGGCCATCCCCTCTTGCTCCTCAGACTCCACCTGCAGGTGACGTATTTTCGACGTAATCGGGCTATCCTTTTGTTTGTTGTAGCGTTTCGTTCAGTAGCCAGGATTTGTCCATATATTATCTTTTTTTCCCTCAAAATTTTGGACCCCTCCCTCCCCTTGGTGAGATTTTGATGAACCTCCCCTCCCCCACAAATTCTCCCGTGGAATTTTCTCTATCAATTTTTAATAAATTAACACTAGTCTGTCCAGGGCAATTATTTATAACTAACAGTTTTTAGGTACCTTCACAAATTCATCATTTGATAAATAGGTATACTTTCACAAATTCAGTTTTTGGAAAAAAAAGTACCCTCACATTTTTGAAAGAAAGTTATCAAGTAAGCTGTATTCTCTCAGCAGTTAAATTTTTAGCCATTGTAGACTAAATTTTATTTCGTTTTTAATATTTAAAAAAAATCTGTACATGTTTTTAAGTTGATTTTGCACTTAAATTTTCACAAAATTTCTATATTTTCACAAAATAGGTACCTCTTAAAAAATCCTTGACAGACTCCTGATTAATTTCTTCTAGCCACGTTTGTTTCATCTTATTGGCATAACACTCATTGTAAACGTTTTGATACAAATACATGTTGAAATGAAAAATGTGTCTTAACTAGTAATTATCACGACTGACTAGTTAATGATTCACTGTTTCGACTAATCTTCGCATTTTTTCTAAACTTGTGCTTCTTAAAAAGATAAAAGAAAAAACGTATATTTTCTAAACTAAAATTTTGACTCCCCTTCTCCTGGTGAGATTTTGTGACATTTTCCTGGATCTCTCGTTTTTAATGAACGTCCCCTTATTAACTATTAGATGTTTGCAGACTATTTAGCTTGACTAATGCAGGGACCACCTGTACTACACCCTCTGTCTAGAACCCTTTCTTCACATATTTAAAAAAAAAGTGATAATTATCACATCATCTAATACTAATTGTTATGACGATGGATGACGAATAATTTGAATTCAAAAATTTAAGGTACAGCATAATAAAATTGGAGATGTTTTTCTAAATTAGTGGTGGACTCTTTTCAAGGTCCCAAAAAGTGCTAATGTTGATTGCTAATGTAATCGATTGCTCAAGTATTTAAGTTATTTTTTATGGAACTTATTCTACGCTTTTATTATAATACTACACGTAATTTTCTTATTGAAGATTCACATAGTACTTTCAAAAATATTATTCCCTATTTTAAAATGGTATCAAAGATTAACCGAATGTCGACAACTCTTTCAGATGTGATTTTTTGTGGATCAAAGAATCGGCATACAGCAAGTCTGGTCGAGAGTTCTGCGGATTCAGAGACAACGGATCCTTGGACTTGGTGTACGAATCGAAAACTAAGCTGGTCTCGGTTGATTTTTTGTATAGCGGAACCTACAAAGAGGCGTTCAGCATACAGTTCAGTGCTAAAAGTAAGCCTTTATAGTTTCCTCATGATTTTGACTCTACGTAATGCACTCAACTGAAAGTGGTGTACTAGACTGCAACGTTACTTGACCCTATGACGTCACTACGCGGAAGCAGAAACTGCGTAAACAGAAAGCCTGTTGGGTTGCTAGGAGGAGTTTCGGTACGCAATTCGAGATAAAAAGACGCTATATACACATGGGTTTAACAAACTAATCCTATTTTTGCATTGACATTCTTCATTTCTATCAAAATTCAGACACCGTGCAGGGAACTACTTTGTTTGTTAGTGACTTCAGGAAACGTTGCTGTCAAGCATTAGACTGCTACGTTACTTGACCCTGAAGAAACAAAACAAACAAAGTAGTTTCCAGAGAGGTGTCTGAATAGTTCTGAAATAAAAGTTGAAATGGTGGTGGAAGTAAACCTCCAGTTTTCCTCTATTTAAATTAATCGACAAAAATATCTATCGGAAAATTTGCATTAGCAAACTTTTTGGCAGAGATTTAGTTTCAGTTAAGAGATTTTGTACTTAAACTTAAAATGTATAAGTGAATGAAAGTTCTATGAATAAGCCTGAGACCAAATAATGATGAAATGGGTTAGCTAACATCCAAGGAAAAGCTAAAATAAAAAAAAGTTGTTTATTAAAGTTTTTTTATCTAATGGTACGAGATTTTAGACGAAAACAATTTACCAAGCTTCCTCAAACTATTTTTTTATGTTTCTTTGACATTAAGAATATCTTTCTTGTTGGTTCAGTATAGTGAAACCTAATGTATGACATTTGACATTTGATGCATTATACAAAGCTGAAACCAAGCAGCAGTTGTATAGAATTCACAAAACATAATTTAGATCAAGTTTTCACATATAAAATGTATTTTTCTGAATGTGAACTAATTTTTAAGACCTTAACTGAAAAACATTTTAATAATTAAAAAAGGCAATTTAGAAACTTTCAAAAGGATTCATACCCAAAAAATAAATTATACTTGGATAAAGTTTTTTAAGCAAAAGGAATCTTTGATGGAATGGTCATATAGGAGGTCAGTTTATCCAAGTTTTAAAACGAACCAAAAACGATTATGAGAGCTCAGTTCATTAAAACACTCAGTATACTAATATCCCGATTAAAATTTCCGTATCGATTCCAGAGAACATCTACATCTTCAAAGGGGAACACGACCCTTACCAGAGCAACAGCTCGGGGTTCATCAAGTCCCCCAACTTCCCCGGGGGCTACCCCAGCGACTACAGCGCCGAGTTCATCCTGCAGAACAACGATCACACAGGCTTCGTCCAGCTCATCTTCACCGATTTCCAACTCTCACTCTGGTCTTACGTAGAGGTATGACAGCTCGCGTTTTTTTTTTTTTTAATTATCTTCATTCAGTTGAAAATAGTGGTGTTTTCTCCACTCTCTATTTGTGTCATTCGTTCCTCCTTTTTCATTTTGGTCTTTATTTTATATCCTTCATTTTCTCGCACTTATTCATGATTTTACATTCTTTTAACTCTTTCTCCCCTTCCCTAGCCTTATTTTCTCAGCCATGTGCTATTAATTATCTCTCCTTCCGTCTTTCTCATTTTCTTCTTCACTTGTAAAGCATCTTTCTCTCATTTTCTCCAATTATCCTTTCCACTCTTCATAGCTCTCTTTTTCTTTCTTTCTTTGCAAATAATTTTCCTTCTTAATCTCTTATTCTTCCTTTTTTATTTTCACCCCCACATCTTCGCTCTCTTCTTTTTTTTATTATCTCCTTTATTTTCTTTATTCATTTCTCTTTTTACCGTTATCTTACTTTCATTAGATCTTTATCTTCCTTCCTTTAACTTCATCCCTCAATCTCTTATTCTCACCTTCCTTTTATCTTTCTCATTCTCTTCCTCATTTTTAAAATAACTACCTTTTCTTATTCGCCGTCTCATACCATGGCCATCTAGATACATAAGGCCAGAGAAGCTCGAAATCTTGAGTGACGTTCTGCCTACTATTTCGCGTCATCATTGCTTTTTGGACAACAGCGCAACTCCAGTCTAAAGGGAGCGTGCATGTTTCAGATTGGAGTTGCACTGTTGTCCAAAAAGCGATGATGACGCGAAATAGTTGGCAGAACGTCACTCGAGATTTCGAGCTTCTCTGGCCGTATGTGTCTAGATGACCATACTCCCTCTGTCTTTCGTCATTCTGTCTCATTCCTTTGCTCTCTTACTCTATCTTTGTTTTATCTCCTTTTTCTTAATTATCTGTCCAGATACTCATTCCTTATGAAAAAAAATTCCAAGGAAAATTCTTAAGGCCATTCTCTCCCCAAATTATATACCTTGGTCTGATTTTTCTCTGCGTTGTTTAAATGTTTTCAGAACAGATGTACTGAATACAAAATGCTTAAATCCACATTAAACCCATCAAACTAAGTCATCCAAACTTGGTTGGAAGATCCTTGACATCTTAGAAGTCCATGTATTCCCTTAAATTTGACAACCCGCCTAACTCAACAATATCATTCCTACCTTGTCGCGGAAATGCTAAACAACATTGTCCCCTTTCGTTCCATAGATCTTCGACAGTAACGGGACGCGGATCGACGTTTACAACGGGAACACCTTCCGCCCACCTGCCATCATTTCGTCGGGTCCGGCCTTGACGGTCAAGTTCCAGGCCAACGACGAGTACCCCAGCACAGGGTTCCAAGCCAAGTACACCTTTGTCAGCTGTGAGTATAGTCGTTATTATTGTCAATGTTGTTGTGAATGTATAGAGTGTGTGGGATTTTTTACAATGTTTCTTTTCTTGTTTTATTTCAGACCCTGAAAAGTACTGGATAAATAGACCATCGACGGGTAAGCTAGTTTTGGCTATGTTAGAGTTTGTTTAGTCCCATGTTGGACGTGTTGTTTGGAAATAATATCTCTTTTTTGACTAGTCTTTTTTTTGTTGGTTCATAGTTCATTCTAGTTATGTTTGTGTTGTTAATGGAATGGATTACATTGGAATAAAAAATATATATGGAAAGAAATCTAGCAATTCCACACATTTCTGAGAGAATAGATAGATGGTTAAAATACTTTGAAATGATTAGGGAAGGGGTTTAGGGGACGAAAGAAGGGGGATCTGTGGGGTTGATAAAATTTGGAAAAGGAGAGTTAAAACATTTTGATTTTTTAAAGTTCTTTTACTGGAAAAACAGGCAATTTGACCATTTCTAGTTTTGATCGAAGAGTTAAAAATAGTTATATTAATTTCCTATAATTTCCTAGTAGTACAGTACTATGAAAATTAGCTAAATAAAGATATAAGCCTCAAATTTAAGTTTAATTTTGAAGTTTCAAAGTTTGACATCGTAAAAGGAAGGGTCAGTGAAATGGGAAAGCATGTTACATAAGAGGAGGGGGAGTTGATAAAACCCCCAAAAATGATGTAGTTTTTGAAGGGACTGCTATATGTAATCATTGCTACCACTATAATAAATCAGTGCTTATGAGAACAGAAACTATACCCAACTAAAAATAAAACTCCAAGATACCCCCGATCTCTTTGGAATCAACTCGTTCTATCGTATTAAAATTAGTCTTATATCTAGTACATTTTGTTTATTCTAAATATGAAACTTGTTGATTCAAAACACAACACATTCTCCATCGATCCGTCCTATTTAACGATGTACGATTCTCAGAATAGTATAACACGCAGTTTTCAATCGATACAGCCATAATGATCATTTGCTTGAAAGGGATTTTGTGTATAGCAAGTGGACAACCAAGTCCCCTTTTTTGCCAATAGTTAAAAAAAATATGACCTATTTTCCTTTACGTGCAAGTTAATTCCATTAATAAAAATAGGATTTTCGTATTAACTGTAAAGTTTCAATTCCATTATATCTGTCCCGTTAAATATCGCCAAGCTGTGCTGGTCACCAAATATTCAAAATATCGCCGAATTTTTGGGGGTTTTATCAATATAATTGTTTTATTCCGTTGGTTTGTAATTTTTGGTGATATCTCTTACTTTTGGCGACCAAAGCCACGTATAACGGGACAGTTAACGGAATTGAACCGTTATAAATAATCTGCACTACAAAGTTGCATTAATACATTTAAAGCTTGACAGATCTAGGCTTCAATTTATACAAACTATGTTATCATATACTTAATATAAGGAAAGATCCTTATACAAAGCAACGCTCTTTATTTCTAAAACCAAGAGACGAAAAAACTTCAAAAGTCAAATTTGGTTAAAAACTACAACATAAAATAAGTTCCAGACTTCAAAATTGTTTCCTTAAACTCATTGCAAACTAATAACGGAAATATTTTTTTACGTCTGTTTAAGTTAAGGAAATGATGCTGTTTTGCGTAGGAGGATGTCTCATTTCGTTAACTATCCAGAAGACTATTTCTGATAGTTTTGTACCCCACATCATTAGGGTTTCAATTAAAGATTCATCTTGTTAATTCCTAGAATATAAATAACTTCTTTAAACTTTCTCATGATCCGAAACGAAAATATTTCTAAGAAGTTAAGGAAAGTAATTTTAGGAAATATTTACTAATATATCAATTAAGTCAGAAAATTGTTACAGTTACATAATTTATTAATTTTAATTATTATAATATTTTTAAATTTAAGTTAAATGGAGAATTTTAAAAAGCTTACAGTTAAATTTAAAAACAATTATGTATTTAGTTTTTGACATTCATAGTATCAGCATTAACTTACAATAAGTGTAAACTAAATAATAAACACGAAATGTCCAAAGGAAATTTTTGTGACATTAAAAGGTTTTTTGAAGTTTTATTAAGATAGAATATTTTAAATTACAGCGCAAAAATATGAATTTACATTTGCTTTATCATGCATTATAAACAAAAATTACACATTTTAAAACAAAAATTAAAATATTGATTACTGTAGCCTACGCAATGTTTGAGTTATTAAAAGCGAAGCTCAAGTTTTCTTTATTATGGAAATTTCTTATTCACTGAAATTCTCCCTAAGCATATCTAATCACAATAATCAATTCTTTATACAGGGTGTAGAGTAAAGTTCCTTTAACCTGAAAATACTTGCTCATGTAATTTTTGTGTTTCATAGCTAAATAAAGGCAAATTTTAACTAAAATATCTGAGAAACTTGGAAATTTACGAACTTTTATTTTGAGAGGCCTGATAAAGTGCTATTTCATTAGCTAATATCTCCTCGAATATTAAAGATAGTTTCATGAATTTTTTTTCTGAGCGTTTTTCATGATATTGCCAACAAATTTCTCAGTGACGTTTTTGTTCTATCTACTTTATTTTTTAATTGATTATTTTAACTTTCCTATTTTGCCTCTGATGTCGTTTTTACTGATGTCGTTTGTATCAGGTCGGGCGTAGTCGCTTTATTATACCGTTATCTAACTTGCATAGATGTAGCTATCTCCGTTTAAGAGTATTTTCAGGTCCTTGCACCCTGTATAAAAATGGGGGACCCGGAATTTATTCTTCTTCTTCATGGTAAACTTCCCTTCAGTTTTTATTGGTCAAACCACGGCTTACTAGATACTATAACAGGCTAGCTAAGTACGGAAATTATTAAAAATCCAGATGGCAATACTTGACAAACTGACAAAGCATATCCACAGTGTTGAAGGCGGTGGGTGATATAGGTAGGACTTGTGGCGATCCAAGCGGGAAAAGTTGTCAAATGGTTTTCATTATTCAAAACTCGGCTAGCCTGTATAGTATCTAGTAAGCCGCGGTCAAACACATCCCTTACACATTACACAAAAAGTACCAACGTCAATATCCGAATAGACAACCACAGACACTAACCAAACAGAGCCACGCCCCACCAAAGGGAACTACGATCCCACCAATCAAACAACCCACAGCGGAGGTACATCCCTTTGTCCGCCGCAAACTTTATATACTTTTACATTCGGCCGGCCTGGGATCGAAAGACCAAAAAAAAAATCTCTGTTAGCATACGCTGCAATGTAATAACCCCGTGTTTGATGCTGCCAAACACCAATCTGTGTGGCAAGGGTGTGACGTTTTATGTGATGTGTTTTTCAGATTGCGGGGGGTTCGTGGAGGATTTCGGGGGCGCCATCACCATGATGAACATGGTGCCTTCGAACACCCTGAGGGCTTTCGACTGCATATGGCTGATCCGGCCCAGGAACGCCCACGTGCCCGACACACAGGTGTCCATCCGGGTGGCGCAGTTCGAAGAGATGGGTGAGTGACATTTATTATACTGTGATTTTACGGGGAGAAATGTTTTTAGAGTTTAATGCTCAGAGGTTTACTCTGCCTTGTAAACTAAGTTCGTTAAACTAAATGACTGGTGATGTTTAACTTGATTTTTTCTGTCTTGCTGACTTACTTCCCTTTGTAAAAAAAAAAGACACAGAGAAAAGAGTGGAAAATGTAACGAAAGAAAGGAAGGAAGAGTGAATGACATGAGCTATAGGTTCATTCGGACTTAACACTTTTTTGTGTTTATTTTGGAGGAACCATCCAAAATGAAAAGTGTCAATTGACGTTTCACTCTTTATACTCCTTCACTTTTCTATCCAAACTAGCGATTCACAGGAGTGAATCAATCAGGATGAACAGTGATAGTAATAGTGAAATAGTGTAAATGAGCCTTAAGATAGCTGACCAAACTTTTTGTTCAGTCAGCCTAATTAATTGGATTTATCAGTAAATTTGGTTTCAATACACAGCTATTATAAAATAGAATTTTTTTTGCGAAAAACGGGACGAAATTTCAAAGGGATTTCGGCTTTTATTTAAAATGATTTAGCTTATAGTTCAGTAGATGATAAATAGACATAGAAATCCACACACCCATTCCTCTATTAACATTTCCAGTTTCCGAAATTCGCATCTTTTGTTCATCTCTGTGACATTACTTCAAAGCAAAATACATCACTTGAAGTAAAAATTTACATGCGATTTTGAAAGTCAAATAAAACTGATTGAAAAGGATTTACACCTCTACTTTTCTAACCAGCCCATTAGTTCTTCTAGCTAACTCTTCCTCAAACTGAAAATCTCATCAGGATTAAGTTTTGGAATCGTCTATCTATAAAACTTTTAAATATTATTTTAAACTGAGCTTAAGCCATCCCACTAGTTATCAAAACTTAACCTTCCTGACATTAATTTTTAAACTAAAATCAATAATTTTAAATTGCATTTGTCCTCTTCAAATCCAGGTCCCAAATCCACCCTGACCATTCGTCAAGGCCAGCACTCAGACGCTCCGGTCTTGGAGTCTGTGACGACCTACCAGCACCTGAAGATGCCTCGCGGCCAGGAGTTCGTCGCACCTTCTACCAGCGGCTTCTACATTCGCCTCGTGGGCTACTTCACCAACAAGTCTCATCTGGCCATCATCTACACAACTTTCAGATACGAAGGTAGGCTCTTAGGCCCTTTTCACTTCATTTACTATTGATGGAAGGCCCTGGGGGCTCGCCAAAAACCTCCGTCCCTAAACCTAAAGGTTCTGAATCTACCATCCAGAATATAATAAAAAGGAAAAGTTTGCGGAGGGCAATACTCACTATACAAACCCTTCCTTTGAGAATCCTCCTTGTATTTTTTCTAATTACTGTCGTGTCGGTTGGTTCATTGTTTTAAAGAGCTAAGTCTAGAATAGGCTACAGAAGGGTAAAAGACCCATTGGGTCAGATTAAGATATTATAAGCCTTGTTTCTTACCAGAAAACTTAAGTGAATGCTATTTTTTAACAGCAAAAATAATTTTGTCATAAAATAATTACAGGGCGATACGCGTTTCACGAATACTCGAGTATTTGAATCAAGGATAATATGAAAATCATGTCTAAAAAGATGGGAATAATCGAAAAAATTGAAATTATGTACTTTACTAAAGGCTTATGACTTATGTAATGATGAAGAACACATGGTAAACATCTTAAAACTTACAAGTACCGAATAATCAGCAAATATTTGTACATTAAGTGTCTCATAAGTCAACAAGTGTACCGGATACTCAAGGTACCGAGTTTTCCGAAACAAAATGTATTCAGAAACTTCAACATAACTAATTTTTTCTGGGAGCGTCGCTGTAAAAAATATCTGATTAAGAGAGAAAGCTCAAGAAACATCATTGACTAGAATGATAACAAAACCCCTCTTTCAGCCATATCGACAATGTCACCTCTAGTGTCAACGCAACATATTAATCACAGAGGATTAACTCCAGACGCAAAGAAAGATACAATCTTATTCAGGGAAAAAGCGCACAATATAAGCTCATAACATTGCAAATATCCTGTAGTAATCCACTTAAGGTAAAGAATTCACTAGTGTCATCATAAACATATCGTGGAATCGTATACTCGTGTTCGAAAAAGTCAAAACCTCATTATAGGAGAGGAAAAAGCATTACTATTATTTTGTAATTAAGACTAATGACAGATACGTGTTCCTGTTTTCTCGATCGATGTGGGCTTAAAGGCGGGGCCCGAAATCGTGACTTCGAAACAAATAATCGCAACAGGTAGTAGTTTTGTCGGAGGAATGATCCACGGTCAGGTCGCCTTGAACCAATTTATCTACTATTTCGGTGTGGAAGTGGTTCTCTGACCAACTGGAGGAAGTTAATGATATCATTTTTAGCCGTTTTCTGCTATAGATAGATACGATTTTGGGTTATGATATAAATTTAATTCCTTTAGAACTAACTCTATGACTGTCATATCTCTCCATCTTTTGTTATGAGGCAGTGATTCCTTAACTGTTTACCCTGAGGAGGTACACCCACTGGATTTTTTCAGGTAGACTGCTTATTATTGAAGTAATAGTGGGAGTCGATATCAAAGAGGAGAGACATCACCATAGGTTTTAAGATTTTAAATACTTTTAAATGATGAGTGCTTTTCAGCTATGAAATTCCAGTATAACCCTATCTCCAAGCTTTGCGCTACACTACACATAAGTGGAAAGAAAGAAAACAAATGGTTACTAATACAAACCGTTTAACTTGGCAAAATCGATGTCAAATTTTATTGCAATTGTTTTACTAACTTGTCTATCTTCTTATTCTTTGTGCTGCAAACTAAGCCAAAACAAAATCTGATTTTAATTTAAAAGTGCTTTTACATTTTTTTTTTATCCAGTGGATGTTTGACTCCATTGATACTGCTTTAATGATTCGGATGCATAATTTAATTTTTTTTGTCTTAGTCTATCCATTTTTTACTTTTATGCTGTGAAATAAGCAGAAACATAACTTATTTGTCGATTAAAGTTGATTTTAAGATTTTTTTTCTGCTGAAATTTCATAAGTTTGAAAAAGGGAATAAGTCCATCAGCCTTTTTCAACTTTAAAATCTTTTTTAATGTACTTATATATTTTTCGATGATTTTTCCGTATTCTAAATAGGGTCTTGAATTAAAAAAAAAACACCAACCTGATTTTCTCAAAATTTGTTTTTGACAAACACGTTTATGGTTTAATTTTAATGGTGAGTTTTCTTATTTAAGGATTGGTTTGCTTATATTATCCAAATTGCTATAGCTTTTAGTAAGACCTGATAAACGAACTTGTACTTTCATGTTCCTATCCGACAGGTTTTTTTTTTAATTTAGGGTTTTTAATTTGTTTTAGAGGAAACCCCCTAAAACAGCCAGTCCTACAGCTTTTAAGTTATTTCTATTTATAAATGAATATTGTACTTTTAATAATAGAATGTGTTAAAAGACTATATTAAAGATCATTGATACATGTTTTTTTTAGGTTGCTATGGAGCAGTGGATTTCGAATGCAAGAACGGTCGGTGCATCAAAAACGCCTTGAGATGCGACGGTTTCAACCATTGCGGAGATGGATCGGACGAGGCTTCCTGCTATGGTAAGGAAACATACGAAAACAATGTGGTTGTAATCTTTATTTGGAAAGAAATACTAATTTCAAATTAAAAATTAATAATTTTTTTTTGTCTTTTAACCCGGGGATCTTGGGACGCAACCACCCAAACCTAAAATATTAAGTCCCCTCAAATGTATCTACTTCTAGTTTCAAACTGTCTCATCATCTCATTTTAAGGAAGAAGTTTTAATGATTCTGAATCTCCACTGGAGCAGTGGTAAGATGCTTGCTTAGCATGCAGCAGTTCCTAGGTTCTATCCCCGGTTTTAATTTTATTAAAAAAAAAATAACTTATATTTTCCAAGAGATCTCAAAACCAACCAATCAGAGCAAAGTGACATACTGCGACTAGGGTCTTATGTGCTCCCAGTATCTTCTCTGGGAAGTATATATAAAAAAAGAAATGTTTGAAATAGTGGTGAGTTTTAAAATAAATTTTAGGGTGAAATGTCACAAAAACATCTGAAGGCTTGAAAGTCTTCAATAGATCTTTAAAATTTTGTGAGCATGTGACCGGTTGGCCTAGAGTGTTGGAGCGTCATGCTGCGAGCCGAAAGGTTCTCGGATCGAACCCAGGCTGCTCTGAAATGCACTAATCCGAATTTTTTTTTTAAACTTGGTGAAATATCAACTTCAAAATAATTAGAAGAACTGTCTAGTTGCAGGAACGGATGGCTTAATGGGTTCGCCCGTCAGTATCCCATCCCAATGTCTTGTACACTCCATACCTGGGTTCGATCCTCGTTGTTTTTTTTCTTATTTAAAAATTTACGAATTAATATCCACAGCTATTATTAGTTTCGGTTGTAGTGTGAGTCGATGGCTCAGTGGATGAGTGTGTGACTAGAATGCTCTGTACCTGGGTTCGATCCCCGGTTATAATTTTATTAAACTTTCCTAAAATAGCTGAAACTAAGTCTACACGCATGCGCATTCGGACCGGGCTGTGTAGTAATAAAATTGAGTGCAGTAGACGCTGCGCAGCAGCTCTATGCGTCACACGATGTTGCCGCCATCTATACTATGAAAAGTTAAATAAAAATTATATAAACATGGAGGAGTATCAACTTCATATTAATTAGAAGATTGTCACAGCTGCAGGAACGGATGGCTTGGTGGTTAGCACACCAGTCTGCCATCCGAAAGGCCCTCAGATCGAATCTGAGCCTTCTCAGCGGGTATAGCACTCGGAAATAAATACAGTTGGGTATTTATAAATTTTCCTGCATAATTCACGGGGGGTCTTAACTTTTCTAATTTTCAAACTTAACTGTTTAACTGTAACCGTATCAGTCAGATTCTTTAAAAACAATGCAATTTTTTGAAGACTTTTACACTTATTACCAGTCAGATTCTTAAATTAAAAACCAAATACTATTTTTGAAATTAATTTAAGGATCTTAATGGAGTGTTCCATCCCAAACCCCACCTACCGCCCTGCGGATTTCTTTTCCCTTGTTGAATTTTTCCTAATTTTTTGAGTGGTGACTGATGTACTGGTAAGTACAAATATGCAAATTAGTATTTATTGGTTGGTTGGTTGAAACATGTATTGGTTGGTTGATTGGTTGAAATTTCTTTTGGAAAATATAATTATTTTTTTATAAAATTATAACTGGGGATAGAACCCACGAACTGCCGCATGCTATGCAAGCATACTGCTCCACGGGGGATTCAGTAGCTTTCAAACTTATTATAACATCTAATCTTAATTTATTTTCATATATTACAATAAATTTCTTTTCTTTGAGTGATGGTGACTGAATCGCATGTACCATTTGATCAAATTGAAATATATGCCTGATTTAAAAATATTTTCTTTCTTTCTTTATTTTTTTTTTGAGTGTTAAATATAAATTGCTTACAAAATTCATTTAAATACTTTCTACAAATTCGAATAAAGACATTAATCAAACACTGAAAATACTTTATTAAAACTTACAAAAATTCCATGCATACTAGAAACTAGGAGTTTCTTTAATACTTCCAAATTCAAAATGTATTTGAATGGATAGACTATATAAATAAGCGTATTTAAATCAATCATCCTTAGTTGATTAGGTATTGACTTCTTTTACTAACTTTTCATAGTACCTAAAAAAAATCATGAGACAGTTTGTAAGTCTAAATCATTGTAAAAGTAAAATTATAAACTTAGTAAAAGACATTTTTGTAACAATTTTCCTCAAAATTCAACTAACTAAAAATTTAGTGTAAAAATAATTTTTTTACAGAGAGGATAATTCGATTCTAAGGTATAGGGACAACTGAAATACTTCGAATTAAAGAAGTATCATCTTCATCTTCACTCATCATCATCTTCAAAATCATCAGTTTCACTCGATTTAGAAAATTTGGAACACTAGGCTCAGAGATATTTTTAACTCCTCTGAGAGAGTATTTCACTCCTTGAAAATCTGAAATACTCTCTAAAAAAACTAGCCAGGAGTATTTTCACTCTTTGAATTTTTCACTAAAGGTTTAGCTTAAAAAATATACCATGCCCCACCGAAATCAACAAATAATATTTTCCTAAACAACGAACTGATCTCAGCGGAGACATTTTCGCCCGACTTCTGGCCAAAGCCAAAAGCCACAGCACCCTAATTATTATACCTTTTAATTGTATTTTCATACAGCCATAGTAATTTTTTTTCCATTTATTGTTCTGATGCTTATGGAGTTTGATTGCGGTTTTCGTGTCTCTGCATATGTAGTTCATGCTATTTCTGTATTTCACTCCTCATAATTGAATTTCACTGCTCCTAAAAAAGTCAAGGAGTATTTTCACTCCTTTAAAAAAATCCTAGGAATAACACTACTCTGGCTCTGGTGGACTCTCTGGTGGACACACTCTGACTCTCTACTTACTGGCTCTGTTGCCTCTTGGTGACCAATTTTTATTTTGTAAATTGTATTTTTTTAAAAAAAGATAAATAAAAAATTATTATAAAAAAAAATTATTACACTGCTCAGCATTAGTGGTTAGAGCATCTGACTGCGAAGCCGTACGTCCGGGGTTCGAATCCCCGTTTGGCATGGATGTTAGTTTCTGTCCTTGTGTGTGAGGAACGAATGTGGCCCCCCTGTAAAAAGGGGCTGTGTGAATGTGTATGGCGTGGGCGAACAGTACTTCACCTCCGTGGCTTCGGTCCACAGGTGCCCACTGGGTAACGGGAAGAAAGTACTCATATCGGCATGACATGGGTTAATGAACTTAGCTGTTCAAATTACCTGCCCTTTAAAAAAAAAACTGCTCAGCAATATATAAAACTAAAAATCCTAAATTTGGTTAAAAATACATCATAATGTGGGAAGGAGTCATTGAAATATGACAACTTGTGACAAGGGGTCCATGTCATCTGGAGACTTTTTCCCTCCCCTTCAGAGACATGGCAAAATTGTGGAGGTGGCTATAGAGGGTGGCAGCATCTATCATATGAGGCTGAAGACGGAGTCTTGTTACTTATGGCCTCACTTTCTCAGGAGCAGCACCCATTTGCCTTTAATCCTGTACGCTTTGAGGATGGAGCTTGGATATTCCAAGTGGCATTCGCATTAGAAACAACAACAAACACTTTTGGGATCGTTCAAATATTACGTAAACACCTAAGGGAGGTGGGTTTGTTATTTGCTTGTTTCTCCTGACAAGGGGGGGGAGGGGGAGTATTAGTGATGCTTACGTAAGATGTTACAAGCACTACATTTTCGAAAACCCCTTGTTTCTTGCATGAATAATTTCAAAATTCAACAAAAAATAAATTTTACAAAAAAACTGAGCTATGAAAAAAAATTTAAGCATTTTTCACGAAGTAAGTTTTAACAATAGGTTAAGTCATCACGGAGAACAATGAATTTCAGAAATCTAAGCACTACTGAAGATTTTGTACAAAAAAAGAACAAAAAGGGGGTCAGGCATTTTTCTTACGTAATTATGAGGGGGGTTTGCATTTTGCTTACTTTTGCTGACAAAGGGGGTCAAAAATTACCAAAAACTTTCATACGTAATATTTGAATGGTCCCTTTAAGACTACACATAGAACCCTACACATGCAGAAGTCAACATCAACCCCTCATCATTGCCATTTCCTTTCTCTTCCTAGGGGTGAACAACCCAGGCACCGCCCTCCCCGAGGACCTGAACTGGTGGCGCACCCTCACCCCCAACTACTACTTCCCGAAGCCGGACTCGGGGTCTGGGGCGGGGACCAACACCCTCATTCTGGTGACGAGCCTGGCGGGTCTGGGCATGTTCGTTCTCACCACCGTCATGATCCTGGTCAAGCTGCATCGGCAACGCAGCGACGACAGCATCAGCAGGGAGATCCTGCAGACCATCAGTGCAGATCTGGGTATGCTAATAGCTTTAGGACCGCATTCAGAAACTTTAACACGTAGATGAAACGAGAACGATACGAAAGCGATGAAAAAGCTCTCGACACGAGAGATTTCAAATGAGAACTCCGGAGCTCTCGTCCGCCATGTTGTTCCGAGATTCTAACCGTATTTCGATTGCTTTTACACTTTTTGTGGTCCGTCAAATAGGTATTTTTTGGTAATTAGTAGCTGTTCTAGATTTTTTTGGAACTATTTAACGGATCACAAAAAGTGTAAAAGCAATCGTAATACGGTTCGAATCTCGGAACACTAGGCGGACGAGAGCTTCAAAGTTCACGTTTGAAATTTCTCGTTTCGAGAACTTTTTTACCGTTTCCGTACCGTTCTCGTTTCTTCTACATGTTTGTCTTTCAGAATACGGCTCAACCACTGATCGTATCATAATTTGATCATCCGAGTTTGTAATTTGAATCCAATCAATTTTTTTATAAATGGCCAATAAATGTATAAAAGGTTTGTTTTCTTATCTAACACAGCGACATAGTACTATAATTCCCCAAAATCCAAAAAAATGCTAACTAATATTATGAAAAATATAGTAGGTATACGTGGAATTCAATATTTGATGCTTCAAATCGAGATTCATTAGATAAAGTTTTGAATCATCAATAGGTTAAGGTTAACACTTAAAGTCAAACACATTTAAAGGAAAATATTTACCATAAAGATGCTATGCTTAAGGAGTTAAACCTTGCTAGAACAGCTTACTTCCTATCACAAAGCATTCCGACAACAAGGCAAGAGAAGGATTAGAACTATGAGGGAGGCATTTTGATAGCCCCAGGGTTTTGCGTACAGTCTTCTTATAGCTTAAATCTTATTATAATCTCTAATCCACTCACGGACTTCTTAACCTAACAGTCAGGTGTTTATAGAGTAAGTACTATGTCAGACAATCAAACAACAACGTCACAGAAATGACGCTGATTTAAAACTCCATACATTTTAAATCCAATGGAAAAGTTTTAGTGCAAAATCATACTGGCCTGGAAAATTTTCCAATGAATAGTGATCTCGAATAATTTAAAATTCGGTTCTTCTTTGGGAGCTCTAACGGAGATCAGGATCTATGTATTTATTACCTCGTAGTATTAACACCTGTGTGTCTTATATGCTTTTGACTCATTTTAATTCTTTATCATTTTAACATCAGATGATCATGGTACAGAATCAACCTTAGGATATAAATCTATTTATAAACATTAATAGGTCTTACGTATTATACTGTCGTCGACCGTGACGCTGAATCCGAAAACGTTATCAGATCCCATTGACTTTACTATTACCGTGCCACTGAATTAGACGGCCGTTGAATGGTCGACGGGATAATACGTAAGTACCATAAACTTTTGCACGTTTGAGTTTTTTTAGCCATAAAGCTACAAATAGAAGCATTTCGCAACATTAAAAATAGTATGATTTATCAAGACATTCTTCTACAGAAATCATTTCATCCCGTGAATTTTTCTCCTTCCGGGGGGACGTAATACTTCTCGTGCCAGCCATCTTGATCCGCTCCTACCTAACCAGCGGTTAACCTGAGTTAAAAAAAAAAAAAAGAGTTCGTACTTACGTATTATTATGTCGACCGTTCAGCACACAGCTATAGAACAGTCAATAGGCTTTGATAACGTTTTCGGATTCAGCGTCATAGTCGAAGGGATAGTACTCAAGAACCGGAGAGTTTTTAGCCAATAATCACACACGACAACACATGATGAAAACTTGTTTCCTTAGTTTAACTCCAGTCAACCGCTGTTTAGGTTAGGCGGTGAATGCGGCCGTTATAATGTTCCAAAATGTTTATATCCATCTTTGATCATCCTAACTAAACCTTTTAATATCCCCACAGATGCAGACAACTCCCCCAACCACCAAGGCGTCTCGGACCTCCCCCTCTACGACCCTCCCCCTTCCTACGAAGACGTCATCAAGCTCTACCTCCCCCCGCCCCCGCCCTACAGCGCCATCGGGCGCGCCAGAACGCGACCTCTGCGCCCTCGCACGGCAGGGGTCGACAACCGAGGGTACAGAAACGACAACAGCCCCAGCGGCGGCCGGACGCGACGGCCCAGAACCACGCCCATCCGGGACCCCCCAACAAGCAACAACCACCCCCTCATCCTCAAAGTGAACCTGCCCGAGGAAAGGCCCCTGCCCAGTCTGGCCGAGCAGGACCCAGTCCAGGAGTCCTCGGCCCCTACAGTCCATCAAGAGTCTACTAGTCCCGTAACAGCAGTCCAGGAATCGACGTGCGACTGCGAAGGCGCCTGCTCCTGCAAACTCATCAGCAAGCGGAAACAGGCGACGGCAGTCGCCAAAAAGAGGAGCTTCAAGGACATGATGCATCAAAAGGGGGTCAGGGGGCCTTCCAGCAGCGCCATCATCCCCCACCCCCCTTCCATGACGATCACCATGCGCCCGCCAAAGTCCCCCATGTCGAAGAGCGAGGGCCCGTCCTCGCCTTCGGAGGACACCTCGTTCGGGCATCGTCGGTCGTCTTCGGGTCCTTCCGGAATCTTCACCGCCGAGGAGGCGTCTGTCGCGGAGGACCCGAGGCCGGTGACGTGGACTAGCGTGTTGGACAAGACGACGCTGACGGCGTCCAGTGACACTCTGCCTTTGCTCATGGGCGGATCTCAGCAGCAGCCGACGATCGTCCCTTCTTCCGAACCCATTAGTGCAGAGGGGAGCGAGGGGGTTTAGCGCGGTCTACTACTTAAAAGGACTTTTTTGTTGAAATTTCGGTGGTTTAGTTGGCTGGAACGCACCTGTTCAGTCCAGTCAAAGTTTGCGTAGCTCGGTAAACGCGATGGTTGCAACGAGGGCGAAGCACGAAGTTCCCCCCTAATAATGTCGTAATAATCTTCTCCATCGAATAATCTTTCCACAGAATACTAGAGTCCATAGCCATAGGCGATAATGGAAATCGAAAAAGCATGGAATATGTCTTGTGGTAGAGGCTATTTTGGTGCTGGGATAGCATCAGCTTACTCATGCAACTCACGCCTCTTTCGTCTCGTCACGAGAGGCGGAGAAAAAAAAGCTCGATCCTCCAATTGTCCTCAGAAAGGACAGATTGAATGAACATATCACAGCCAATCACAGCTTCGACCACCAAAATGTACTGCCTATCTTTCTGTCAATCACTGAATTTCCAGAGCTGTCCTCTACCTTGCGAGAAAATGGGAAAATAGCCTTTTGGAGCCTCTCATAGGCTTTTTCTCTGTGGTAGCTACTACATATTAGGACCAAGAACCAATGGAAGGATCATATTTTTCAAGTGCAGGCGTCGTTGAGGAGTACGATAGGAAATTTTCTAAGTGTTGCTTTGATCGTGTCGCGTTTACCGGGCCATATAAATCCCCCTTTCGATATTTTCTAAACAAAAAAGATTCGCTCAGCCTCATTTTTAGAGTGTTTCCAACTATGCTTACTTCCTTTCTTTACTTAAATACATCAATGAAAGAGGAGAAATAGAAAAATGGATAAGAAGGAAAGGGAGGGTACAATTCATGTACAATTCAAAAGAATGAGGCAGTGAAAGAGATAATTAAAGAGTGAAAACGACAGTGAATGAAAGAGGGAATGAGAAAATGGTAAAAAAAAGAAACCCAAACATTTCTCAAAACACTGTCCTGCTGTGTTCCAGCCCGACTAAATCACCTAGAGACACTGAACTTCCCTTATAGCAATAATGGGCTTAAAGAAATACATTTCAATTTTGTACATTAATACAATCTGGAGCGAATGAATGTCTTGTGTGTTGTTAGCCAAAGTGTTTCAGGCAATGCAAACATCTTCATCCCATTTTACTTCTTTTCATGACTATAAGTGTAAAACGATTATGTCTGATTTTAGCTTTGCAGTAACCTTTACTTTGTTGCCGACTGATATTACTTAATTTTTAATATTCAACTAGTTAAACATGCATTTAATTTAAAATCCTATTTTATTGCCACAAGAATGTTAACTCATTCTGAAGGAAATTCTTTCTCCTCCATCATTCTGTTCTAGTATATACTTTTTAAGCTAATATCCCCATTAAAAAAATCTGATACATCATTAGTTTTATAAGGTTGTTATTAAGATAGCATTACTAAGTTTTATTACATCATTCATGATTAATAAAAATGAAATAATTTTTATGTCACATTAGATATTCTAATCATATCTACTTTAAATATAATATTAACCTATGTATTTTCTATTAAAAAAAGTCAGAATTTATATATTCTACCATCATAAAAACATCAGTCATCATATGCTTTATCTTTCCTTACTATTGAATGAATGAATGGATGGATTGTTAGCAGTTAAAGATCTCAGTCCTCTTTAGATTTAAATAAATTGCTTGTAAATGTTACATACTGTTCATGTACATAATTACATGTATACATTCAAAAGCTATTCTTGTGATACACATACAAAGGCAAACTACCTCTGCCTTAAGTATTAATTGTTGACTTATTTATTGTACATTGTAGTTTGTTGTATACAAATAAAATATTTGTTCATACTTTGTTTTAATGCCTTTGAATTGAAAAAGTTCACAAAACTCTTAATAATAACTGGTTAGAAAAGGTTTGACTTACTGGTTCCTTAGGTGCAGGGTGATTGAAATTTTTTTTTCTGGATATATAAACCTCTAGCAGCCTATTAAATACATAAAACCAATAAAAACGAAGTTTCAGACAGTTATTTGAAAGGATGGTTCAAGATTGGGATGAATTATAAAACAATAGAGCTCTCACAGTAACAGAGAAATCACAAAGAAAATATTTTGAAGTTTTTGAATGTCTAAATACTTTTTATTTTCCAAACTGATTATCATATTGAAAAAAAAAACTGTAAACTGCATTGGGAGAGAATAGCTAATAATAATCTTTGAATATTAAGAAAAATTGTCTTTTCAGGTAACCTAAAAGACTAAAAAAAAAAAAAGAAGAGGAAATTTTTTTCGATTGGAATTGCAAGTTTTTACAATTCCCTGCATTGATAGTGTTATCAAAACATGTTAAAATTGTAAGTTAAAAAAATAAAATATTTTCCTTCTTCACTCTTTAGTTGAATTTGGTCTTCATCAATGTTTTTTGGGGTTTTTTTTATCTGCAAATTGATTGTTTTAAATCATTGCACTTCTAGTTATCACTTTGTATAACAATGTCTAAAAGTTTGGTTTCAAATGGTTGGAGTGACTTACCAACTAGTGAGTTGCAAATGAGAAAAGTTTTTATTGCGGTGTATAAGAGTTTAAATGTACAGGGTGTTTCAACAAGTATGCTCAAACTGTACAGAAAACTTCCTTATATGGAATTCAAGTAATAAATACATAAAGAACTATCCCTCTTTGAGCTGACTTTATTTTTTGAAAAAATGTAACGTTATATCCTTAATAGCTTAATTATCTCATTCCACAATGTATGTCTGCACAGAGGATATTATTAAGATCTTAGTGTGCAAACATGTCTAAATGACATATTTCAAGTTTTCCATGAACCTTTTTAGTGTAAAGACAAAGTGACGTCGTACCTTTTTCTGTCACAATTTTCTAGAAAACTATGGGTTGTAGAGGTATAGCTTTTAGTAATTTTATGTACTTTTCTGTTGTTATTATTATATTGCAGAGTTTGCGCGGACTTGTTGAAACACCCTTTATGATTAACATTTCAAATGCAAAATAGAATTTCACCAAACTGATTTGGCTTCTGTTTTAATCAAAACAACTCATAGATTATAAGACTGGAGTAGAAATAAAATATTCAATCTTTATTCAAGTCGATTTGAAAACAACTAAATCAAAAGCACCAAAAATTCTCACTGAATAGAACTTTAAAAGATGTATTTATTAAAATTCGTTTGACAGCAAACAAATCAAACTGCCGCTAAACATATAGGATTCAAATAAAGCTCTCAACAAACCTGTACATAAATATCTACATAAAAAAGCCCTAATTTTTCTCACTACGCACTGAACTGGGTTGCAATGTAGCCATTAGAATCAATAACATATTCAAAACCAGATGACAAATTAGGTGAGTGAATGTTGACTTTAGCGGGATACCTGGTACCGCAGATATCCACTTCGAAATCACTTTTTAGGATGAAGTCGTTTGTGACTACTTGGGGAACACCATTTTCGTCTAAATTTTTTATGAAACCCAGACATACCTGATGACATAAAAAGAAGTCAATTTTTGCAACACTAACTCATCTTTATAATGAACATACAGTCACTCCAGAAAGTATTCGTACACCCAACAAATTTGCACTAGTATACCTATTACGGCTTAATTCCACATGCAAAATCCAAACAAAAATTATTCTAACATAGTATGTTATTTGATTAGGGGATATCCATAAATTACGTGAGGTCAAAAAGGGAGGGGAGGGGTTTGGAAAAATCTCACCAAGGGGGGAGGGGGGTCGATTAAAATCTCACATCAACTTTTTAAGCTAGAAATTATATGATTTTCTGTATTTTTAAGTATGAAAAAGGAAAATAATTTTTAAAAAGTTGTAGGTAAATCTCACGTGGGGGGAGGGGGGTCCAGCAAAATCACACTAAATCTCACCGAGGGGGGAGGTCCAGATTTTGGAAAAAACACCTCACGTAATTTATGAATTTCCCCTTATACGATACGATTTGAAAGCCCAAACAAATATTTGTACAACCATAGACTTAAAATGGGATCATTGCATTTCTGAAAAGCAAATTGTGTTCCTAATCCTAATTTAAAAGCATGTGCATGCAATTTTTTTTCTTGAGGTTCATAATACCAATAACTTTCAAATCACTTCATTTTTTAAATAATTTTATTCTAACCGTTTTGATATTCTTTTTGCTCTTTTTTGGTAGATTATAATGAAGAATATCATACTATGTCAGGATAATTTTTGTTTGGATTTTGCACATGTAACTTAACCATAATAGGAAGTATACTAGTGCAAATTTGTTGGGTGTACAAATACTTCCTGGAGTGACTGTATGTTATTAAAACACAAAATTTGATGCATAATTTGTTCAATATTTAACCTGTTAAACACAGCTAAGCACCAAAAAAAATTAAATATCAGTATGTTTGGATGGTTAATATGTGTCACTAATCATATATGAATAAGTAGTTTAAATTTTTATTTGGTCAGAAGATGATTTAGTTCTAAAATAAGAGATTTGGAAACTCCAAAAATCACCCATTGCCTATTTTGTCCTATAAATAATAAAAAGGTAAAATAATCCAAACTCAACTCACTTGTTTCCTGAGGGTAAAGCCGTATCCAGCAGTTGTCGTAAGGCCTGAAAATTTTCCATTCACATAAATAGGTTCGTTTCCCCAAGGCCAAATATCTTCCTCAGTATTGTGGTCTTCCAAAACCAGCTGAATATATCGCCTTTTGATACCTTCTTGTTTTTGCTTCAGAAGGGCTTCTTTTCCTCTAAAATCTTTCTAAAGAAACAAATAAGCCACAGTTAGTTTCAGGCATTCTAAACAATTGCAACTTAATGCTATCACAAGATACATTCCCCCTCCCATTTCTATTGAGATTCATGTAGAATTCCTCATACATTATGGGAAATGATGCAGCATTTGTCATTCTTCGAGAAAAATTTAATGGTAATAAAGGAGTTTTCAATTTCTATAAAATGTTAAACTTTAAAAACTTACGTAAATGTTTAAAAGAAAATAACTAATATGGAAAACAACATAGTCAATACAGAATTTTATACAGGAAATTCCCTTAAATAGAGTCAAGTAAAGGTTTGTTGTATGCATTCAATATTTATGTCATAATGGTATACAAATTTAAATATTTTTTAAAACTAAATTTAAAAGAAAAGAGAAAGCCCACATTAAGTACTGCAGTAAATTCAACTGTGGTTGAATGATATTGTTCAGTTTGTTTAAATGTATGGGGATGAAAACAACAGCTGAAATTTTAAAATTGATGTAATAGGTATATTTTTCTTTTACGGGGAGAAATATCTTGTATATAATTTTACTATAGAGACATAACCCCCCCCCCAATTGTTTAACATCATACCAATATACAAAATTAAGACTCTGGTCCAATTGCCAAGCTAAGGGATTGGTACCAAACTCTCGTGATATTTTGCCAAGTTAATTAGTTTTTATCACATTTAGCACTTGGCAACAAAACATCTCACCAAAAGAAATCTACTAAACCTGATTCAGGAATTGCATGATAATGAGATAGTGTACATAAATCAGGTACTCAGGTATATAAATTTTACAAATGCCAATGAAACTCATGAGAAAATTTATATATTTAGAAAGCAAATAAGAAGTCTTTACATAAAAATTATGGATGCACTAAATGATCTTTTAAACATTACAATAAGGATAATATAACTCTTAGCTCTTAAAGTGCAGCCAAAACTTAAGAATTGAGAAACACTTTCTAAATGATTCAATACATTTGTAAGATGTAACGGGAGTTTTCCGTCCTGAACTCTCCCGTCTCTCTTAACCTCAGGTTCTTGGGGTTATTTTCCGAAATAAAACTACAGGCCAGTAAAAAGGCGGACAAACTTTATTGATACAAATTTTGATCTCTCTCTTTCTAAAACATTTTGAAAAAACTCACTGAAAACACGCGAGCACGGGACAATTAAACGTTAGCTCGCGCTCTTGGTAATGAATACTAGTACAGGAGCTGAGGAGCTGGTTACAAGCTCCCCCTTAACCAGTCTCATATGTCCTCGAGAGGCTGGTTACAAAATTTGGTCTTTGGCTTGGATACTAGGCATGACCTCGCCAGGTTGACGGCTCTGCTGCTGGTGAAAGTCGTCGGGTTGACGGATTGGTGGTGTGGTAGTCTTTGTCGGGATGACAGGGGTGGTGATGGTCGCCGTCGGGGAAACATCTCTAGGTGAGGCCATGGTGGTGGTCGCCGTCGGGAAAAAGTCTCTAGACGAGGTAATGGTGGCGGTCTCCGTCGGTCCCACCAGGGATGAACAGGATTACTTTGATATACAGGGCCAACATTCGGTGCCCTCTCGATGACTCCTCCAACTTCCTTTCGGACTGTAGAAATCCAATTTTGAGGTCTCGCCTCTCCCCCTAGTTGTAAGTAAGTTTGGCCAGTTTTGATTACAGGGGCCATGCTCCTAGCAGAGACTGTGGTAGACTCTCGTGGGATGCAGCTTACTTCTGTTTCTTCTCCCTTTGAGCAACCGGGGCAATCTGCCCCGATGCAACCGGGCGCTCCACATCCGCAACAGGAGTCCCGCCTACCTTGACTGGGGACCCCTGGATCCCCCCTACTGCTAAAGGGGATGCATGCAGGAGTTTGCCGATCCGCCGCTCTATCGCAATCGCTTCCCGGGAAACCCATCGGTGATTCCCCTCGCCTCGGTTGAAACCTCTTGGCATCAGCAGACGACTGTGCATCATTTTCGTGACTTCTCAAGCCGTCGCATGTATCCAACCTCTCCACCAGATGATCTGGGGCGGCCCACCGACTCCATGTGTCGAAGAAATGCTCCCTAGTTTCTGAAGTTTCTGATGGAGCACGCTTCCCCATTTGGTCAAGAATCCGTGTGGGACAAATCTGACTTTCAGAAGACATTGCGGTGGGAGGCTGGGCTTCCAGTTGAAGCCGTAACTTGTATAACTCAAACTGGTTGGCTTCCTTGGTTTTTCTTTCTTTTACTAGATTGAGATACAACTCTCTGATAAAATCTTCCTCGTATCCGTTTGATTTTACGACAAAGTTTTTTAGCTCTACCATTGTCATCTTCTCACTTACATCCAGCTCCAATTCTTCGCATAACGCTATCAAATCAATTTTCTTCCCTCTTCCGAAGTATGCCATATTTAAACTATACTTTCACGAAGTAACTAAATAAAACTATATAACCCTTAATACCGTCAAATATTACTAATGCTAAAACTCTGCTTTTCTTCAAAGTTAGGAAACTAATCCTTCTATAACTACTAATACTTTAACAAAACTCTACACTCAACATTATTAGTCAGGATGACTTAAACAACAATAACCACAAAATTCATCTTTGGTAGATGACTTCACTTATCTTTAGTCTGAGTAGATGATTGAACTAGATAATCCACTTTTACTGGAACTGTAGGTTGAAAAGCCACTCGTTGGGACGCCAATTTGTAACGGGAGTTTTCCGTCCTGAACTCTCCCGTCTCTCTTAACCTCAGGTTCTTGGGGTTATTTTCCGAAATAAAACTACAGGCCAGTAAAAAGGCGGACAAACTTTATTGATACAAATTTTGATCTCTCTCTTTCTAAAACATTTTGAAAAAACTCACTGAAAACACGCGAGCACGGGACAATTAAACGTTAGCTCGCGCTCTTGGTAATGAATACTAGTACAGGAGCTGGTTACAAAGATAAATTTATTATATGAAGGGTTTGGAAAGTGACATGTCATATTAACTTTAGCGTAGGTGTGGTTTTGTTGGCAAACTTTGAGTTGGCAAATTCTTTCCCTGCTATCTATTCTTGATAAAAACTTTCACTTTCATTTAGAATTTAAGTGAGTTTTAAATGCAATAAAGTTCAATTGTACAAAAAAAAAATTCCAGAACTTTTGCATGAAATACTGTGTAAAAATTATATGCCTATAGCACTTGAATATTGAAACAAATAAGAACTGGAAAAATAATTGCATAACAAAACCAACATCTCAAATTTGCTATATGGAATTGGGCATGGTCCAAAAACTTAACTCAAATCAGTTACAACATTGAACTCAGGATCAGAAGTTGTTGGATTATTTATAGTTCTCATGTTATTTTGAATTCCTTGTGTTATACAATTAGTCCCAGCTAATTAATAAACCAGACATATTATAAAAACTGCGATTAAAATGATTTCACTGAAAAAGGTAATATCTTAAAGGTAATAAAAGAACTTCTGAGCTTAAAATAATGTATTATAGAAACAAAAGACTTTGAAAAGATGGCCACAAAGGGTTGCCTGAAAATCACCAACCCGAATAGATTTGACAACTTATTGTACCCATCACAATCAATAAAGTTTTATTAATGTTACTTGGGCCCCTCTGCTCCAAAACCCTTCATATAAGTTCAAGGATAATACTATTTTAAGCGACATTTTACCTCAAAATTGACTCGATATAAGCGTCCACATTCTGCAGGGGTTGTGGTGGTATCAAGATCTTGGCCCCAAAAAGCAAAGAACTTTTCGATCCTCAGAGCTCTCGGAGCATAATAACCAGCATGCTGGATGCCATACTTCTGACCTTTTTCCATTAGTTCATCGTAAACATTCAAAGCATACTGAGAAAATAATGTTTGTAAGTTAGCAGAAATATACAAGTTCTAAACATTATCCACAGAATAAGAAGCATTTCAAATTATTTGGTTAGTTCATAATCATCAGAAAATTGTAAATCACTAAAGTTTTTTTAAAAGTAGGATAGACACCATAACTACAGAGATTAGGCCATGGTGGTTTTTGTTTTGCAAAATGCAAAAAAGAATACCTACTCAAAATGCTAAATTACTTAATACCATTTCGTTTTGCAAAAACAAGAATGTATAAAATTTGAACAATATAAATACTTGAAGTTGTTAAAATATAACATAAACATTCAAAGAAAATATTTATCATTGAATTTTTGGTATTTTAGGATTAGCCAGGTGCAAGTTCCAAGCATTCTAAAAAGTGGCAGAAGATATTCAAACATTAAAATTAAAAAACAATTTAAAATAACAACTAGAAGTGTGTTGGTTTTAGATTTTTAGGTTTTGGTGAGAAATTTAGAAAGTGTTGTTAATACAGTCCTCTTTAAAGTCTAAAGTTTCTCCATTTTAGTTTTTAATGCTAAGATAATTTTTTCTCAACCTTAAACCCTGCCTCATTGTAGGGTAAATTTTTTAACCTCTATTCATAAATTCTATGTCTAGTTCTTAAGTAACTTTGTAAATAAAAGAAAAATTTAAGAGTAAAATGTGTAAGGTTAATTTTTTGAACTAGTCACCTTTAACTACAATAATTAAAAAATAAAGATTGTCTGTTAAGGGTTTTATCACCATGTTTTTACCTATTTGTCAATTGTATTTATAAAAATAAGTACACATTAACTTCCACTAAAGTAAACCATATTTACAAAAAAATTGAGTTTTATTTAAGTAAGAATGAAAACTTACTTCATTTGGTATATACAGAACATATCCTAACTCACCAGTGTGAGTTTGATGAAAGACTTTTATGTTGTTGGCAACCCCAATATTAAATTCCTGTAAAAAAAATAATAATAATTCATACATATACATAAGCTGAGCTAACAGTTCTTGTACATGAAACAAAAATAAAAAAAAACTTCAACAGTATATAGCAGTAAGCTTAAAAATAAACACAATGTAAAAGTAGTATGTGCTTGAAAAAATACATTCAATAGATGTATCTTTGAAAAGTTAAATAAAATGAAGATTTGTTCCAGTACAATTATATTGTTTAGAAGGAGACAAAACTGAAAAGAAAAATTTAAAAACAATTATTCAATTAAAACAAGATTAGACATGAAATTTTAAATTGTTCATAATTTATTAAAACATTTTTAGGTGAACAGTTTTCTAACCCCAACATGTTTTTACAATCCCAATGCATTGCACATCACTGTTAAGTAAAACACTTAAAAAAATCCCTTCAAAATAAAAATACTTAGAACTAAACAAACCTTGCAAGTGAAGAATGGGAACTCTTTGTAAGAAACAGAGCTGTCAGTCAAATCTGACATGACACTCTGAGCCAAAGGTCCCATGAGGCAAATGGCTGTATACAGAGACGTAATGTCAGTGATGAGGACAGGACTGTCAGGAGGCAAATGACGTTTTAGCCACCCTTGACAGCGTGTTTGCTGGATAGTAGGAGAAATAATCATGAACCTGAAATGAAAAGTTACAAATAGAGTATTAATTGAATGGAAATTATCAAGCAATAAATATCCTGTTAAACATAGTTGGGTGTAATGTGGGTGTAATTCCCTCAGTTATAAAAAAGTTGCCTATCTTTTAAACTAGAGAAGTTAGGTAAAATTTTAAAACTCAATAAACTTATGAAATGTATTAAAATGTTACATCAAGGTCCACCATGCTGGGATTTTGAAATTTTCTCCATAAGTTCCAAGCATAGGAGTTTCCAAAATACAGTCGACAGTGCTTAGTGTGATTGCTTTTGGCTGAGATTAAACTGATAATAAAAAGTTATGTAATAACTGTGGCAATCAGTGGAACAATGAATTTATAGTATGGCAACTTGGAAACAGAGCAGTGGAACTGATTTTCAAAAAACAAAGCAGAAGACGATCGATTGTAAATATTGATCTTTGAAACTAGAAAGAGGGTGGATTTTGTAAGAGAAATGACAAAATTTTAAAAACAATAAATGATGTTTTGATCATATAAAATGATACATTTTGTGTCAATTTGAATAGGAGGGATGGGGACCTGTGATTTTAAAAATAATATCAAATTGATAACCGCAATCACATCAAGCGAAGTTGACTGTACTCATTATGATAAATGTTTCAATTATAAAACTTAAATATTGAGCATAAAATGTAAGACACATAATAGAAAATTATTTACTCAATGGATAAGATGAATAACTAACCACTTGCATGTCAAAACCAACAGTCAAAGTTGCTTAATGCTTAAGGAGTATTAGTAGTGAATAAGGCTGCTTGTAATATGATACAAGTGGTGAGTTACAATTCTCAATTAAAGTGGAAAATTTAAAATTATGATTAACCCTCTAATGCCCACTACAAGAAATTACTATGGAATTTTTTTTTTGTCTTATTCATGTAGTTTGGGTCCAAATAAGATAAAAATGCCCAAAAATTTTTGATTTTGTTAAAATTTTGTGGATTTCTGTTTGGTAGCAAATATGCTACCATGGGCAGATTAGGGTAAAAAATGAATGAGATCGGTATACTTCAAAGTTTTTTAATTCTTGTGAAAATAATTATATTTTTGGGTGGAAAGACCTAAAAAACCTACTTTATTTATTAATAATAAAATTTATTCCTCATTTATAGTTTTGAACTAATTTTTTTATTTTCTTTTTAGTTTTTTCATCCAGTATTTATTCGATTTTTATGGAATAAAAAACAAAAAAACATATATTTTACAAATTGATTTTGCTTACAACGTAATGCTTACTGATAGTTTTATCTAGGAACATATTAGAAATATTTTGATGCCTGTAAAAATAATTTTACTCCTGAAATTAGCCTATTTAGGAAATTTCTATAGTAAAAAATACGGCGTTAAAACCTTCAAAGTCGTAGAACAGATGTTTTAAAAGTAATTAAAATATTTTCTTTATAAAGTATTCATAGGAGTGTTATTTCAGTATTACATCATGGCTTTATATTTATTTTTTATTAAAATTTTCTTGATATTTTATGAAAAATTGAAATTTTTTAAAAAAATTAATTAAATTTTTAAAAAAGCACCTTTTTTGTGTAAAAATGAACAAATGAGTAAATATATAGTTAAAGACTTGCCTAATACCATGTTAATTAAGTGATAAAGCTAAAGAAATGGGTTTAAAAGAATTTTATTAATAATTTAATTTTTAATTAAAAAATTAATTAATTAATCAAATTTTTTATAATTTGACTAATTAGAATAGAAAAGTAACTTAAATAAACAGCTGACACTAAGAAATATTCTTTTTCTATGAAAATATTTTAAGATACCAAATATGCCACTTACACCCCGTGCATGGATTTACTGCCACTAATGCCCATGGTAGCATATTTGCTACCATCATTTTAATTTAATTATTTCACAATTTAAAAATATTTTTTCATGGAAATTTTTTGTACAGAGGGCATAAGCAACTCTTCCTATAAAAATATATCAAAAGAATTTAACTAAATTTCATTAACATATTTAAAAAAATTAGCTATAACTAACCCTTGTAAGAGCCATTTTGAATTTTTAGTCAAAGGTGTAATTTCAAAATTTTTTAAAAAAATTTGGAAAGGGGGACTAAACTTAAACTTCATGAAATATAACACCTAAAGGTACAATTAATGCTGCTATAACTTAAAAAAAATAAGTATTAGTTATTATTTTCATGCTGAAAATTGAAGCTAAACTTATGGTAGCAAATATGCTACCATGGGCAGTAGAGGGTTAAGACTGCAAACATATTTTGCTATTGAGGATTTCTCCAAATCTTGTTTTCTAACCATAGCCTTCATGTTCTTTAATTCTAAATTTTAAAGCCTATTTTGTTTGACTAATATCCACAGTCACAAAGAGCAAAACAATTAAGTTACTACTAATTTTTATGCCTTTTTCACTAAGATAAGCTCTTGTATCTAATATTCTGATAAAGTTTGGTTTCAGTATTGTTTTCTCCTTTCATAACAAAATTATGTTTTCCGAACTGAAGGATCCTATTGAAACCTCTAACAAGTCTAGTATTTATAGAATCTTTTGTGACTGTGGATTATCTATTCTAATTTCCTATGGTACCATATTATAAATAAGGCATTGCATACTAACATTACTTACAACATAAAAACAGACAACATAGCATTAGACACAACATAAACAATCTAGCTGTTTCTGACCTGTTGTAGTCCATCCTAGCTACACTGCAGTCATTTTCATAGCCTCCATACTTGTTTTGCATTCCAGTGTGGACCATAGCATTTAGGGGGATGTCAACATTATTTGAACAGAGATACTGTAGTAGATCAAGGGCTTCTCTTCCTGGGGACTGCATGGGAAAGACACAGAGAACAAATAAGTGATTAAATTATATAGATTCATTTAAGTTGTTGAAATCATGGTTTTTTTTAATTAGTACCTATAGCCTATAGCTCATGCCATAATTTTCCCATCGCATAGCATTCCAGTGCACACTGTATTAGGAAGTTGAATGTAATGAAAAATATATTTAAAATTACTTTTTATTCAGGAAAGTTAACATTTAAACATTAATATGAGTAAGAGATATGTTGTAGAATTATTTACATCTATTACATAAAAAGCATTTAACATTAAGATTTAGTAAATAACACATGGTTCATAAACAAGGAAATATTTGTGATACAATTGCAAAAGAGAATAATAAAATAACTAAAGATGTTACTTTGAAGTTGGTTTTTATTTACTTGGCAAACTATGTTAAATTTTTTAAAAATGCATTAGAAAGTAACAATTTAAATAGTGCACAATCATCAAACATTTTTTTATACAATCTTCCAAGTTATAAAAACAAGAAGGGAGTTCCTAGGTCTTTAGACCTTGAAACTCCAGTATAACCAGCCTCATTGGGTGAGTTTATAAGCAGAGCTATTTCAGAACATGACTGAAAATCACGGTCAGATGAGAGGCTAGCTTGTTTCTAAGCCCCATGTTTCCCCAAAAGAACTTGGTACTCTCTTAATCAACCTCAGAGAGGTGAAGGGCTGAGTTTGCCTTGCCCAACCCGGGAATTGAACTTTGGGACCTGAGGCACTGGAGTGCAAAACACTAACACTATGCGATGGAGCTTACTTAAAATTATAATTGAATTGAACCTAAAAGACTAATAATTTAAAAGATTTAACCAGTCTATTTAAGACATAACACATACCCAAACTTCTAATTTTGTGAATGAAGAATAATCCAAAAGAGCCACTTTTCTTCTACAGGCCATATATTCAGACTCTAAGTATTCAAACCAACTTGGCTGGTAGAAGGTGGGACGATCAATCTCTCCTTCTGAATCAGATCTTTCCTCAGCTAATCAGAAAAGGATGAAATTTGTTGAAATATTAGTTTAATCTATTCAAAATTTGTCAACACTTCAAGAAATTATGCTATGAAAAATTATGATTGACTTTAGGAATTCAAAGCTTTGGAAATGAACAGTGCTATTTTCTAAAGTTCATACTACATTCTAAAGTTTCTACTTTCATGAACATTTCTTGTATGTGTTGACAAAGGATATATTGAATATCAGAATAAAGTTGAACTATTACAGACCTCTTCTGTAACTAATAATATACATTTGTTTTAACAAAAAAGACATAACAAATAAAAACATTAGTATGATAAAACAATCAGTTCTTTTATTACTGATCATACAACCTAGGGGTCATTGTAAAGAGGTTCTACTGTATCACATATTGTGTTTCTTTGTAGTTAATAAAGAGATAATTTAACTGATGGACACTTAGATGGTGCAAGATACAGTTCTACTTTTAAAACACAAAATTTTAATGGGTAATTTAGGTTCAGACCTTATTTTTTATGCTTATAAACAATGCCAAGTTTCTTAAATATCTTTGAGAATACGGGCCATCCATAAATGATGTCACACTTTTTTCAACATTTTTGACCCCCTCCCTCCCCTTTGCCACAAAAGTGTCACACTTAACTGTACCCCCTTCCCCCTCTTTGCCACATGTCACGGTCTGCTAAGTTTAGAATAAGGTTGATAAGAATTTGGAACCCAATGTTGTCATTGAAGTTTAAAAGCACCCCACCTGATAAGTTCAAAGAGAACTCTTTACTTCATTGGTATGAATCTTATAATTCTAATAATTATGTTTAAACTACCTTTTCCAGAAGAAAAAATATTTAGTTTTATTTTTTGATTGTGATGTCACAATTCTTGAACTAACCCCCTGTCACAGAATGTCAGGTTGATGAACTCCCTCTCTCCCCTCTAAGCGTGACGTCATTTATGGACCGCCCCATACACCTAGAGTAACTTCTTAATAATGATAGAACGTAAAGGATATCTCACCAGTTAAGTCAGATTTAAAGTAGCACGGCCTTTCATACCCCATGGACTGGCTAAACACTGCTCCAGCAGCTTTCAGACGAGGATATATGGGCGACATTCTGATGTTCCTTCCAGTGGTGAATTCAGAGTTTGGATACTTGATTTTGTAGTGCAAGCCTGAAATCACAATTGATGGCATCATGATAAAATTGCATACAATGATGAACAAAATTTTTTTTTTAACATTTAATGATAATTATCAAACCCAAGCTATGCAATAAAATTAATTTATTTTACATAAAAAAATGAATTAGGATTGGTGACAGGGTTAAGAATAACCTAATTTGGTTGCTTTCTCTAAGATTTGTCTACCATCTGCAACTTAAAACACATATAAGAACAACAAGGAAATAAATAGGTTTACCTTCACTAATCAACGGACCAGTTTGATTAGGTTCCAGAAAAAATTAATCTGTCTTTCTAGACACCATTAGAAGTTTTTTTGTGAAATATTAAAATATGAAATTATGAATGGAGCTAGCATCCTGTAGGTCACATATTGTTATACTTTGTTATGGGGATTTGCTGGTCAACATATGCCGAGTAAAATGAAATTAAAACATTAATTGTAGGATTTTAACAAAATTGCTTACAGCTTTCTTTTAAAAAGGTTTGTAGCTTTTGGTAGAAGAAGTTCAGTGCATTGTAAAAGAACACTCTTATATTAGGAATTTCATTTCATTTTTCCGGTACGTCACATTCAGTTGCGTAATTGGTTTTTACTAGAATGAGGGAGGAGCTTAACCGTGTATTCTTATTGGTCAATTGCCTACACTGGAAATCTTGCTGGGTGTTTTGTTTTTGTTTAAAATGAAAATTCCTCCCATACTGTTTATATAAAGAGCTGATAATGGAACACTCATATCACTCATTTCAAATGAAAACAACTTATTATTTTATTCAAATCACCTGGCACTTCAACCATCCTGTCTCTGAGAAACAGACGGTTATTATGAAGACCCAAGAACCTTCTGATGTCCACATCCCAGAGGTTCATCTTCGGCTCTCCGTTCACGATCCAGTCGGCCGTGATCTTGCCAACACCCCCTGCCGCTTCCATGCCGGTTGCCTTCATTCCAGTGGCTACAAAGTAGTTACGCACCTGAAAAAAATCAAGTGCAACAAATTTACTTAACTTTCATTATAATTACTTGCACTGGTGTGTATTTAATATTTCTGCACCATTGGATCTTTATCAAACCTAGATTTATTTCTGCTTTTCCCTGAAACTTTTCCTCACAGCTAACCCATGTTGACGTTTGTTTTAATTCATTAAAAGCTAAGAGTTTGATTGGTTGTGAAAGAAAATTTAAATGGAAGTAGAAGTACATCATGGTTAATTAGAAAAGAAATTTTAGGCTCGTTTGGAATCAGTTCATTAGTGGTTAGTCCAAAAACAGAGTGACTAAAAAGACATATACTACATGGCACAAATTTCTTAGCAAAAAAAATCTTCCACAAAAGTTGAAAGCTATAAAAATTATACTATGTAAACAAGTACAATTTTTACATAAATAAACCACCATTGATTGTAGTTGTTTTTTATGAAGCATCATAGTGGTTTAATGCCTATTTTTAGTGTGTTTTATTAAAGGTTTGAGTAGAGTTTGTAACACTTTTTTACCTAGAAATGTAAAATTGCATGGTGTACAAAAACACCATGAGAAAAATTTTGCTGTATGAATTTGCCATGAGTTAATAATAATTGGAATAAGGGTTACATAACATGCAACTTATTTAATAAATTACAATTCTTGAGAAGTTTATACCTCTGGTGCTTCTCCAAGGAGTAGCTTGCAGTCAGGACTGAAGCTTTCTGGTCCATTGCACAGGCTGTCCACTTGGACTTGTCCTAAAGAGGGTATCCTGAACAGCATTTGCTCTAGTAGCGTGTCTGAAATTCAATAGTCATTGAGATTTGTTAGTTAATAATTTAACTGTAACTTCGATGGTAACTTAAGGTACACCAAAAAGTATCACATAAGAAAGATCTAACAATCAAAACAAAATCTTAAGGCAATTAAATAATACTAAAAAGAAATGAAGATAGGATACAGCAATTAATTTTTATACTGAATTGTATACATAAATTTTTTACACTTCCTTTCATTCATTTGATAAATTTAAGTGTCAATTTTCCCAGCATTTTAGAGAACACATTAGAGGAACTGCACTTTAAAACTTACACTAATTTGAATTTGACAAAATTTATTTAATAAATATTAATTAAGGATCTCATAAGTACACTTACAATATTTTTTAAAGGTCTCATTTATATAAAAGGATATCCTTAACTTTTCATTTACAAAATACAGATTAAAAATAATGGAACAAATCCGGCTCTGTTATTATTTGTATACTGTAAAAAATTTAGTTTACAAGGCTATTAGTAGTTTTAGCTTTCATACTATGTAGTAATAAGTACTCTAAATCACAAAAATAACAGAATAAGAATGTAATGTAATTATACTACAAATGAATGCAGAACATACGAAATTGATCCCAATCTTCAGGAATAGGTTTGAAAGTTTTTAAAGTTTCCATCTCCTTCAAATCAAAGGGCTTTGATGTGGGCTCAAATCCTCCAGCTAAGAAACCTCCATTCTTTTCTCTGATGTAAAAATAACCATCATAATCTCTGATTACTGAGAAATCAAAAACACATGTAAGTTTATTTCATACAAACTTTGTATAGGCAAATACAAATAATATATTTGTGCAATAACATATTGATATTATGCTGCATCATTAAGAAACCAAAGGTTGATACAGATTTTAATTTTTTAGGGGGATAATTTTTTTATAAAGAATTTTTTTTTTGTAAAATAAGAATAACTTTGCTTAATATTTTATCATGTAAAACCTAGATTTTGGCTGAATTTGTCAAAGGTTTTGAGAATTGTTGTTTGACTGCACAAAACAATCAAATAGGTAATTTTTTTCAAATTTTGGGAGAGGGCTGTTTTGGTTTCATGCTACAATCGGGTGCCACTTGATTTTTTTATGGCACTGCTAATAAGAGCAATAATGCTTTTTCTAGCAACCCAGAGGGTATACTGGTGAATAGGTTATACCTAGACTAGTGCTAAAGGATTACCAAGAAGAGTGGGACTCAATTGTAACATAGCATCACTGTTTTTAATTTGAATTTATGTGTTTGCAACAACAAGGCTGTAACTCCAAAATAAGAATCTACATCAAAAGGCGCCACCTTGACGGCAACAAGCGTTAGTTGCCAAGTTAGTGTTATTTTATGGCAATAAACAACTGGGTTGGTGACTATGGTCACCATTTTTTACTGCAAAACAAAGCATAAGATTAGAAAAGTAACAACCTTACAAATATCCATTCTAGTGGAGTTAACTCATTGTTGCAGCAAACACCTCAATTTTGTTAAAGATCCATTTTTAAACAAATGGATTTTTAAGGGGCTGTTTTCCAGAAACAGAATTTTGTGAAGGGGCAATAAGGTTTTATTTGGATTGACCCCTAGGAGAAAAATGCATTAGTTTGCTTGTAGGAGTTTGTAGCACTTTTTTGGGGATTGTTTTAAAGTTTTACTCAAAACCAAAATTATTACATCTCATTTTTATCAATTTAAAGACACACCTGGCATCATGTGATCAATTCCGTCCACAGCCATTGTTTGAAGATAATGATGTTCACATGGATACAGAGGAACTTTGACTCTAGGATAACTCATTTGGCCAATATGGCTTGCCCACTAGAATCAAAAAAAAATTTTAAAACCTTTATTACAAACAACAACTTTAATAAAACACAAATAGCAGATTTATGGTTTTAAGTAACTTAATGCATTTAAAAAATTAATAGTACTTAAAACTAAGACTGGTTTAAACAATTGTGGTTTAATGGCTTTGTTAACCCTTTCAATCCTGATAGCTCCAAAGTTTCTATAGGATTCAATGGCAATCCCATGCAATGTAGGACTGAAAGGGTTAAACTAAGTATTAAAAGTATTTTATATCACACGACTATTAAGGGTGCAGTATAGGACTACTAAAATTGTCAAGGGGATTTCCAGTATAGACTATAATTAGCATTCAAAGAAGTTAAATATGTACAAGTATAGTCTGAAAAAAAGATGTATATGGGGAGATTTGATTAAACTTTTTTAAATGTTAAACAATGAGGCATGGAAGGCTTTAACTTCAATACAGATAACAGAACAAGGGATCACAGATTCAAACTAAACAAAGCTCATTTTAATAAGAAAGGCAGAGAATTTAACTTTTTAAACACAGTAGTAGATAGATGGAATGCATTGCCAGCAATAAAAGCGAGTTTAACAAAAAGATCAACATCTACTAGGAATTAAGGAGTTCAGGATAATGGGCCAATATTGTTGGGTTCCAAGCCCAATGTAGGTTGTTACTACTATTTCCAGGGGCGGGTCCAGGGGGGGGGCCCTGGGGGCCATGCCCCCCCCCCCCGAGAAACCCTAACAAATAGCTTAAAAAACACTTTCTTAATGATAAAATTCAAAAAATTTTCTGGGGGAGAACCCCCAAACCCCCCTTTAATATTTTGACATCCATAGGTGCCAACTTTTATAAAATATTGGGGGGGGGGGAGGGCCAGTACAAGACATTAAAAAACATAAAATTAAAAGAAACAACCATTAAGTTTACATGCCTAATTACCTAATTTTGTATCAGATGTATAGATTAAATTTCGTTACATGTCCCTTTAAATATCGCCAAGGTGTAATATTTTGAGGTGCATTTAATGTAAAAGTTTTGTGTAATAATGCGAGCTCGAAATAAGATGGGGGTCTGGGCGATCTCTCCCAGAAAAATTTTAGAAATTTCTCTGTTAAAAGTAGCATTTCAGCTTAATTCCAAAGTTTGGGGGCTCTCCCCAAGAAAATTTTTAAAATTTGACCCTTAAAAGAAATTTTTAACACATTCTGAGACCTTTTGTGGGTTACCCTCTCCCCAAATAACCGCTCTTGAAGGGGATTCCAAACCAGAAAATATCCAAACATCACTAAATATTGGGGGGGGGCTTAGCCCCCCTTCAGCTAACATTGGATGGGGCTCAAGCCCTCTCAAACCGGTAATACTATAGTTTAAATGGGCGTATTTGCAAAAATTTTCAGAAGAGGACCCCCGGCCTTTTTTAAAATTGAGCATCTATTTATAATTTCATCCTTGAAAATTCTGTGGTTTACATGCTTTTAAAATGAGCTGAAACTTTATTTTTAGAGGCAAATTTTCAAACATTTTCTAGGGGGTACCCCCCAGACCCCTATTAATTTCTCATGGTTACTTATTTACTGTTTTCTCCTTGAACTTGTTTCTCTCCTCTCCTTTTAGGATTACAAGAAGTTACCCTCTTAAGGTGTTATCCAATGGACACCAAATGTACAAAAATGAGTAGAAAAAATTCTATTTGAAGCCAAATTTCACAAAATTCTCTGGGGGAGGACCCCCAGACCCCCCACATTTGCTTTCGAGCTAGCATTATCTGAAGAAACCTTTATAACTTTAACAAAGTTTCGCATTTTATTTATGTTATACTTTGAAATTTGGGAGCCAAACACCTCGCGAACACAAGTATTATTATGGCCTTACAAAAATGTTTCACCCCCCCCTACTTTCTAAAACAATGGCACGGGCCCTGGATACTCTCTAAGTTACTATAAACCCCTAAAAAGCAGCTTGAAAGCAAGCACTCCTCAAAAAATTTTCTGAGGCACTGAAAATTTCGAATGTATTACCCTCCGACTTTGACATGGCCCCCCCGAAAATCTGGTCTGGAACCGCCCTTGACTATTTCCTTACATTTGTATAAAATTTTGATTCAAAAATTCAGAAGAATTAAGAAGTACTAGAAGCTAAGAAAAATTTACAATTCATTAAGCTACATTCATGATATTAACATTAACTTAAATAAACAAAAATTTTGATTTACTTACATGTCCAGCACTGTTGACAAAAAATTCACAATTTATTGAACCTTTGTTGGTATCTACAGCACACACTTCATGCTTGTCATTTGTCAGGATTCTTTGCACTGAACAGTCTTCAACAAATGTCACTCCTGTCAAAAATATAAAAAACTTTTCAAAACATTGCCAGAAAAGAGAGATTACAATGTTAACAGATCTTTTTAATTTTATACATGATTGTTTTCACAGGGTACCCTCATTTGACCTTTTTTTTTGTCTCTGCTAAAATAGCTTTATTCTCCTCAAGAAAAGATCTGCTCACTCCATTGTTACAAAGAAAACATGAAGCAAAATACCAAATTTTTAAAAGAGAAACTAGATTATAAACTTCTTAAAAATACACTGTTAAAAATTCTAACAATCTTATCAATGCAATTTTAAAACAAAATTTTCTGTTTCATCTAAATTGTAAATAAAAAGTTTCATGGAATATTGGGGGAAATAGTCTCCACAGAAACAGAGATGTAAAATTAAAAATAAGATGAAATAATCTTACTCGTATTCTAGTAGTTTTTAAGAAAATTGTTAAACAAACCAACAACTATTCACAAAGTTATTTGCTTACATTTTCCACTTGAATAGATAGATTTTACTTAAATTGAAGAACTAATATGTTAATTTCTTATAAAAATGTTGATTAAAATTCTGAAAATATGATAAATCAAGGACTCCAAATAGAAGCATTTTTAAGTACTTTTCAGGAGAATATATTTTCTAATCATTTAATAACATTTTTTTTAGTTTTGGGGGTCATGTAGTAAGTGTAGAAATTACTCAAAAATAAAATGCTTGATATTCAGATGGATTTTAATACCTGATCCAAAATAAGACATTGAATGTTTTAAAACTTTTATAGAATAAAGCTATAATTCCCCCGGGCATATCAGCCTGTTGTAAACATAAGAAATATCCTGTAAATTGTTTGCATACCAAGACGAGCAGCCTCAGATGCAAGAGTGAGCGTAGAATTCAAAGGATCCCCAACTCCATCTCCAGGAATCCACAAGGCTCCCTTCAAAAAAAAAGTTTTAAATTAGAAACTTTACCACTAAATTCACAGGTTTCAACTGAATATTTTAGACTTGGTGTATAAAACTATTTTAACACTTAGTGCTTTTTAATGAGAAATATCATTGGGTTAAAGGTTGACTCTATAATGAACATAAAACACAAAATCTAATTCTAGATATAATATACAAATAGGTGTGTTGATCTAAACTCCATATAATAAAATGATTCCTTAACCTTAGACAATATAAAGAATTATATTTTTCTTAGAACATTTTATAAGTTTTTAAAAATATTGGGTTAGACTAACTATTTTAAATTAAACATTGTACAACCTTAAGCATCTCAGTGCTGATAATAGGACATCTCCTCTTGGCTTCTTCAGGTGAAAGAACATAGCATTCAATATTTCTTGCCCTGAAAATTAAAAAATATATATAATATAGCTTTATTGTCATAATATATAAATCTAATATTTGATACCAAGAAACAGTCCTGAGCCCTTTTGGTGCTTCATATTTGTATATTGTGTGTTTCTTCTTTTTTCTCTCTTCCTTCTTATGATTTTTTTATTTTTCTAGTTAAATTGTCCTACTCCTGCAATCATAAAAAGTGAAGGAGGTAAAGTGAAATGTCAATTCACACATTTTACTTTGAATGATTCCTCCAAAATGAACCCAAAAAGTGATAAGTCTGTATGAGCTTTTAGCCCCTACCTCGAAATTCAGACTAGATGTACCAAAACAAGTTAAAAACTTGGTTCTTAGGGTCAAATTTTGAAAATATTTCTGGGAAGGACCCCCTTTTGTCACAACTTTTTATATCAACTTCATCAAGAGGGTAATCATACCTAAAAATGCATTCATTATAAAGCTACAGTGATCCTATTAAGTATAATAAGAATAATAATAGAATAATTAAGAATAATTTTTAGTCCTCTCCCTGAGTGAAAAATCTAGTTTTGGGCCTTAAAATGACTGCATTTTGTAAAGGATATTTAGGCCCCTACCAAAATAATTTTTATACACCCCATTGTCAGATAGATGAAGCTCATGTTAACAATGCAAACCCAATTTGTATAGTATGGTAACTTTTGTTAAGGATAGGAACAATTCATTTCGCTAAATAAGCAATACAAAATAAGAGACAACTATTAATTAAATGATCATTTAAACTTCGCCATTATTAAATAATCAATTAATGATCATTGATTCAAGCTCACTTACACAGCAGAGGCAGCAATGTGGCGGAAATAAGTCATACGATCAGCTGTTCTTGCAAGAGACAGACTGCCACATGGTTTGAATCCTAAAAGAATTCAGAAATATTTAGATGCAACTTGTTAGAAAAAAAAAGATATTTATAATAAGAACATCTTAAAAGTAAAGCAAAGGCTGTGTTATTTAAAGCACACATTGCAACAACATGGGTACTACACCTGTGTTCAATCCCTTTTCGGCCAGTGACTTATACAATTCAATACTGTATTGACATAGTGTTGTTTCAATTGCAGTTGGTTTAATCTGTCCCAAAACACCTGCTCCATACTTGGAAGTTCCCCCTCCAAGCCTAGAGTTGAAAAAAAAAACAAAGAGAAAATATATTAAAGAAAAGAATAAACTACACAATTACTTAACATTATACACTAAATCCATTAAATAACAGAGAGGAGTCAGAGCACATTACTTGAGGTTACCTAGTATTTATTATCCATACGCATTCAGTAAAAATCAACAATGATATTTATTTTGGATGTCTAAGCTTTAAACAGGGGGATGCAGAATATGTCTGATTCAGTAATCTAAGATCAGAGAAACTTTAGCCATTTGGAAAAATTTTGCTGAAAACTGACTATATTTCTGACTATCTATCTTCTGCAACGAATCAGTGTAAGACTTGCAAGATAGAAAAAAATCCAACACAATAAAAGATAAGTTCACTAGATTTTCAATGGTTATTCAAGGAAGTCATTGACAGCCTCCTAAAGATGGTTGAAAGATTTCAATTTCGTGATAAATGACTATTTATCAGAAAAGATATAAAAACATTCTTTTTGTTGGTAAAAAATGCATGTTTTTAATAAATATTATTCTTATTAATAAGAATTATCTATGTAGATTAAAACTTATACATGCATTAACTTAATTTAACCTACCTAGACATGCTTCAAGTTTAAGCATTCAAACATGTGACCTGTGCAAAATGTTCTATTATTTCTTAACTTAACTCAGTAACTAAATTATACATGTAAACCTAACACATTGAAAAACTTTGAAAAAGCTTTCGTTTGGATTGGAGGATTCTTTAGAGTAAAACATTTTCTACACACCGGATTTAAAAGTTATCAATCTAGTAATCTAATTGTAATTTAAGTCAATTCGTTTACTATTTTGGGATCAAAATTACAAGGTTTATAGAAAAGTTTACCTTACTGTGCAATAAACTTTTACTCTAGGTAATATACTTACCAATAAAGAACATTAGTTTTAGTTACAATAAATATTAAAAAATAATTTTATATAAAAAGAATCAAACAGCAAAATATCCATAGAGATAATAAAATTTTGGGGGCATATTCATTACAGGGGCGGGCTGCATGACAAAAAGTGCAATAATAGCCAAGAACTGGAGACAAGCCCAATAGCTGCTCCCATAAAGCAGTCACCGTGGAGGACCTATATTGGTTATTTTCCTATTTAAGAGCACTTTGTTTTTAACGTATTATCCCGCCAACAGTCAGATTCAACGTCAGTCTATGAGATTTGGTAATGTTCTACGGAATTCAGTGACATGGTACATGGGATGATATGTAAGTACCATTTATTTTGTAGTAATGGAATTGGAGTTTTAATTATATTACACTTAAAAAATAACCCTAGCATAAAAATTTAAAACATGCAGCCTACTCCACAAAATCCTACTTTTGAAAAATAAAGTAAAACATACCAACTTTGCTCCAAAAGGACTACATCTTTCCATCCAAAATCCCTCACAAGGTGGTAAGCAACCGAACATCCCACTATACCCCCACCACATATCACAACTTGAGTTTGTTTAGGTAAATGCTTTGTACAAGATAAGTTCAAGTTCAACTCAGGGACAGTAGAGAAAGAACTCTTTGGCTTTGATAAGTACTGATCACAAGCATTCGAGCGGGCTGCATCTTTATATTTGCTAAGAATGTGCTTGTATAGACGAGTAGAACGAAAGTTCTTCATAGCAACAATGGATGTTGCGCACTTTCTAACGCATTTTGTCTAAAAAATTCAAGTTAAACTTCTTTTAAAATCAAAAATGAATATCCGAATGACATAAAATTGTTTCGATCGAATTAACAAGACATTGTTCATAGATCAAAACGTATGATAACCCTTGCGCAGCGGAAGATTCTATTTCGCATGATTGTTTACTAACATGTTATGGAGGTTTACTGCTCTCTTTTGAGGATTATTTTTACCTGTGTTATCCAACATTTAAAAAATAAATGAGTCTCTTTTAAAAAACCAGAATGTTTTAAAGGGATGTCTTAGGAACCATTTAGTAATTATACCACTCGTTAAGGGGAGATAAGAGATCCTGTATAGGTGGACCAGCCAGGGGGAGGTTGGAGGTAATTCAAATGGTTCCATTCCAAACCTATGTTCCAAACATGTCTTCCTGACTCAACTCAACATTAAAAACCGCTCTTTCACTCTCCTTTAAAAACTGAAAAAGATATTTCTTCTCTGGTTTTTTATCCCACGACACAGCACTCTTTAATGGACTCTAACCGCCTATCTGGTTCAAGACTTCACGGAACCAACACGTGACCTACAACTGAGCTTGCGATGGACTCTAACCGCCTATCTGGTTCGAGACTTCACGGAACCAACACGTGACCTACAACTGAGCTTGCAATTGGTTACCACAGATACTACACTACTACTAGTGACACTAGTAGATCTACTAGTGTAGTATCTGTGGTAACCAATCGCAAGCTCAGTAGGTCACGTGTTGGTTCCGTGTGACGTCAGACGGTTAGAGTCCATTGGTTACCACAGATACTACACTAGTAGATCTACTAGTGTAGTATCTGTGGTAACCAATCGCAAGCTCAGTAGGTCACGTGTTGGTTCCGTGTGACGTCAGACGGTTAGAGTCCATTTTTAGACTATTTCTAGTCAAACAAAACTATAGAGCATTTTCAATCACATGACTTTACCTAACAACGGCCTTAGCAACGTTGTTTTTATCCTCCAGTGATGTCATGTGCGAATGCTTCTATTGGATGCTTCTATTTCCCGCCCCTAATAACAGCCTTAGCAACGTTGTTTTTGTCCTCCAAGTGACGTCATGTGCGAATGCTCTATTGTTTCAAAATTCATTCACTTCCAAATCTATGAATGGATGACTCTATTATTGCAGTCGATTGCAGTCTATTTGCAACTCGAACATGAAATGCTCAATCTGCCCTTTTTACGTATTTTAAAACATTTTCCATTATTTCTTGAGGAAAAGATGCCCTTTTACCATTTAAAAAAGCTTAAAAAGTAAAAATAAATTAAAATTTTCAACTATATTTTTTTTTTCAATTTTGTAATTAAAGTTTTAAAAAACAATGTTTAGAAGCTATTAAAAATCAAATTGTTTATAAATAAAATTATATGAAATAATTAAATATAAAATTTATAAATTACTCCTTGAAATAAATAAGAAATTCATCATATTTAATGTTTTTTTAATTTGAATAATTTATGTTAATTTTTAACGTTTGGTCATTTTTACTGCAGTTTTTCAAGTAACTGGTTAAAAAAGTAGTTTCTTTCAAATAAACGTTTAATAAATTTTCTCCAACCGAAACCAGTTTACTGAAACATAAGAACAACTTTAATTATTCTAAGACGTCTTATCTCTTACATTCGCTTTAAAATTAACACTGTTTAAATTTAGAAATTTCTACATTCGTTCATAAAATAATTACTTTAAATTTTCGGTTTTTAAAATTGTAATTATTTTTTTCATCCCTAAATAAGTGTAATGTAGCAGTGCTTTTGCAGGAAAAACTCTTTATTTATAAAAGAATCACGTGAGGTGTTTTTTCCAAAATCTGGACCCCCCCCTCCCCCCTTGGTGAGATTTTGCTGGACCCCCCTCCCCCCACGTGAGATTTTCTCAACCACTAGTTTTGTTTTATCGGCATAAAAATTACCATCCAGATTGCAAAATTTTGATACAAAAACACGTTGAAATCGAAAACCTGGTTCTAACTTGTAATTATCAAGACTGACTGGCTATTGGCTAATGATTTGCTGTTTTGACTAATCTGAGAATTTTTTCTGAACTTGTGCTAAAAAATATTAAAGAAAAAACGTATATTTTCTAAACTAAAAGTTGACGTGAGATTTTAATTGACTCCCCCCTGGTGAGATTTGATGAGATTTTTCCAAATCCCTCCCCCCCTTTTTGACCTCAAGTAATTTATGGATGTCCCCAAATAGAATACACAAATACTTCAAATGTATCCCAATTCTATAAGGGGCCATTTATTAATTACGTAATGGTCCCGAGTGGGAGGGGGGGTTACAAAAATTTCTACATACCCTTACTTGGGGGGTGGGGGGTCATACCCATTCTTACGTAAGATTTTCCAAGTTAATGTTTTAACTGATTTATGTTAAAGATTATTTAAAAACTTACTTTTAAATTTCTACTGATAAATGGTATTCCAAAGACTAGAGATAATTATCTAATGTTAATATGTAGTTGACAGCAAGAATATTACTTATCCTGTTGAAAAATAAAAATCTTTGATTTACGTCAAACTGAGAGTTTTAGTGTAACTGATCCTTTTCTAACATTTTATTATTTTGAAAACCGAAATGGAATCTTACGTAAGAATAGGGGGGAGGGGTTTGGAAAATCTTACGTACCCTTACATGGGGGTAGGGGGGTCAAAAATTGCCAAAATCATCCTTACGTAATTAATGAATAGCCCCTTATATATTAGGGTTTTGTTAAGTTTTCTTTTTAAAGGAAAAAAAATGAAAAAGATCTGCCAGAAACGTTTCAATCCTGCATTCCTAATCCTTCACGAAAGTTTAAGCAATTATTGCACGAACGGTACTAACCATAAGAAGGAGTTAATGTTATACGATCAAGGTATTTTCGATAGTAAAAGCTATACCCCGTTGACCGTTGTTCTTTTCAAGGTTTAATACCCCCGTTCTTCAGTGTTCAAAGCCATTATCAACTTCTACCTCTGATTAATGCTTTTCTTCGTCATTCATTGCGTCGTAAAATGGCTTAATAATTACGGTCATTAAATGATTCTAGGGTAACTTAAAACAAAAATTAAATTGCTAGAGGGAAAAATTAATTTATTTGGGATTAGGATATTATAAGCTGATACATTGATAGTACTAGTTATGGTGGAAGAGAAATTGCTTGATGAAACCTTAATCCCTTGAGGGTTTTTTATTTCATAAAAAGCAGGAATGGTGTAGAATAACCATTATTTATTTTTTTCCAAGGTTAACTACAATAACAGTGGCGTATATAGAAATTTATTTCGGGAGGGGCCCAAAATTATTCGTCTTATAGAACTTATTAAAGGAAAGTTGCGAGTAATACAGCTCCACTGTTAAAGGGGGGGGGGGTCTGGGGCTTTAATATAAAAAAATTGTAAATAATAGAGTTCGAAGTACTAAAGGGGGACTATGGAAGTTATCGAATTGCTGATGGGTGCCCCTCCCTTATATACGCCCCTCAATAATAATTACTTAAGAATTCTTTTGTACATTTTTGTTTACACTTTTCTTACAGGTACACATCTAGAAAAAAAATTGTTCAGAAAGTAAGTTCTTCGAGTAGTAAAGATTTGTTTATCGGGAAAGTTTTATCATTTTGTGGTGAAAGTTTGAAAAAGTTTTTTTTTTTTTTTTGTGAAGAAAACACCCGAAAAACTATGAATTTGAAGGGAGAACCATGCTGCTTTGAGGAGAAATGTAAAATATATTTTCAGTGTTGTAACGACAAAGGTTTGGAAAAATTTCCGACCATTGTTTTTTGGCTGAATAAACCTTTCTGTTTGAAGAACATGACGAAATGTCTTTGCAAATACGCTTACAAAAACGTCAGGGGTGACAAAGAATAAAAACGAAAAAATCCTTGATTCTAAATTATTTGTGAAAATAATTGAAATTTGAATATGCAACTCGTCTTTTTTTCTAAGTGTTCTTAAAAAATTGTTATTCCTTAAAACATAAATTTATTGTGTTGTCACAGTATTACTTTACAATAAAATTGGGTACAGAGCAAAGGTTCCAAAACTGTGCGCCGCGTACAAATTTTAATTCTCTCTCTTTTTGCCGTTTTAAGTTACCGTACATTCAATTATTTATTTTTTTAAACATGGGAATGGTTTTATTTAAAATTTTATCTCATCTATTAAACAAATTTTTCAATATATGTCAATACTAGTTTTATTTTAGATTTATTCAAAGTAAGAGATAGTGGGGCCCCTTGAGACACCTCACTTTTCAGACGCAACTTTATAGTTATGAACTCGTGCTCATAGATACTAATAAATCTACTATTCAATGTGTTTTGGAATCTTTTGTGCGTTTGGATAATTGAATTATTTACACCAATTTTATTGTTTTGAGTGTAGCAAAGTTACAATTACAAGTAGTTTGGAAATATTTAAAAAATAATAAAAGTGTATTTATGCTATTATAATTATGTTGAGATTGAAGTACGCGTATTCTTTAATATTTTAGAAAAGCAAAAGGGAATGTTTTACTAAACCTAAAATATTTAAAGTTTGATATCCAAGGAGCCGAGTGGGCACCTAGGGACACTCAGGTGTGGGGCACATGTCCCAAGATACTCCACACCTCTCATGAGTAAAAAAAATTAATTAGATTTTATTTAAAAAATAATGAATTGAAGAATTTAGAGGATTATAACTAAGAATTGTAGCAAAAAAGTATCTGGAAGGTTAAAATAATCAGTGACTTATGTTATGACAAAAATGAGGTAATCAGTGAAATATTTGGGATGTAAAATACGTTTGATGTCCAATTTAAGATTATTAAACATTGCTTTTTCATTAATTATAATTATTTTTGTATATTTCAAAATAAAATTTATAATTTTCATGCTATTATTTAAAGTGTCCCGAGGTGGGCATCTTGAGGAGGTTTTTCAGTTGGTTATTATGAGTTCCCTAAAATAAAATTGTATAAAAAATTAAAAAATAATCTAATAAAAAGTGTCCCAAGGTACCCCAACCTCTCTTACTTTTTAATTGAAAGTAAAATACTTTAAGAATGAAGATAACTAACTTTAACCTTGAAGCAAAAATAAAGTTAATTACATAAGAAAGACGAAAATTTAGTACTACAATAATCTAATCTTTGAAATACGACACAGTTAAAGTTTTCATCAAAATAATATCTCGAACTAATACCAAAAGCGTACTGACAATTTTTTTCTTGTGAATAATGTTGCTAATACGAACACTAGATAGGTATATCACGAAAAGATACTGTTTCTTTTAGTAAGAACGGATCTAGATATTAGAGTTTGGTAATCTAATCAGAAAACTAATTAAGGTTTATGTGCGTGTGGCCCAGAAAGAGGAGCTTTCTACTTAGTAAAGATAATCTTACCTGTTGAGATATAATCCCACAATGCTCCATTAGTTAATATACTCTGTAATTCTATATTTGTTATACCTTGTCGTATTCAAATGAACCAATTCTAAGGAAAATACCAATTCTCTTGATGTAATGGCACTAATTGAACTTATATGATTGCTCTTTCGTTTAACGTTTAACGCATGGAAAGGTTTTCAACAAGGAAAACTGTTTCAATGGAAAATGTTTCTTTTTACTAGATAATAAATGTAATTGTTTTGTATTAGTTTGAAAACTAGTTTTTTTATGCATTAGAATATTAATTTCGTATAATTTCTTTCTAGTATTTTATAATTTCTTCAACTAATGTTATAACCTAATGAATTTTATAACCATTCAGTAACTTCTTATTATAAAACGGTGGGGGATCTTCTAACAAAATTAAACGCGATTCTTTAAAGAATAAGTTGACCCAGTTATTTGAAGTCACATTTATGTCAAGAAAAAGAAGTAACTGAAGAAAAAAGTAACTAATCTTGTTTTTTTAAAGCTTTACAAGTTTACGGTTTAAAGTTTGTTTTACTTAATTACTTTAAAAAAAAATGCGATTTTATAAGGCCCTGTATCGCTATTAACTGAGAAAAAGAGTTAAATATGTATTATTTCGGTTCCTGTGTTTTTAATGTTCTTATTTTAATCACTGATAGGAAAATTCTACTATATTTTGGTACCAAAACTATTACTTTGGGTTTTGAATACATTTAGATATGCCTATCTTATGCTTATGACCTAACTATTTTACACAAACACCTAAAATAATTATGGACCTAAAAGTAACGATTTTTATACTAAAATAAATGTTCATAGTATTAGTAAAAAAAGACGAGTACTATCACAATAAAACTGAATATTATTAATCAATAAAAACAGCCAACTCAAGAAACGTAAATGGCCTTGATAAAATATTTCAAACCGTCGAACCAAACAAACATTTCCATTCATAGATCTATTACTGTAAATCTCCGTTATCGCCTGACGAGTTGTCAATTGATACCTGGCAGAGATACAACTTTGTAGCAACCACAAGATCGGCGTTATGTTTAGGAGTACATGTTTCACAGAAGTGGTAGTAAAACTGGCACGCAAACCAAACCTAGTAGTAATTAATTCTTTACACGCAAAAGGGCAAATGCCGTTGAACATGAAACTACCACACTATATTTCACGAAACTTTCATTCTTTTTTGCGAAGGAGATGAATTAAAGGGTTAATTTAATAATAAATCCAATCAAGTAATCACTATAGTGTGATATGGTCTTTAAGTAAGAATTCTTCATAAATATCGTTCGCTAACTTACCCATGATCAAGCAAATTAAGAATCGTTATTGGTCTACGTAATGATGTAAAGTCTGAGATATGTATTTCCCTATCACAAGAACAAGAAATAGAATTCGAAGTTCACAAAAGAAATTAATACTTTGGAGAAAGAGAAGATTAACAACGTAATAAAGCTTAATAAGCTTCAAAAGTCTTACAAAAATAAAATTAAGACACAAAAATTAACTTTTTTTTAAAGTAAATTCAAAGAAAATGTTTCATAATATCTTTTGATATTGTTCAGAATCGTACTACATTTACATCTAATCCTCTATAAAGAAAATCAAAATAATTTTTGTTTTTATTACGTGGTTTTATGATTTTTTACTATCTACTACTATTTTTACTATTACTATTTTTACTTACTATTTTACTATTTTATTACTTACTATTACTAAATAAGTTAGTTAAGGTTACTATTTTTTTATTACTAAATAAGATTTTAAATTTTAAGTGGTCCCTTATTCTAAATAAGAAACCCTTATTCCCTTATTCTAAAAGATAAGGTAAATTTTATATTCATTAAAGATTGTTAGAAACTAAACTAGCAAATAATTTGTGAAACATTATAAATATGGATCATTTCAAAAGAATAGGTCAAAGATTCAAAAATTCATTTTAAAAACTATTTCCACAGCATCGTGCTTGCATCGAAATACAATTTAAAAGTATAATAGAAGTTGATCATGCTATGTGAGTTTAAAACTGATCAATGGCTAACAAAAAATTTCAGCGTGTTCAGTGTCAAAGATAGTATCTCGACCTTTTGTTCAAAACTTGATGATTCACACACAGAACATGTAAGAATAGCGTTTCAATCCAAAGTTGTTAAATGTAGGGTAGTTAGCAGAGCTATTTATTTCTCCTTAAACCCTAATTTTATTTCTTTGACCTTTGAAACACGGAAATTATACAAGTTTTTTTAATCATCTTAACCTTTTTTACATATTTAAATTTTTTATATTGTAAATTATTTTAGAATTTTAATAAAAGAGATGGAAAGCTTTGTAAAGAGACTTATAATTATACTTCCTGAGGGTGTTCATGTGTAAATTATTTTGGAGTATTAAAAAAAATGTAAAGGATTTGTTAAGGGACTTAAGGAAGAGTAAGTAAAGAGAGACTTATAATTAACTTCCTGAAGGTGTTTATGTGTAAATTATTTTGAATTACTTATGAAAAGGTTAATGATTTGTAAAGATACTTAAGAAAAAGTAAGTATAGAACTACATGGGGTGTTTATGAGAAAATTAGTTTGAAGTATTTGTAAAAAGGTGAATTATTCGTAAAGAGACTTATATAATAGGACTTTTTGAGGCTGTTTATGTGTAAATTATTTTTGAGTATTAAAAAAAAAGAAGCGGACTTGTAAAGAGACTTAAGGAAGAGTAAGTAGAGACTGATTAATAATGTTAATGGACTTCCTGAGGGTTTTTATGTTTAATCTATTAAATTGCTATAATTTAGCCTTGATGGATTTTGGAAATTTGAAACATCCAACCAGGATTTGGTGAAGAAAACAAAAGGCTAAGAGGGTTAAGAACCACTGTATAAAACATTAATCATACTAAAAAAATAGGTAAGAGGTAAAGAGGGAATAGATTTATGATAAGAAGGAAAGGTGGTTATTCTTTCGATCCTTGACCACCAAGAAAAGTAAAAAAAGAGAAAAATTAATGCCTTTTAACGAGGAGCTAAAACAACTGCCACGACAAAATGTAAAAAAAAACTGAAACAGATCAACCAATTTAATTTTAAAAAATGCACACTCATGGCAAGGCCCAACTCCAAAAAATGAAAAATAACTTTTTCCCACTGAAAAAAAATTACCAAAAAAGAGGCCCAAGTAGAAAGGCCACAGCATTCCCCCAGCGAAAATGTCAACTCTGACCAAACAAAAAATCGATAGGACCGAAACGCGAACGTAGCGCAGGTTCGATCACGTGACCGCCTCCCCCTCCCCACACCTCGCCATCGCAGGAGCCGATAATCCCCCAGAAAAGAAGGATCCAGCATCCCGATAATATGGTTTTGAGGGATCGAGGACCCCCATTCTCCCGGTGAGGTCCACCCCCCTGCCGAGGTATCGTTCATCCATGGAAGATGATGAGATAATAGGAGGATCGAGGTGCTTTTCGTCAAGTCTCCGCTTGTGGTGTAGTGTTTGTTCTCCTTCGAACTGTTTCTTGGATCCCAGCAATGGATGGAGGGTGATGATAATATGAAGAGTCCCGTTACCGCCGGTTCTAAGGAAGCTTTATAATAGTGGTTGATTGCGACAGTGGATTTTGATCTTCGTTCAGTGCTTTTTTGAGGCCTAGTGACTGTTTGTTGTTGTTCTTTTGGATCGGTTCTCTAGGATCTTTAGTAAGTACCCTTCTTTTTTTTTTCTTGAAGGCTAGTATTGGGCTATATGCGCTGAAGGGTTATGTAATGTGTTTAGAGTAGCTATAATTCTTTTGAAAATGTTGGAATGTTTGAAAAATTGGTGTTGAAGGTTGTGTGAACTAAGTTTTATATGATAAAAATGGTCCCATTTTCGATAATATTTTTTTTTAATTTTGTGAAATTGCTTGAATGTAATTTTTGAAATATTGAGGCTAGTAATTCCTATATTTGAAAGAGCGAACAGATATTTATTCGTAGTAAAAATAGTTTGTATAGAAAATATTCCTAATTAAACGAAGAGAAAGTGTCAATGTAATAACGGTGTACCAACTCATATTTTTATCCAAGGTACTTTATAAACTCTTTCCTATTTGAGTAGAAAATCAGAAAAACTATTGCATTGTAAAGAGGTAGTAGCAATATTTCAATGCTGCACTTTTGAAGAACTATACCTACTACTAAGGAAAAAAAAGTATAGTAGGTTAGTAGGCATAAAAAACTTTAAAAGATTCCAACATAACCTATGTTACTTTAAATAAATATTTAATTGGGAATATATTATATCGCAAAAATATCTGATTGCATCATTGATCATGATCAATTTGTTTTGAATAAGGTATATCAAAATATGCAACAAATTTTCACTATCATTAATAAATACACAAACTACCTAAAAATGTTCTATGACGCAATTTAAAGTTCTAAAACGGTGTCAAAAGTAAAGCTTCAAAATATAACATAGAAATTTAAGATTAGACTAGGCATGTCTTTACTCAAATTGGGTTAACATCTTATAATGGCTTTAAATATAAAAAAAAATTAAAAAAATTAACGAAGACAAAATATCAAGATATATTTTATAATTTATCTTTTACCCAAACTTTTAAAAGCTATAGGTACAAATTAAGGATACCTACTTACACAGATATATATTACACAAATATATCAAAAACTAAAAGCTGGTTAATGTTATTAAATACACATTATTAGAACACAAATATTTTATGAGAATAAACTAAACTGAATAGTTAGCTATACATAATTTATTCGTTTAAACTAAATGAATAAATAATATATTTATATTAGTTTTGTGAAAACTGTATAGAAAAAAATATTTCATGTTCTTCAAAATAATAAATTATTCAAAAAATATAAATGAATTTTTCTGATCTATAAACCTTTCATTCAACAATTTGTTTTCTTTATATTTACTGTCAAGTTTTTGATTCAACATTGCACGCATTTTGCCGATTTTTCAAAAAAGATTCCATCTCTGTTTTTATCATTTGACAAAACAGTGACTAAAATTAAATTATAGTTGTCATTTCTTTATATTTAAATTGTAATTTATGTCATTACGCATTTTTTGCCGATTTTCAAAAAAGATTTCTATCTTTTTTCTTATCATTTGACAAAACAGTGGCTAAAATTAAGTTATCTTTGTAATTTCTTTATATTTAAATTGTAATTTATGTCATGATAAAAATCATTACGAAACAACTGAGTTTCCTAAAGTATTCTCCAATAAAAATATTTTTATTCTTTTATTTTATCACAAATTTTATAAAATATGAATATCCCTTATGATACAACAAAAAATACACGCCTTTTTATGATTAAACGAATGGAGATAACTGTATATCAATCTTATACTAAAATACATTTACTATGTAACGTAACCAACCTCATGAAATATTTCTGCACATTTATTAGGGTTTTTTTATTAGTTTTAACCAAATTTACGACTTTTACCTATACTCGTATCCAAAAATTAAGGATAATTTCATTTTTGGAATATTGACACAAATCTTAGTTCCTTACGAATGAAATTCGTGCCATAGGATCTTCTAAGAGTGGAAATAAGAGTCTGCTATTAAATTACCTTAACAATAGTTTAAGGGGGTACAGAGGCCCTCCATTAATAAAGAAGTTCTACACACATTCTGAGAAACGTTCATGTTAGAGTCATTTAGCGAAGAATTCCCTGTTATTTGTAAGGATATGCTATTCCTGAACTCCATGCATGATTTTAAGTGTGAGAAATATCTTTAAGTACATGACTTTAGATGATATAAAGTGACACCTCCGGAATCTTTATTTTGGGTTAATTTCGGATCTTTTATTGGTGGGTGGAAGCCAAATTTTTTGAAGCTTTCATATGTGTTTGTCTTGACTTATGTCTAAGACCCTGAAAAATTACAGTACAGGAATGAATATTTGTGTCATTATTTCCAAAAAAACAAATTATCCCTAAATTTGGGATACGAATGCATTTTAACACACAGATAATATGTTTCCTTTATTACATTCGCAAACTGTATGAATCGGCATTGTATGAAATAACATCCCATATTTAATCCTTAGGTGTACACAAATAGCATAGTCAAAGTTTCTTTATCTTTGAAATTTAGTGTATGGTCTAATTTTATGGGACATAGTATTTGCAATTCTCACGCAATATATCACCTCTTTTGAAACTTGCATGAACGAGTAAAAATATTTCTGCATAATCAATATATAGGTTTTCTTTTGTTATTGGTTACATCAATTGTAAAAGTTCATTAAATATTTGTTAAGCAGGCTTACAAAAAATGAACGAGGGACAAAGCAAATAAATTTAACACAATCATGTGGTAATTTTATTTTTTAGTCACCAGGAAAGCTCTAAATTAAGTATTTACTTAATTAAATGGTTATTTGTCATCGTCATTCAGTTTAACTGTGACTGTTCATTTTACCACAAGTTATGACAATCTTTTTAATAAGTACGATTAGTTGTTCAAACAAATGTTTAAGAGATATTGAGAGGTTTTTTAGAATTGTTATAATCATTAGAAGAGGAGTTATAATTATGATATGCTCACTTGTAAATAATCAATTATGAAAGAGTTTAAAAATAAAGAAGCAATCGAATCAGGTAATGTATTTTTTACGAATAAAGAATAACATATTAAAAATTTACTTCAAAAGAAATGTGAAATAAAATTAATCCCTCTTAATGTGAGCACTTTTGTCCAAGATAAGAGTGATCAACAGTGTAGAGTATTTGCATCATAATTATGTAGTCCAAATTAAAGTATTTAAAATTATTTTGCAATATGTATATTTGAGCAAACAGAATTAATAATTAAATAAGAGAAAAAAAACATTTATAATTTAAAGACTCAAGTTTAATGACTGATTATGACTGTGAAATTGGCTTTAAAAAGAAGTTTTTTCCTTGATATGGCGAAATTTTGATAACATTAAACTGTGTAATGATCACATATAACCATACATTTTGCGTTAATTAAATGGGAGTAATTGGGACGTGTCAATTTTGATGATAACATTATCCGATTTATATCATTAACCTATTATATACTATTAAGCAATATCGATTTTTTTTATTTTTGTAAATTCTTATAATTATTCAGGTAAATTAATGTAATTTGTGACTCGATTTTAGTTTAAAACAAGAAATTAAACAAGGAAATGGTACATCTGGTCAAAATATTATTAGGTTCACAAATAAAATTTTAATTAAAACTAATAAATCAATATATACTTTATTCACTTTTAAGAACGAAATCAAGCAATATTTCATGGTTATGACGTAATAAATATTGACTTAACACGCTCAAGAAAAAATATTCTTGAATAAAATGGAGGGGGTGTTGAAACTTTTAAAAATTCAATACTTGTATAAAAATTAATTTTGTTTTTATTATTATTATTGTTATTATTATTATTATTATTATTATTATTATTATTATTATTGTTGTTGTTTCTGTTGTTGTTATTTTTGCAATTTTTTTTTCGTTATTCTTATTGGTAAACTATAAGTAATGCAAAAAAATTATAATTAAGGATTAGGTTAATGATAAACATAATGCAATAATTAGTAAAGGATAAAAACTCAGTTTCACATGAATTTATCCACTATTATATTGTTTTATTGCAAAAAATATTCCACAATTTCTTAAAACGAGAAAATGACTAAATTTCAGACATACTTAATGAAATTGGATGAATAGAGTTGGATAGAGATCACCCAACCAATGTAATAAATGTCTTAAAAGGGTTATTTCGATTAATTTTGCAAAAAGGAAATACTATCAAGGTCAAAACCATTCGTCACCAGAATGAAGACATTCAAATACTATGAAAAATACATGTTTTTCAAAAACTCACAGCCGACTGGGTCAAAATGTTACGTTGACAACCATCAAAACATAATTACTTTGAGAAAAATACATAAGCTATCTTTCTAACACTTCTATTGATCAGGTATTTACGATATTTACCTATATTCAGGCTTATAGTAAGTACGTAAAGTTATGAAATATTATCTGTATTTTACCTTACAGTTTCAGCTGATTACAATTTAATTAAAGATCAAGGTTGTATTTCTATATTAGCTATTATGTTTGGAGTTAAAAATACAAATTTATATTAAAATGGCACGTTTTGGTACATTTTTAAAGCATTTATATAGTGAAACTGTTGAATAGTAATTGATATTTCATTTATCTCTTTCGTCTTTTACGGACATTTATTAAGAGCATTGAAATGCTTTGATTGTTTTTCAAAAATGCAATGGGAAATAATAATAAACTGTTGTTTATATTTTAATCCTATTGTATTACACTTTCTTATTTTACTTTTGATAAAATTTCTTTCCAATTTTCCTTTTGATTTTTCCATCTTTTTGATACAAAAAAAATCATTTAATTAATTTTAAAGCACAAATTTTAAAAAAAGGCATGGAAAGAGGTTTAACAGAAAAATACATTTTTATGTGAAGTTATTTTTCTCTGACAGATGCCTGTAGCAAGGCTAAACTGGATCGGTTAACTGTGTTATATCAGGCTTGGACAATGAGTGAAAAGATCAAAGAAGCCGACGTTACTGGAAGTTTTCAGATCTTACCGCTTGAAAGCGCTGGCCACGTATAGGGAAATTTGGTTGATTGATTGGGTTGGGTTCTTGGTGCTTTTTGCCTCGGCTCTTTGGCCGGCATATACCTCGCATGGATGAGAGTTGAGAATCAGCCACCCGGAGATAAAATCTTGGGAGAGAAGGAATCTTTTGGTTTGAAGAGGGAAACAAATTCGATTTGTCAGCTCTGTTTGATCGCTAATTTTTTGTAGGTTTCTAATGATCTATAGTCTGTGTAAATAAAATTGGAGGTTCACTACTAGTCATTTTCCACTAGTCACAATACACTGCCACATCGTTGGTCATGCGCGAGTCTCAATGGACTCTAACCGTCTGACGTCACACGGAACCAACACGTGACCTACTGAGCTTGCGATTGGTTACCACAGATACTACACTAGTAGATCTACTAGTGTAGTATCTGTGGTAACCAATTGCAAGCTCAGTTTTAGGTCACGTGTTGGTTCCGTGAAGTCTCGAACCAGATAGGCGGTTAGAGTCCATTCAAGCGTGACGAGTCGGCAATTTTATTAAAAAATGCCATGAATGACAGATAGATGGCTCTGGCCACGTATGGCTCACTAGAGACATAATCCGTAACATCGCTTTTCACTCATTGTCCAAGCCTGATATAACACAGTTAACCGATCCAGTTTAGCCTTGCCTGTAGTATAGTAATTTGGAATTATTATGAAAAAATGTAATTGCTTGTTTTAACAACTAGTTTTTTTACTAAAGTGTAAAATTTAAATGTCTTTTAAAATATCAGAGCAGTGTTTTAAATAAATGGTTCAATCATTCTTTTTTTCATTTGATAAATAAATTTTCAAAGTTAAAAGAAACTCTATAAGAAGTTAAAAAAAGTAATGCCTAAATAAATTATTTACGAATTAATTTTATGTACGAATTTCAATTTCTTTTCAAAACTTATAACTGTTTTTTATTCATTCCCTTATCAAATTAGTTTTGACGTAGTAAAATGGATACGCATATGATAATCGTTTAGACTATTTGACCTATTCATACTTTTTTCTGTGTTGGATATTTCGTAGAGTTTTGATATTTTACAAAGAGAGGAAACCTAGATTATGCCTCTTATTTTTTTTATTTTTCATTCATTATCTTTAAAGATTTTAAATCTTGTTTAAGAAAGTAAACGCTTGGAATACTTTCTATACCCGAGAGTTTTTAGCTTTAAGTCATAGTATATCAGAATCTCTTAAACTTTTTGACTGAAGAAAAATATTCGGTTGAACAGATAAATTCAGACTTTAAGGTCTCTAAAATCTGTTTTCTACATAATTTTTCACGATAATTTTTTTCATTACTATTAATAAGACTGCTTAGAAGTAGAAGACTATGGGAAATAACTAAACATGCAAAAAAGTTTGACCTGTATGTAAAGTAATTCTAAAATTAAAGTTAAAACTTTATTTTATACCTATAGTTTAGTTAATATAGCTAGAGAAGGTATTCAAACTGACTAAAATACGTATAAGAAATGTAATGCAACATTTTAAAAAGAGATCACCTTATAACTTCAGAAAAACAATAACACAGAACAAAGGTATTTCTGCCTGCATTTTCTTTGTCGTGTCTGATTTATCTAGTTTAGCGCAGAATGTCCTAATAGGGACATTGTGCCATAAAACTCCAACCAACCAACCAATCAATAACACAGAGCATTGAGGGCTGTAGTTCGTAATTGAGGGAAGGTCCCTTATCTTCTCATGTCCCTTATCTTCCCGCCCCTTATCCTTAGTCCTTATAATAATTGATTACTTTGTTTTAGATACTCTGATGTCACTATTATTTACATCTATATCAATCAATAAATAAATCAGAACCAAAAGATGCAGAAAAGTAATACCGCTAATAATAGCTATATAACATGAAACAAATACGAATAAATATACCCAAAAGAACTTACTATTAAGGAGTGCAATAACCTTCCCAGACATGCAACCTCTGAATTGATTCGTAAGGATGTCTAAAGCATCGTGGACTGCATACATCAATGACAAAATATTCTTGGAATTCTCCGTAATGGGTGTCTGTGGCTGTCAAGAAATATTTGTGACAGGAATTTATATTATATTCTAATGTATTTTATAAAAGAACTGCAGATCACATATGATGGCCACTTTGAATTTTTATGAATCAAATTATTTAGGGGAAAGGATGGTAAGAGTGCGCAGTCGGGTAAAAGTACGCAGCGGTTGTTTTCCTTGTTGGCATCATTATAAGGAGGAGCAAGTTTGATCACATGGACACATGCGATTATTTTTTTTTCTAGCTTTCGAATTCTTGATTTTATAGCCCAAAATCATTTTTGTGCGTGCTCTTACCCTCATTTCCCCTAAATTTTTAAGGTTAATCGAAATTTTTATGCGTCTTTTAATAGTAGGTCAATGAAATTTGTCCTAAACAATTTCTAAATTTAAAACACTATTACAAATTATTATTGCTATACTATAATGATGTTGCATACTACTACCAATAATTGTGATACGATTTAAGGAAGAAACTATGGCTTAAAGTTTGGTAATAATTGATGCAATTGATTGAATGTTTTCCCAGAGTTACGGATAATTAACTTCAAACACTTTTTTCTTTTTGACACTTAGGATTAAAATACAGATTTATTATTAGGCATGCTTACTTGCTTAATACTTCTACAGCAAACTATTTTAAAATTAGTCAGGGTGTGTTTAAAAACCGAAAAACTGGTTTGACTTTTATCAAACTGTGATTTATGACTGAGTTTTCAAAATTTTCCATCAGCAACAGCGCCTTTGAAGAATTTGCATTACGCAATTACCACATCAATATAACTATTCGTAAAAATAAATTCAAAATGTCTTGTATATATTATTATGACATTGATCAATTATGTCTATAAATAGAATGTAAATAGAGTAGGGAGAAAACCGACAGAAAATAAGTGTATAAAAATTATAAATCAAAAAGCTTCAAATTTTTGAGAAATCATTATTTACAAACTTTAAGAATTTCTTGAAAAAGTGGACGGGTGTTTGCCCCTTTGGGAAATAAAATTCATAAATGATTTGGGACATCTATTGTGTTGTATGTATTTATGTATTAGTTTTGTTTTGTTCTATTGTTTCTTGTTCTTGTTCTTGTTAATAAATTTGAATTTGAATTTGAATTTGAATTTGAGTTTGTGGGAATTTTTAAGAGTAATTGAATAACTTAGCTTAGTAATAGAACATAAATCTGAGGCCCTTATAGCTAAGTGATAGTTTGGTTGAAAATTTCCTTAATTTTCTCTTGTTGATAAAAATTTTTCTCTTGTTGATGAAATTTTATTTTTGGACATTCCGAACACAGCAGAGTAATTCATCATAACTGTTTCCCTATTTTTGATTAAGATTTGATTGAACTGATTTAGAAAACACTATTATTAAGCTTTTCTGTTTTTGTAATTAATACATGAATCAGCAGTAGAGATGGTATAAAATTACATAAAATTAAAAGAATTAAAATTGTTTATTACCTGTATGAAAAAGTATGATAAAAAGGGATCCTTAAAACTACAATTAATATCCAATTTTATGCATTTTTTAAAATAAGAGTGTATGCATAAAATAAGAAACTTGTCATACTTTAAATTTATTCATTAAATTGCTAAAAAGCATAGCTTTTTTGCTGTTTTTTTCTGTTATGTATAGTGTTTTCTAAAAAGTTAAAATTGATTAAGTACGAAAATAAAATAAGGGAAAACGGGGCGATTTGACCACAAGGGGAACATTGATACACTTTCAATATCTCAAAAACTATCAAGGTAATTCTGATCAATTCTTTTCTAAAAGTTGCCTTTACATGCTTAACATTACATCTGAAACCGTTAAACTCTACAGTAAGTCAATAAATATTTATGAAAGAAGCTAAATTTTTGTCGTCAAAAATTTCCAAAAGTAAATTTCTAAGTAAAATGTAAAATCTTCCTGACGCTATTCTACATTGCTACGCTACTACAAAGACCTGAAAATTCCAAATGGAAGTTCATTCTTGTTACCAATAGGAGATATATTTAAATTTTAAATAAAATTTGTCTGTTTTTTTAAAATAAAGGTTTATTTTTAAAAATAACCATTTAGGCAAATTGATACACTTTGATGTTAATACACTCGTAGGGCACATCGATGTAAATCAAAGTTCCCATATTTTGCGTTAAGAGAAGAATATATCTAGGAAATTAAAAAAAAATCAGGTACGAATAAGTAAACTATCCGAATAAGTAATTTTTTTTTGCTACTCAAAAAAGGATTTTGAATTTTGAATCAAAAAGCCCCGCTTTACCTTACCTTATACTCGGTAATTTATCAACTGTGGACTAAATTTAGCCAGAAGTAAAACTAAAAAGCTTTTAAAAACTTTACCTACTTCATTAATATGAAAATTATTAGTGTTCACACAGTACACTTCTTACTGCTATAAGCTTAGGACTAACGTTCCAACTACCTATTTGTATTCAAGTTGTTTTTTCTGCATACTGATTACTTCGAAGGAAAAAAACGTTTTACAGGAAACTAAAGCGTCTCTCTCTACACGGCAACTTCGAATTAATAATAATAATAATGGTCCAAACCATTAAAGTTCTTCTAAATTGCGATTTTTATGCATTAATTATTAATTACATGAAGAGTATTTTTATTCAGTAGGGTAAAGAGGGACATAAGTAAGTTATGAATACAAAAGGTAGTTTTAATAGCTTCCCTCATAGAATGGAAGTGCCAAGTGCTAGGTTTACATTATGTATGGTTCAATGATATTAGATTGTATTAGCTCATGCAAATTATCTCTAAAGGTCGTTGACAAATTTAACATGCCATGACAAACACGATTATCACATTACGTTTAACATTGTAACTGACAATGCAAACTGTGACCGCCATAGAGAGTAATGTTCACAAGCGTGGTGTGAGGGGAGGGAAAGAAAGGGGATGTCAAAAAAGATGTTTCTTTTTCTGTTTGCTCAACCAAGGCTAAACTGGATCGGTTAACTGTGTTATATCAGGCTTGGACAATGAGTGAAAAGCGATGTTACGGATTATGTCTCTAGTGAGCCATACGTGGCCAGAGCCATCTATCTGTCATTCATGGCATTTTTTAATAAAATTGCCGACTCGTCACGCTTGAATTAAGACTCGCGCATGACCAACGATGTGGCAGTGCATTGTGACTAGTGGAAAATGACTAGTAGTGAACCTCCAATTTTATTTACACAGACTATAGATCATTAGAAACCTACAAAAAATTAGCGATCAAACAGAGCTGACAAATCGAATTTGTTTCCCTCTTCAAACCAAAAGATTCCTTCTCTCCCAAGATTTTATCTCCGGGTGGCTGATTCTCAACTCTCATCCATGCGAGGTATATGCCGGCCAAAGAGCCGAGGCAAAAAGCACCAAGAACCCAACCCAATCAATCAACCAAATTTCCCTATACGTGGCCAGCGCTTTCAAGCGGTAAGATCTGAAAACTTCCAGTAACGTCGGCTTCTTTGATGTTTTCACTCATTGTCCAAGCCTGATATAACACAGTTAACCGATCCAGTTTAGCCTTGGCTCAACTCTGGTTGTAAAGCTCCCGCACAAACGTTCAAGATTCGTCCAATTTTTGTCACCTTTGGTCAAATTTCGTTTACTTCTATACTAGACTGCAACGTTTCTTGACCCTATGACGTCACTACGCGGAATGAAAAACTGAGTAAACAGAAAGCCTGTTGGGTTGCCAGGATGAGTTTCGGAACGCAAATCGTGATAAAAAGACGCTATATATGCATGGGTTTAACAAACTAATCATGTTTCTAATTTCACTCAAAATTCACACACCGCCATGGGAACTACTTTTTTTGTTTGCTCTCAGCTTGTTTCTCCAGGGTCAAGTAACGTTGCAGTCAGTCTAATATAGTTGCAGTTATGTAAACTTGCCATTTTTGGTGTGAACTGTGCTACTAGAGATCAAGCATAACGTTTAAATGAAAACGGATTAAGGAGAATAAGAATAGGGGAAAGGAGGGTAAGAGCGTGCAGTCGGGTAAAAGTACGCAGAGTTTTTTTCCCTGTTGGCAACATTATAAGGGGGAGCAATTATGATCACATTGATACATGTATCATAATCTATCCTCACAGACTGTAATTATTATTTTCATACATTCTGTATTTCATTTATCAGGTAAAATATGGTTTCTTTCATCAGTTAGCATTTAATTTTTTGCTAAGGAATCTTAATTGTTTTGAAAATAAAGAACTAAACCAATGTGAGATATACCTTCTTCTGAACAACTAGGCATCGTTGGAATTTTTTGCGATTTCTGCCAACTTTCAGGGCACGTACTTTTGGCCTAAACGTGTTCGTACTTTTAGCCGCCAGGTCGGATAAAACTTACGCACTCAATTTTTCATTTTCTTTGTCATTTTTAACATACTTTCGTCAAATCCAAGACTTTCATTTTTTGAAGGTTGATTTGTGAGTCAATAAACTTACGTCCAGTAAATTTTTGAGGCTCTAGTTTTTAAATTCTCGATTTTACAGCCCAAATTCATTTTTGTGCGTTCCCTTCCCCTCCTTCCCCCTATATACCTTAATTCTTCGAATATTCTATTGCCGACTAGTATTTTAGTTGTGATTATCTTATTCTAACCTAATATCTTTGCAGGAAGGAGGCCATCATGATCTCCGCCATGCCCGCCGTGGCGCTGCGGCGCGACCGCAAGAAAGCCATCCTCGCGGCCCACCGGCTACCCCCGAGTCACCACTCGAGCAACTCCTCGCTCGCCGGCCGCAACCGGGGCCGACCCTCTATCAGCACCATCTCGGGCCACCCACGGGCCGCCTTCCGCCCCCCTGTGCGCCGCTTCGACACCGAGCTGGACCGCCAGCGGCGCCGCTTCCTCATCTACATGGGCACCATGCTGCTCATCTCCGGCCTCTTCCTGGTGTTCCTGGGGGTGGGGGCTGCGGTCCCGACAGCCCAGACCGTCGGCCTGCTGCTCATAGGGGTGGGGGCGGTGCTCTGCATCATCAAGGTGTTCTGCTCCGAGGCCCATGCCACCGAGGTCCCCCAGAGGGTGGTGGTGAAAGAGGTGGACGTGGAGGAGTCCAGCTCGGGGGGTAACGAGGAGGACGAGAAGGCCGCCGAGAAGGCGCCCCTCGCCAACATCGCGGAGTACGGCGAGGTGCCGACCACCGAGCCCGACACCCAGACTCCCGTCAGCCCGCCCAACAGCATACCCGAGACACAAGTGCTCATCGGAAACGATTCCGGAGGGAGGTACTAACTCCTTCTCCCCTCTTCTCTATTCCCTCAATTCACTATTGAGGTGCCCATGATTTGGGAGGACTAACGCTTATCGATTCCCTCAATATCCCAATCACTATTGTGCTCTTCAGCAATGATGTGGGGAGGAACGCTCCTCTATTCCCTCAATATCCCAATCACTATTGTGCTCTTCAGCAATGATGTGGGGAGGAACGCTCCTCTATTCCCTCAATATCCCAATCACTATTGTGCTCTTCAGCAATGAAGTGGGGAGGATTGCTCCTCTACTCCCTCTATATCCCAATCACTATTGTGCTCATCAGCAATGATGTGGGGAGGAATGCTCCTCTATTCCCTCAAGAACTGGATCCCATTTGCTACTGAGGTGCTCATCGGCAATGATTTGAGAGGACTAACACTCATCTATATCTCAATATCCTCAATCACTATTGTGCTCTTCAGCAATGATATGGAAAAGAACACTCCTCTAAATTCCCTCAATAACTGGATCCCATTTTCTACTGAGGTGCTCATCAGCGATGATTTGAGAGGACTATCTACTCCCTCAATATCCCAATCACTATTGCGCTCATCAGCAATGATATGAGGAGGAACGCTCCTTTTTTCCCTCAATAACTGGATCCCATTTGCTATTGAGGTGGGTGCTCATTAGCAATGATTTGAGAGGACTAACACTCATCTATTCCCTCAATATCCCAATCACTATTGTGCTCATCGGCAACGATTTGAAAAGCCAATGACAACACTCCTCTCTCAATGACTCAATCAAATTTCATATTGAGGTGCTTATCAGCAACTGAATCGGAGGAAGATACTAACTATCCTTTATTCTCTTAATATCCCATTCGCTATTGAGATTCTCATTGGATATTATTTGGAAAGAACTTACTATCATTCCTCTATTCCCTCAACAACAACATTCCGTTTTCCTTTGAGGTGCTTATTAGCAACTATTACTAAAAGTCTTTCATTCCCTCAATATCTAATGCGATTGATTAGCAGTGATTAGAGAGGATTAATACTTCTCTATTCCCTAAATATCTCATTGATTATTGATAGGATCATCATAAACGAAATTTTTAACTATCCTCTATTCCTTCAATAATGGAATCTCATTTACCAATGGAGGATTAGTACAAAATGGTCAGCAAGGCTTACATATACTCTGTTACTCCACGATGTTTTTTTTTTTATTTTATGGATTATCAACATTGGTCTGAAGGCGTATTGACTGTTCCTGAGAGTTGTGACGACTCAAAACTTCAATCCCCTTACGTTACCAAATGTTTTTACATTCATTCAAATATCTTAAATACTGATCAAGGTAAAAGAGCATATCTAAAAGAGAACCAAGAAAATGTGTGAACTATATTATACTACTAATATTGTGTCTGGATAAATACCCTATACGATCAATCATTCTTCCAATTTTTACCTTTCCCAATGAGTTTTAATCTCTGTTGCTCTTCTTCTGATGTATGATCAAGCCAAAGATGATAAAAAAATTACGCTTTTTGAAGACATAGACGCCTTCAAGACCCCATAGATTAATAATTTATATGCCTTTTACAATATTCACTGGTTTTTAATTTTTCTAACTATGGGTGATCGACACATATCGGTCTGAAGAAGACCCATGTAAGAAAAGGGTATTATCAATTCTTTAATTTTGAGGGAGAAAATCCTTTAATCGTTCGTCAACTTTTTACAGTTTTTATGTTATTTCAATTTGATTCAATTATGAATGATTAAACACAATTGCGTCTGAAGAAACTCTCAAAGCTTGCATATAAAAGGATATTTCCTGCATTACAGACTTAAAACTACCCACTAAAGCTAGTTTAATAAATCTTTTTTTAACATTAATTTAATGATAAAAGAAAAAATCCAATGAATAAGACATTGCTCCGATTATCATAAATTCTGACGGGTTTTAAAAATAAAAGCTAGAAAAAAACTTCCTATACCACTCAGACCTCAAAGATTCAGTTTCACCAGATTTTAGCCTGGTTTGTGCCCGAAAGTAAATAATCAAATGATTGTAATTGCTTTTTGGGCTTTCAAAAAAATAATAAAACATTGCTATCGATAATGTTTCTAAAAAATATACCTGAACTCTGAAATATATAAAAAAATATTCAAGACATTTTAGCATCGCATGCTTAATTTTTTTTTCACATACAATTTTAACCTTTCAGTTTAAAGAAGTCATACAAAAGTTTACAAATGTTTTTTTAATTTAAAACTCACGTTTTTAAGGAGAATGGAAGAAATTAAACGAATTTACATAAGGGACCACAAAGTATTCCTTTGGAATTCAAAACATAGAGAAATTGGTGCTCAAAATGCAACGAATACATTCATCTTTAATTAAATAACAAAAACCAAATTATTGATAATTTAATTTAATATTGACACGTTTCAAGGTTTCAACAGTGTATGAAAGGAATAAAACTTATGTGGTTTTGCCTTTTTCCAAAGCATTATTTGCGGGGAAATGTTTTTTTTTTTTAAATAGGTGAATCTTTTTTAGAGAAATTAATAACAAAAAAAGAGATTAAAACTGAATCATAACAGAAATTCTTTTAAGAGGGATTTTTCCAAAACATTTTTTGATTCTTTGAAATGGAATGTTCATTCTGATCTCGAGGTCTGTTATAATTGGGTATATTCAGAAATTTAAGAGTCCTAATTCATTTGTCCCTTGCAAATAAGGTAAAAATACATAACACGAATTTCAACTGGAAAGTTCTCGAGCAATATACGTAATTCCAATGAATAACAAGAAAATGTCCCAAGAAAATATAACTGATTTTACCCTAGATTTTCTCAAAGCACATCCACGATTTTCTTTTCAAAGAATTTTACAGCATTAAACCCATTGAACTTGAAATGATTCATACATAAATATTTCTTTTTCGCTAAAAACTCATCCCTGGATCCATATCGTTATAAGTGACCAAATTTGGTGCTATGTAAACTGATACAGACTTAGAACTGTACAAAACATGCATAACTGAATTGCACCAACAAAAAAAACGAACAAGGAAAAGTGACAACACGAACATAGGTGCAAATTTTCCTTAGAAAAGACATCGTGCTGCCCATAAATCTACGGATTATCTCTTTTACAAACTATTTCTCCACTTGAACAAAACAAGCACTAATTGACATTGAAGCTCAACATAAACTATTACTCAGTGCTTTCGCATCTATATGAATATCCATCATTTGACTACATGGAAGGACACAAACTGATCTTTTGAACGGAATCTCCATGGTTACAGTATTAAACTTAAAAGATGCTTTGCAAACGTCGTTTACTTTGTAATCTTTTCTCGTTGCTTGCGTTTCGTGTACCAGTGTTTGTGTGTGTGTGCATGGTGTGTTATTTTTGATTTTTACAGTGTAGACAGCATGGTGGTTAACAATACGTTTTAAAGAAGTAGTGTGGCTTCCAATATCAGCATACGAGGTAGCTGACGTTTTGATGTTAGAACATGTATAAGAGGTAACTTTATGTTATTTGTTACACAAATGTTGAGCTGTTATCTATTGATTATCATTTACAACTATGAAGTTGTTGAACTTATGAAGGAAATATATATAACGTTGAATGTCCAGCTATCAATTTACATGAAAAGATTTTTAATGTTGAAGAAAATTCTGCTTTAAAAGACAGTTTTTCCACAAAAACGCGTGTCATCATACTACAAGGTAAATAAAAATAACGGTACGTCTTCTAACTCGAGAAATAAAGATTGAAACTAATTTATGATGTAAATATTGCTAATTTTATAAGTAAGGTTAACCAGGTAAGGCGAAAAAAATTACCCGGAGGCATTTATAGCTTCCTGGTAAAACACGAATTATAATAAATAAATCGAGATTAAGTATAGTATTGGAGCTTCTAAAAAAGAAGTCCACTTAAATTTTCTTTTCTGGCAGAATAATAGTTTGAATTGTATTAAAGTATGAATTGTTAAGTCAGATAAAAACCCTATTATAGGGATCCTTTTTTTTTGTAACGAACTTTGTTATAAATATTAAAATGTTTTGCATGTTAAGTATTTTATTTAGTAGAGAATAGTTTTGGTTTTTAAACCTCCAATGTGTCGCAACATGGGGCGAAATATAGGTCTTGATTTATAAGCTGCCTGTGGCTGGCATGCCAAAGTCAGCTGACATTTGCAAACATAAATAATAACTATAGTTGTCATGCACATGGGCTTTATTTAGGACGAGTTTTTTTAACAACTCTTCAATCAAATTTACGATTCCTTATGCATTTACTGTTACAGCGTTAATGATTGAGAACTTTTATAAAGACTTTGTGTATTTTTATGTGTAATGATTGGCTGTGTTAAAAGCTATTGTCAGCACACACTTGCTGTGTTAATCTGTGCAATTTGTTGCGTCCCTTGCTATTTTCTTACTTTTGCTATGAGGTACCTAGTTGTGGGTATTTTCTTACCCTTTTTCTTGAGATTTTAAATGTCCATACAAATACAAAATTAACATCCGAGCCATGTTTTAACTTTTAAATTGGTTTTGAATGCTACATATGCTGCACCTAAAATACAATCAGATTATCTTGCATGATAAGTTGTTGTTACTCATCCCCCTGGTGTATACCAGGTCCAAAAGACCCCGTCGCAATAGAACGTGATAAATCTTATCCTGCTCAACCTCAAGCTGCCTCCAGAAGGCACCTAAATAATTAAGGAGGTGAGCAGGATTAGCAGAAAAGGAACAGGAACAAGGAGGAAAAATCTTTTGCAAATAGTTAATAATGCAAATTGCATGATAAGTAAATAAGAAATAGTTAATATGTTGCCTTTTATAACATAAATCTCACCAAAAAAACTCTTAAAACAAGACGTTTGAATTAATTTGTAAACAGTTGTACAAAGAGAGAGAACTGAAATTATCATTATCAAGCAACGATGTTTTTATACACTCTTCATTTCAATAAATTGAAATACCTTGACAGTAGAAAACAATAATGCTAAAAACCGTTTTAAAAAGTAAGGATAACTAAAATATTGTACAAATGAGAGGTTTTTTCTTCGTAATAAATACAACTGGGTATCTCAATTAAACTTGCTCAAACTCTTTACTGTCCAATTATTATGCTTGTTCACTTTTTGTCACGCACAAAGTTCTACATTTTCCATTCATCAGCCGAATGGTGTACAAAAGCTTCTTGTCTTTCAATTAAAACTATCTCCTGATGCCCTTTCTACATGAAGGAGAAAATCCACCACTTTTACTATGATACTCGTTCGAGCTTCCTTTGCATCCAAAGCAATTTCATTATTATACTATAAGTGTTGATACTTTTTGCAATGTTTATAAAATTGAGTATGCACTGTGCTTATTTTTAAAGCAGGCTTATTCTTATTGAATTGAAAGATGTGTTAAATTTATTTTTATCTAAATAATAATTAATATATGACTGAAGAAATGCACGTTTATAAAGTTACATAAGATGTTTTATTAGAGTGAAATGAAATCTAAAACTTTATTCACATTAATTTATTGCATTTGTCAATGTGAGAGTTTTGAGACTTTGAAATTACCTCATTACCTTATAAATGAAGTTATATTTATGAAAAATATTTTTGGGAAGAAAGGTTAACAGTTTAAATTAAAGTGCTTTCAGATAATGTGAAAACAAAACTTTTTCTCTCATCATACCAACTATTATTTTAGCATATAATCATCACGAATACATCATTTTCATCTAACTTTTTATTCTATGAACTATCTTTTGAGTTACTTAAATACAAATTATTTCTATTAAAACAATCATAATCAATTGTGTGTCAGGTTTCTATATGAATTTTCATGATTGAATTGTGAAAGGTGAAGACATAAATAAAAACTAGCAATCAATGATAATTTATCATCCAAAGGTAGCTTTCTTGGCGCAATATGATCCTACCTGATTCCTGCGCAATAAAACAATAACCAAACCAATCATCCAAAAGTGGCTCGAAAATACTCTTTCACACAATCTGATAAACAGTATAATACAGTCTGTCTACCACAAGATGAGCTCTCGCCTAGTTGTCTGGATGTGGCGGTTGCTATAGAAACAAGACCGGTTCATTTTAAATAGGGACAAACCGTATTATGATTTGGCGGGGATTAAAGCCGACAGAGGATTATTGGCAGAATTTTTGGCGATCACAAGCACGGTCTTCTTCTCGATGCAGTTGTACGCATATGTTAGAAGCTGGGATTAATGAACTGTTAACAAAATAAACAAAGAGGACTCAATGCAACAATCTCCCCCCCCCGTTGAAAATGAGGAGAGTCCTGTTGCCTTGGCAACAGAAACGTAAACGAGAGCTCAGCTTGTGATAGACAGACAGTAGCTTTCCTTTCAGTCAATCACCGACTACAATTTTAAACCTTGCTCTGCTTATAGAAGAATCCTTACAACTACCATAGGCAGCTGGAACAAAGCTCATATTTCTGGTGCTAAGTAAATACTTGTCTTATACCAGAATCACCTTTTGTTTCTTGTCGCATAAATAGAAAGCTGTAAATAAATAATAGAAAAAAAATGGAAGTCGAGAGGTCCTCGTTGGGACAAGTTAAGCTGTTATGTTGAACGCCATTTGTATGTTGTATGCATTTTTAAATATTTGACACGTTGTAATAGCTGAAAAAATAACGAAGTTTCAATTGAAGAAACTTCGAATAGTGTTCAACCATTCTATACAGTTTTTAAACGCTCTCTTTTAGTGAACACTTAGGCAGCCATCATTAGTATTTTATCTTATAAGTAGACGTACTACAGTCGCTTCGTTTTCGCCACTTTACAAATATCCATGTCTAGCTTACATGTCAAGAGTTTTAAAACTTAACTTGATGTTTAGAGCCGGTGAGACTTTTTAATATTAAACGAGCTAGTGGAAATGGAAGATTTTTTTTTTAGAAATAGGAGTGGTATAATTCGTTTCTTTTCATTTTTTTTTTTTTTTTTTGAAAGATCTGAAATTGGTGACAACTCAAGCAAACTTAAACAAACACAACGATTCATGTGTTTTTGCTTTGAATAGATAAAATCGTATGCCATTTTATAACGCTATGGGAATGTTAATAAAAAAGGAAAAGATATCTTCTTATTGATTTTTTAGACAATTCTAGTGTTTTATACATTTTCCAAAGCTGAATGATGAATTTATACTTAACAAAATTGTTTAATTTATTGTGTTACACAACTATCAGTTACTAAAGATTTTAAGGTTTATCTGCTTGGAGGGAAATATTTCTTTTACACAAAATAATCGTTTAACGAACAAAATTTAAGGTATAACTAATAAGATAACACTTTATTTGCTTCAATATGTTGAGATCTATATTTTGAAAATAATTTTGTAGCCAGTTTGGGTTATAGCCACCGCCACCATTTTGGTTACCGTATCTCAGTTAAAGTATTTTTAAATACTTAAAGAATCTTTTGAAAGCAACCAGATAACTTGAAAAACACTAAATAATAACCATGATTAAATTTGATGGCTTTTGAAATATTTGGGCTTGATAAAAACTCTTCCTCATCTTTTATAAGAGATACAATATTTAAAAATTTAAAATGTAACCCACCAATATTCAAAGCGTCTGATAGTCCATCGAATATTCTATTCTGAGAAGTAACGTAGTCATAAAAAATAATCAATACTATTATGTTTTTATAAAGTCTGTTAAATTGTCTCTATACAAGCAGATACCTTAAAAATTATTAGTAATAAGTAGACGTCCATAAATTACGTGAGGTCAAAAAGGGGAAGGAGGGGTCCAGCAAAATCTCACCAGGGGGGTAGAGAAACTCAAATAAAATCTGACGTTAACTTTTAGTTCAGAGAATAAGTATACATTTTTTAACAATAATAAAAGTTCTTTTCCGGGCAAGTAGGCCGTGGTCGAATGGATGATGGCAAAATCCCAGACGTATATACATTTTTTATTTGATCTTTTTTAGCACAAGTTAAGGAAAATTGTGTTTTAATTATTCAAAACAGTGAATCATTAACCAGTTAGTTGTGATAATTACAACATATAAGAGATTTTTTTTTATTTCAAAATTGATGATTTTCAAAACTTCTGCATTCTGTATTATATGTTTTTTTGTCATGAAAACAAGGCAAAATAAACGTGGCTATAATAACTTATTAAAGAGATTTATTTAAAAGTAACAGAGTTTAAGGGGAAGGGGGCCAGCAAAATCTCACTTAATCTCACCAAGGGGGAGGGAGGGGTCCGAAGTTCAGAAAAAACTAACTCACGTAATTTATGGACGTCCCCAAATAAGCAAAATAGCAAAATAATTCCTTACTTGCATTTTCAGAATATTCTTTTTCGTGCTCTTCTTGATGTAGAGACCATGTCGGCACTAGGCGTAGGTGCATTTTTCTCATATCACCAAAAGAAACAAGATAAAACAATTCCCTATTTCTGTAAATAACAGAATAGGCACGGTCAAAAAAAAATCGAATCATTACTTGATATAGAATCGAGTGCACAATATCAAAGTATATCCGAAATTTCATTACAAAGTTTAAGTTCCGAGTCTTGATATATAAAAAAAAAATCACGAAGACTTTTGTAACATTCTTCATCATATTGTCAAAACTCATTAACTGCAAGGGTTTAATATTCGTTTTCCGAAAAAATCTCAAAAGAAGATTTTGCTAAACAACTGGGAATATTTGCTTTATAAGATATGAAAACGCGAGGTATCGCATTGTAAAAAGCTTTATTATTTTTAACAGCCCTTTTCTCTTCATTGCAGCTGTAATGCATCCACTGCAAAAGGGGAAAAGGCTGTTGTAATTGTTTATACATTACCACGCACGGTGCTGCGTCTTATGTAATCTGGTTAACATTTGTGTGGATACTTGTTTGAATAAAGTATATTTTATCAGGATTGTTTGCTATTTTTTCCTAACTTACTAAAACCTAAACCAACCAAAATATTTTATACACGCAGTTACAAGAATTATTTTGCAGTTATTTTAATAGGCGAACACATGACTTACAATGGGTATTTTGGCTAGAAGTACATAATTTCAAATTTCTTAGATAATACGATTAGTATTTGTTTATATGGTGATTTGTTGTTATGAAGTCGCAAGATACGTATATTCGTCATAGTACTAACTCTGTAACTATACTTTATTTAACTTAGTTTACTGTATTTTATTTTGGAAAAACTTAAACAAGATTTTAACCGAAATTCTTAATGAAAACTTAATTTAAAATTATAAGTCTGCTATATGGAACCCAAACAATTTGTTTTGGTACACAAAAATACAGAGATATGTTAAAATATTCACTTTAATCTTTAACGAACTAAGTTTTTCAATACCATTGTAACAAATTTTAATTTCTCAAGTAGTATTTACAGTGTTTAAAGATAAATCATGATTGATTTAAATATAACTAACTATGGATAAAGGATAGAAAAGAAATTCCAATCGATAGGGTAGTTCTTCAGTTTTCTGCCTTTATAATATGTGAATATTACTTACAAGTCCTTTGATATTTAGACTATAGCCCAGTAATTTTAGGGTTTGGTAGCTAAATAATTTATAATTAGCTGAAAATTTCAGGATAAGCTCTCTATGATGTGTACAACCCACCCTGAAAAGTCCCCAAAGATCCCCCGTCGGCGTCATTCCAAAATGGCGGATCAAAGATGGCCGCCTAGCATTTTTGTCGATATTTTCGCTCATATCTAAGTCAAAAATTAATATTTTTTAGTTCTGTAAAAGGATTTATACAAAAGATAGATGCCGTTTTCGAATAAAATTTACAGTTTTGCGATAAAAATATAATAAATGGGGTGTAAAGGGATTTTATTCATGTCAAACTGCAAAATTTTCATTGTTTTTTGCATGCTTTGCCATATAGTAAGGGGAATATAAGGTTTTTTGGGGAACAAATTTGAACAAAAGGTTTCTCAACGGTTTTAGGCTCTACTAGATGTACTTAATGGGAAAACGAAAGTTTACCAAAATCGGATCGTGGGAAGTGGGTATTTTTAAAGATGGCCGCCAAAACCATAGAAAATCAAGAAATCCTATGAATTTTGTGTTTAAAACGTAAATAAAAGTTCTTCAATGTCTTATTTGAGTAGAATAAGTATAGTACTAGGTAAACTGAATGATATAAAAATAGTTCGTGAAATCTGGCAACCGGAAATGTTTTTTATCAAGATGGTGGACAAAAAAAAAAAAAAGATGTAATTATTCTAAATATTTATGAAATATATTTTTGCAGATTTTTATGAAATATATTATTAAACTTATTCTTATTTGAATAATTTTTAATTCTAATTAATGTAATAATGCTCTGGAAACAATTCACGATTGAATGACCGAAAGTTACAAGTTGTCTGGATAACCACTGATTAAATGTGCGATGGTTAAATATATGTTCTTAGTTACATACTTCTTATTTATCAGCCCCGCAGAAGTTTACAGCTTTTAACTGTAACCTCTTCAGTCCTGTAACCTGTGGTCAGCTTTTAACTGGAAATCAAAAACTGAATATTGGTAATTAGGTGTATAAGGAACTTTTAAATGAAATAATTGTCTAACTACACCAAAAACTATGAATAAATATTTCATTCTGTTTACATTTTACCACAAAGAAATAAATTTAATATGAGCCACATATTCCTATATTTTCAAATATAAGATAAATAAAGCATAGAAATTCTATAAAAAATTAATGAATTAACCATAAATTACAATAGAGCATTTTCAATCACATGACTCGGACTTAACAACCGCCTTAGCAACGTTGTTTTTGTCCTCCAGTGACGTCATGTGCGGATGCTTCTATTTCCCGCACCTAACAACAGCCTTAGCAACGTTGTTTTTGTCATGTTTGCCACGTCGTCATGTGTGACGTCAAGTGCGAATGCTCTATGTTAGTCTTCATCGTTGTCCTCCAAATAACATAACACATGGTTTTCACAATGTGTAACTTGACAAGTTGATAGTATGTTCTGAGAATGAATAATCCTGAATAATGGGACTACTAAAAACAATCCTATTTTTCCGATCGATTTTTCTATTAGTACAGTTATATGGCAAAGCATGCAAACAAACAACAATGAAAATTTTGCAGTTTCTCAAGAATAAAATCCCTTTACACTCCATTTATTATATTTTTATCGCAAAACTGTAAATTTTATTCGAAAACGGCATCTATCCTAAGTATAAATCCTTTTACATAACTAAAAAATATTAATTTTTGACTTAGATATGAGCGAAAATATCGGCAAAAATGCTAGGCAGCCATCTTTGATCCGCCATTTTGGAATGACGCCGACGGGGGATCTTTGGGGACTTTTCAGGGTGGATTGCACACATCATAGAGAGCTTATCCTGAAATTTTCAGCTAATTATAAATTATTTAGCTATCGACCCCTTTTTTCGCCTAAAATTACTGGGCTACTATACAAATTAATTTAAAAAATATTAGCTACATTGATCCATCATTTATTCAACTTATACGGCTAATTTTTACGTATTCAATAGATGAAAGACACTACATTATCTTAATTTTACCTATTAAAGTTTCATTCAAAGATTGAAAACTCAAAAATAATATCACCTGCGAGAGAAATGTTACTGATAAAATTATATAAAAGAAGATATTACAGATTTTTAATCATCAACCAATAATTCAGATACAAAAACATGCGTTCTAAATGATTTTATATTTTTAAAATTTTTGAAATTGCACTATTTATTTTTTACACATAATTAAAAATAGTGTTATTTTTTAAAATAGAATAATGAGTTTTTGATGTTTTTGCTAATCAAAAATATATTTTATGCTAATTGAGTCAATATAACATTATTTTTGACTTACGCGTACTTGCAACAAGTAAAAAAATCAACCAACTTTTCAAAATTGGGAAAAAACATAAAAAGTTAGTTTACAGAAATACCCTGTAAAAACTACAAACATATTAAAGGTTAGCTTTAGACATTCTTTCACATTTGGTAAAACTTTTATGTAAGTAGTACATAATACAGCAGAACATACACTTTTATGATCATCTATTTCAAAATACAGTTGTTCAGAAAAAATCAAATATTTCTTTGAACCTAAGCAATACAATTTGGCAAAACCCTTCTATTGAAGTTATTTCTACAGAAAATATATCTTCAATCACTTTTCATAGCGATAACAAACATTACAGGGAAGTGCAGAAGACGGGAAAAATATTTTTCCCTACTCGTTAGGATTTATATTTCTTGATATAAACTGACACTTATTACTACTCAAACCATTAAAAATAACTCTTTAACACAAAATTAGAGTGAGTTTAAATTTTATCTGGATAAATTATTCTCTTATGATCCTATTAAATCAATTTAACACCTGGCGCCATCTTTTGCAAATCATTCATAACAACGAGATTCAATTTTATAAATAATTTCTTTAAAATTTATGACACTGTGGGAATATAACACGGTAGTAAATTACATATTTTTATCTCATATTTGTACTTCTATGATGTGTTAGTTGTTAAAATATTCGCCAAATCACGAGTATTTTAACTTTTTATAAAATGGAAACAAGAAGAATAGTTCATATCTCTTATACGTAGAATTTTAGAATGTAAGTAATAGTAATGACATTGTTTTTGAATATACGATTATATACGGAACGTAATGTATATCTAAACCTTAAATATACATAGATACGTATATCTATATTTTAAATTAAACTAAGCATAAGAAAAACATCAAATATATTTCTTTGACATTAATTTTTTTCGATTCGTGCTTAACCTAAAGAATTAAATTTGTTTTTAAGAATCAGTTTTCATGTTTTCTCATTTGTTTTTATTTAAAGTTAAAATAACCAAATAATGATCGAAGATAGCAAGTTTTGCAATGAAATAAGTTTTTTTTTTATAATAAGTCCTTCTGAGCTTTTAAACAAGAGTTTTCTCCATATGCAGGAAACATTATCGGTTCAAGGGAAAGCAAAAAAGCAACCTTCGGAAATATCTTCCTTTCTTAAAACTTTTTTGCATGAAGTTTCGGCTTTCAAAGAAAATCGTTCCCTGGAAAAAGTAACGTTTTTGCACCACGGTGACAATCTTTCAAAATATTCCATGAATAACTTTCGTCCATCTTTTTAGAGTGAAGAAAGATAGGTGTAGTCTATGACAATAGAAACGGCATTTATTTGGATAAAATGAAGAGTGTTAGAAGAAGTTTTCAAAATAGAAAGATATTTTCTGCTTATCTAGAAGCATGTAATACCAATGAGGAGAAAATATATTTTGCTTATTAGAGGTATCATTAGAAATGATAAAAAACAGAGTAATTGCAACTGTTCTTATATTTGAAAGATAAAAATGGATCTACAAAATTAGTAAATATTGTTTCATGAATGTTTAGTCGATTGAAAATATTTCGTCATTAAGCTAGATTATGGTACTTCTATTCTATGGTATTCTGTTTGTATTTACGTTTGTTAAAAAGTTTTTAACATTGCTAGTTATAAAATAAAGCTTTATGAAATTTGAAAAACAAATAAAAATACATACTTTTTGTTAATTAAAAATATAGTTGACGTTTAATTGAACTTATGTTCATAAATAACAATTATTTATTTATTTATTAAAAACACACACTACAGATAAAAATCCAATGACAGTAGTGATGAGAAAAAAGTTTTACATACCTTTTAAAAACACTAAAAGACTCGGAAAAAATATCGAGTTCATTACAATGAATATTAAAAATTTTATAAAATCTATTGTGAGGAAAATTGGCCAGATAATTAAATTTAAGTAATGGACATATGAAAAGATAATTTTTACGTAAATTAAGATTTTTAACAGAATATTGAATTAAAATTATATACACATATATCAGATTGATTGTCCAGACAATCAAACAAATTATTTAGAATTTTATAAAAGAATAATAAACAAGACAAATATCTTCGAGATCTCAAAGATGGAATATCAAACAACTTAGAAAGACTACATGGAGAAATATCACGAGGAAAATGCTTAGGGTTATTTTTTATAAAAAAGATAGCGTAAGAAATTATTTTGAACTCTTTCAATCCATATATTTTTGTTATTGTAATAAGAATTTCAGATAATACTACAATATTTTAAAGTCGAGCGAATCAATGAAAAATAAGGAATTTTTAATGTTTGATCTTTAGAAAAGATAATTGTCTTACGTTTTAAGGATCTCAGTTTACTATAAGCGTTAGAAACCATATTGTCAATATGTCAAGGTCAGTTTGAAAAATGACACCAAGATGTGTAATTGAATTTACACAGTTTAAAATTAAACTATTAATCTGGTGCATATGCATAAGAATCATAAATGATCATATGGTTTATTTTTTAATATAGACCCGTATATAAAATTATATCAATTCAACTAAGTAAAGATACATATTACACAAATAAAAGTAAAAATCTAACTAAAGAAAAAGTAAACATTATATTTAACTAAAAATTTCCAATTTTCATTTCTAATTCTAATTCTTTATTTTAAGGGCAAATTTAATTCCGACATTTAATGAACCATTCTCAGAGGGGTTTTAAGTTCATTGCAATTCAAATAAAGCGTCAGTATTTTTCATTCCGGCAATTTCCTGAAGGGTATTACATTCGGGAATGATTAAAAGTGTATGCAGTTTCAAGAGAAATTTATTGTTAAGAACCTAAAATAGAAACTCCTTACTGGGAGTATTAATTTATAGAAATAAGATATAGAGTAAACAGATAATCGTTGCTCTCATTTCGTAAAAATAAAACTAAAGCTTTTAATTTAATACGTTATAATGTTATATTTGGGATTCTAAATTGCTTTAAATGAGAGTGAATTTCATTAGGGATTCAAGTTTCGAGAAAATTCTGATCATTTTTGAAGGAAGCGTTGTATGAAAAAAATTAATTATTTAAGACGAAAGCGAATCAATCCTCTTGAAGTGAATACTTAAGTTAATGTGCTATTAACATTCCAACAAAAGCTCTTTAAGAGCATTTTAACGTAGTTGGTTAGAAGAACCGAACATTCATGAATTAAAAATTTTAAAAGATATCATAAGGTATAAAAAGTATGTATGATTTTGTAACTAAGTTTAAAAAAATCGTACATTAGTAAAATAATTTCTTTTAATTTTAGGAATACGTTTCCTGACAATGGAGAAGTAAGCTAAGAGCAAACGAAGGAAGTAGTTCCCAGTGAGATGTCTGAATTTTGAGTGAAATTAGGCACTTTTCTTTAGAAATGCGATTAGTTTGTTAAATCCATGCATGTATTGCATTTTTGGGTCACAACTTTTGTAAAATGTTATATATTTTCGCACATATATATTAGCACATTCATTTAGAATTGAACGCGCTAGCCAATTAGAACTCACAGACGATCTGTTAACTAAGTTTTCTTGTCTTTTTTCCGCTAGTCGTGACGTCATTGTCACGAAAGGTTGTAATGTGTAAATTATATTTAAATAATTATATATTTCGTGTTTGGGGATAATCTATCTTGGAAAAATAAAAAATGCCGTCAAATAACAGTACGACTATTAACGGGACAGATTACGTAATTGAACCTAGCCGAGTTTAGTTTGCACAATTAACTTCACTACTAAAAACATGTCGTCGCTTAAGGCGCAACATGACATAACTGACATTTTGGCCATTTTGAGTTATACATCAATCTTAATGGAAATTTCGGCCCCGGATCACCTGGCACAAACGGTTTTGCGAAAAAACGACTCAAATCGCTGCAATCGTCAATTTTGTCATTTTAGCATAACTGCACTCTTAAGGCAACATGACATAACTGCAGGCCTTATCATTGACTTCTTATGGGACGCCGGCACAACGAAGCGTTTCATCTCAAACTCCCGTCAACAAGGCTTAAAATAAAGGTTTACAAACTATTATAATATTATTTTCTAAAAGCTCACTAAATTCTGCATTCAACTGTACAAAAATTTATTGGCTTAATGTATTTTTATTAATTTTTTCTTTGTTTTTGTCATGCAAACAATAGATTAAGTTTTATTAAACGACAAATAATCCTATTGAATGGGGTCCACATCCTGTGGGAAAGTCAGATAAAATATAATCAATGGAATTCAAGCCTCCAAAATGATAAAAGACTGTTTTTTCAAGCTGAATAAAAATTTCTGTATTCGATGTTAACTTGGAAACCTTTCAATAGCACCTCTGAATAGTACAAATGTCCTTCATCGCTTGAAAGAAAATATCCAATTAACATAGTATCAAATCATATTCGTAAACAGTAGCAGATGTTTATTGGAAGGGTCCTCGTTCTGTGGGAAAAAAGGGTTTATGTTTATCAGTTAGTTGTCTGGACATTGAATTGAATAGACGTATGAGCGTAAATATTGAAGCTCCGGACATTTCAATTCTGTCTTATTTCTATATGCTGCTAAATTTTAAGAAGAAGGTATGAAAAGTATTTTGGTGGATAAGATGGAACTTTTCAACCACTAATTCCTTCCGAAATAAGTTCAAGTGAAAAAGAAAAGGAACAAAAATAAACAAGTTAAAGGCGTATAGTATAGTGGGTAAGGTAAGCAATCTTAACTCACAACATTTTTTTCATACAATTAGGAAGAATGTTTTTTAATGATGGGTTATTTTCGAAAAAAGGCTCAAAATTTGACAACTTACTCTATAATTAAAAAAAAAAAAATTGTGCTTTAAAACAATTTTGACTATTGCATAGATCCGGTTATGAGGGAGTCTACTGTACTCACCAAGTGTAGTACCTTACCTTTTATATTCATTCATTTAAATATAAAAAGAAACTTGAATTATAATTCCAAATTTACTTACCTAAAAAGACTACACAATAAACTAAGACGGAAAATTAATTTAAGTAGAGAATTATGTATGTTTTTTATTACGGTAATATGTACTTGTTCTTAATATCTTATGCCGTAATTTAAATGTTTTAGTTATCTAAAAATTGTTTTAGAATTAATTCTGTTCAATTCAATAGGATTCATTAAAATACCCTGTATAAAATATTGACTTGATACGTACTTAAAAAAATTATTACTCCACAATAATTGTTTACTTATTGTTATAATATTAAGAATTTTATTATCTATCTGTATTTTGAGTTGTGAACAAAGGAGCATTTAAGTTTTAAAATATTATACGAATTTTGTATTCCAATTTTCCTTCGTAAGTATATCTTTAGCTATAGAAATTTAAAATCGGAAATGGGGCAAAAATCAATGCATCAAATAAGTTAAACACAAATAAATATACGCATCTATGATATTACTTAATATTTTAAAACTAAAATTATAATAATTTTTTAGTTATATTCAAATATAATTATCATAATAATTACCTGTATCACCCTAAAATAACGTTTATAAGATGTAATCAGAATAACATAACTCCGTGCATTGTAGCATAACTGCAAGTCAACATAGCATAACAGCACGAATCCTTAAGTCAACATAGCATAACTGCACTAATTTTTTTATTAATTAATCCTGAGTAATGAAACTCTCAAAATACGTTTATGAGATGGAAAATGACTCTAAAACAACCTAAATAGTCTCGCACATGCTTTTTATTAAGAGCGAAACAGTTTTTTTCGTCTCCTGTAAAATGGGGAAAATGCAGTTATGCTATGTTGCGCCTTAAACGACGATGTAATTTGGTTAACTACCCTTACACTTGTTTTCACCACAATACAATTTTCTTCTGTACAACTAGTTTTTCCTTTAGAGTACTTAGTATGCGGCAAAAAAAACTTTCCCATATATTGTATAGAACATTTATACTGATATCGATCATAATAGAGCATTTTCAATCACATGACTCGGACCTAACAACGGCCTTAGCAACAGAAGATGTTACAGTTTTTTGCCCTACAGAGGTTAACAGTTACAGATACCGCGTTACCTAGCAACCGCCTTAGCAACAGTTAAAAGCCCTACAAAGGTTAACAGTTAAAAGAAAATAGCTGGTCGTGACGTCACCTGAAAAAGCTCTAATTTTTCTTGAAGAATGCCGTTTTTCTATAACTAAAAGCTAAACGTAAGGATTTATAACAATAGTGATAACTGCGTGGATGAAAAGTTAGAGCAGGAAAACTCAATTTAATAAATAAACAAATTACTTTTAAAGCCTTTATAAATATTTTCCTCTGAAAAAAAAATTGCTTTATTGCTTTATTTTTAATAAATTTTAAAGCAAATAAATGCTAATAAATATTGGGCTAAAATAAAATTTGTTTTAACGACACCTAAAATATTTATCAAATCTCCATTCAACTTCAACTGATAAGAACTAACTGATACATTTCAATCAAGTTAAATTCAAGTTACGAAATGTTGCTGTACGATTACGTAAACCCTCAAGAAAAGAAACCCCTAAATCCCAAAAACCTAAACCTCAAAAGGCTCCGAAAATTCTTCAAAAAGAATCCTCAACCAGTTGCAAACCAAAGCGAAGACGATGACAACGAGTCTCGTATCAGCGCAGGCTTGGATTGGTTACTCACAGTCCCATTGGACGATGAGAACAACGAAGAAGTAGCGGAGGACTTTGTGACAACTCTGAAAGTACTGCTGATGGAGATGTCTTCCGATGATCTCAATCTTCTTCTCGGTCCCGAAGAAGACGAGTCTCCCTTGCTCAAGTCTCTTCAGAAGTTCGAGCATCATGACAACCCGTTGATTAAGAACACGGCCCGCTTGTGCTTCCTCACCGTTTTCAAGTCCTGCACTAGTGGGGACTTCACGAACTTCATTGTCGACAAAGTGCTTCCTCGGCATTTGGAAAGCATGATTTCGTCTCTCGAGACATCCATTTCCAATTTGACCATTGCGATGAAGGGCAAAGACAAAACCAGAGCTCGACCGGTGAGTGATAATATCGATGCTGAGCTGGAATACGTCGACGATATTTTCTGCTTGGACAACGAGGTCATAGCCGGCAAGGCGCGTTCCGTTTTTTTCCGAGACTTCGTCTTCAAGTCGTTATTCAAGTCCCTGTTAGTTGTTGGTAAGAAACGAGAGGTGGCGCTGTTGAATCTGTGCCAGCTGATGACGTCTGTGTTCAACTGGGAGTTCAAAAAAACCGTCCTGTATTGCTTTATACCGGTTGAGCTCGATCAAAATTTCGATCGTGACTTTAACTGTGAACTTGTGGAATTGAGGAATCAAATGATCGAAACTTTGAAGAAAGATGTCTGTGGCTCTAATAATAATAATATTGAACTTTTGGCATTGCGGTTTCTCAATTCCTTATACGAATCATCCACATTCGACAATAACATGGAGGCAGTGAACCTCTTGCACGAAACGTACCTCGAATATATATTACACGTATTACACAAAGAAAAGCCGTTTTTTGAGTTCGAAAACGAGGTGATTTACTTAATAACTTCGATGTTAGGATACGTGGTCGAGAGAAGACCGACTCGTCCTAAAAACAAATGGTACGAATACACGATGCACATTCTGAAAGAAGTAAAAGCTGCCTACGAAAATATATGCAAAAGCTTTCAGATAAAGTCCACGCCTAGATTCGCATCCGTACTGGATAGCGAGTACGAGTTCTACCTGAAAAAACAAGAAACCACGAAACGAATTCTGAAGGAATCAAACAGTTTAGTGGATGTTGTAATAGACAGGACAGAAGAAAACAACACGATATCTTTCCAAGTTCTTTTTTACTTACGAGCCTTGATTCTGCAAATCTGTAATGAGAAAGAACTAGTGTTGCCATTATTGAAAAGAAAAGTACCGGTGGGTAAACCGTTAGATTTCACTCACGGCATACCCTGTAGGAAGTTGGTTCACGTCGGAAAATTCGCTCCTTCGCATTACCTCCTATTGACTTCCAGTCAAGTTTTGGTTCTTCAAGACATCAGTTACAAAAGAGGACTAGTCATATTTAACTCCTATCTCAAGGATGTCAGGTTAAAGAAATTCAAAGACAATTGTTTGGTTTTGTGCGAGGAGGGATGTCGGGGAAGTAGAACGGAGAAGCACGTTTCCATAAAACTTTTGTTGAAGTTCAAATCGAGTTCTGTCGTTGAAATGGCGGTAAAAAGCATTACGAAAGCGAAAGAAAAGCAAAATGGCGTTATCGACGAAAAGATTTCTAATCTACTGAAGTTGAAATTCGGGTATTCTGACGGTGATTATTGAATAAATTACATGTTTTTTAAGTGAACGTACTTCATTTTAAAGTTTACCACACATTTTTTTTTGTTTAACAATATGTAAAGATTTGAGACAATTTTTAATGAAGAAAAGTTAGTTATCAGTTTTATGTGTAGTGCTAATAAATTTTTATTATAAGGAGAGATGGAACTGTTGGATCAACCTCTGGTGACTTAAACAGTAGATTTAACGTTCCCATTCAGGAAACCCTTATATATTTCGAAAAGCTCATAGTTTTAAATTAAAAAGAAGATAAATAACATAGATAAAGTAAATTATATAATAATAATTTTATCATTTTCTTTTATGTATTAAAATTACATGGATGAAAATCATAGAATTTACGTAGAAAACAAATTTCAGTATCTCTTACAACAATATATTTCAAATACATGTGTAAGTTTCAGATTTCGAAAGAAAAACCTGTGAATTATCTTTTTATATCCAAAAAGCGCTAAATATTAGTATTGTAAAAATTAGTCTCCAGCATAAAAATATGATGGATAGAAATTAAATAGTAATGAATTATTTTAAGACAAGTGGTTTAATTATTAAATTTTATTTTAAAACCTTTACAAGTTTATGTATTACCCAGTAAAATTTTAAAGTTTTTACCGAAATAAATAAATGAAAAAGAGTTACTCACATGAGAAAAGTTGATCAAACACACAAGGTTGAATTTCTTTCAAAGTGGCAAAAAAAATCTAAAAGAATGAGTATTCATACATTAAAGGATTGAAAATACAGCTTTTAAAAATAATTTTAAAATACTTTTAATGAGTTAAATCAAAAGTATGCATTACATTATGTTTAAAATGACTGTCGATAGTATGTAGTCCTAAAATATTTTTACCCACAGAGTGTTAAAAAGGAATGAACAGTTTTTCATTTTAGAAGGATATATTAAAGTAAAAATTCTACTTAGTAGTAAGAAAAGCTAGCAAGAGATAGAGAAGAAAGTACAATGTCGCTAAAAATCTAAGCAAGGAAAAAGTATAAAATAACATTAGAATTTTATCTTAACGTTCTTGTCGTTATATCATGACAAGAAGAAACATTAAAAAAGAAAAGGTTGACAGTTTTCTAATTTAATTCATATCAAGGATTAAAGATCCGAATTTTCTGAAATTGTGAAATTGGATAAAGGATTTGTGCAAAAACACTTTAGGAAGTGAGAAATCTAATTCTGCATCTTGCATCACGAGTGTTTTTCTATCAACTTTTTGAAAAAAATAAAGGAAAGAAAGGTTTATCTTCTCCTGAAATGACAAGAGGCATCTAATTTTTACTGAGCTTACTGATAAAGTCATAAAAAAAGTATATATGTGGGGTTTTTTTTACTCAAAATGATAAGAAATAGAAAAAATATCAAATGAAGGGAATAAAAGTAATTTTATGGCCACCAATATCACAATGCGCACTAAACTTTTTATACTTTTCACAGAAATATTTTGAATGAGGACTAAAATTTGGTTTCTCTCTATATTAAAAAAAAAATAACAGTCGCCGCCGCCGCCGCTGCCGCTGTTTCAGAAAATCTTCACTTTGACAATTTTGAATTGTCACTATGCAAAAACTATGGAACGGAAATTATTGAAATTTTGACCATTTGTAGACAAATGTATGAGGGTCCTTTTCGTTCCAATAGCTAATTAATGAGATAATTAGTTCTGGAATTATTTAATGTCAAAGTCGAAAATTATTTTTTTCTGCTGCGAGTTCACCCCCAGCAAAATCTATTCGCAGCAGAAATATGATTTTTTGCAGCCGCATTCTCTTAGATGTGAAGTTTTGCACCTCGTCGCCCTTTTTTCGAATTTCGAATTAGTTTTGGAGTAATTAAGTTTTAAAGTTTCGAAATTTTTGACGGGTTTTCGGTTTTTTCGTTATAAAAGAAAAACTAATCACAGTAGAACTATGATAGTTTAAACACACATACAATTATTTTTTATAAAAATATTGGCGTTTTGTTTTTCAAAAAATTCTAATTAGTTTTAGAGTTATTAAGATTCAAAGTTTTAATTTTTTCTTCTCTTTCTGTTGCCGTTCACTAGAGAAACAGGCGAGTTTTATGATGAGTCTAATTTCTTTTATTTTCAACAATGCTTTTTCTACAAAATGGTTGATGATTATTAGTAGACTTGCTGGATATTTCTTAACATTTCGATTAAATTATTGATAAGCTAAAAAAGGAATGTATTTCAGCAACATTTTTGTTGTTAATTTAGGGGAATGATACGAATTAAATTATTTATAAGCAAGAGAGAGGTATTTTCGGTATTACAAGAGGCTTAATTAAGTCGAGAAGAGTGTTAGGCTGGATTGTTGAGATGAACAAGCGAGCTCTGCTCCCTAAGATCGCGAAGCGATCTGAAAAGAACTGCGAAGCAGTTACGGGGGTTGGTGAGCGATAGCGAGCAGGGGGCAGGCCCCCTAGTTAAAATAAAAAAAAATAGAAATTTAACATATTTCTTAACAAAATAAGAGCTATTACTCATCAGTAGTCACTTTTAAAACTTAATCAGTAGTTAATTAAAATTTTCCCCATAATACATAGTACGTGATTTGTTAACTTTCTCCAACTCAAGAGGCCATGTCCATGTGCAACTGATTATTTTTTTACGAATTCTGTTATTATTTTTTCATATATCAGCATGGTAATCATACTGAACTTGAAAGGGGTCTATGGTTTATTTATATTTTTCTTTTAGAGTCTACTCCGCATAATGTGATCACGGTAAATGTTAACAATCGGATAATGTTATCAAAATTGACCGGTCCCCGATCACTCCTATTTAAATCAATGTAAAATATGTCGTTTTATGTGATCAACATTTCGCTTAATATCATTAAAATTTGGTGAAATCCCCTAAAACATACTAATAATACAAAATGAATCATTAATTTATTAGCAATATATGTTTCACTCTCATATTTTTCTTTAAGAATGTCTAATTTGCAAACACAAACTAAGGAATAGTTTTAAATACTTCAATTAGGACTACATAGTTGTGATTTTCATGCAAACAACTCCTAATTACGCTGTTTGAAACTTTTTAGTATCAAATTGCTTATTGTTATCAATCGGATATTGTTTTCATTCTACTCTTGGATCACATTAAGCAGAGTAGAGTCGACTGTATTATCATTAAATACGCCCTTATAAAGCTTAAAAATTGGAAATTCCATTTATTCACGTCCATGGGAAATTCCATTTATTCACGGTCCATTGCAAATTCACCGAACAACACAATCCTATATTGGATCAAATAAGAACAACATTAAAACCAGAAATATAACACATCTTCTCCAAAGGGCAGTCGCAAAAAGGCATGTCGTCTCTCCCATTCTCGATATTATAAAGACAAAAAAGATTGGAGTGGCATAAACCAAACATTCCCGGAGCGAGCGAAAATGCCAACTCGTGGTGGCGGAACAAAACAAAGAGAATCGATACACGCAAAGCGAGCGCATGGTGGCGATCACGTGACGACAACCCCCATATTCTTCGGAGCGACCCGGGCTGAGTGGAGTTGTTCCCGCGAAGAATATCTTCTGAGCGAGAGGGGAGGAAATGGAATGCCAACGACGATACCATGGGTGATCCAAGATACTGCTTGCCGTCGTTGTTTCTTTTTCGCGTTGTTACCGTAAGAAAAACGGTGTTGCCCCATTTTTGTTGTTGAAGGATTCTGAAATAGTGGTTTTCCGTTTTGAGATGGATGGTGGATGATTTGACAATTGCATTCGTTCGTAGAAGCTTCTTTAGTGGTTTTAGAAACCTATCGTTCTGTATTATTCGTTTCTGCGGTTTTCTTGTGAGGCATCATACTCTTCAGTGGAATACCTCGAAATATTTAAGTAAGTTTTTCCTTTCGGTATAAGTATTTATCAAGTTGATAAATTTGTTTAGACGAGAAAGTATGGTATTTTAAGTGGAGAAAGTAAGTTTTTAAAACCTCTAAAACATTATGAATTGTTTGAATAGAAGATTTCAGCAGCAATTGAATTGGTTTCATTGTGTCAAAATAATATTCTGAATTAATCTAGTTGAGAAACTCTTAGAGAAACATATGTAAGTTGCTTTTCAGAATAATTATTCATCATACAAATCTTCAAACTTATGAAAAATATTGCCTATAAAGCACAAGAATAATGTCATTAAATGCCGTTTTATTATTCAATTTTTTAAAAACGAATAACTCCAGGTTTTTATGATGATATGACTATAAATAACTTATCTTTTTACTATCAACTCACAATCGTAAATTTATTCAATACAGAACTGCTCATTTCATAACTTCATTAAGCACTAAGATTAAATGTTATTTTAAGACAATTTAAAAGAAAACATACCTCTCTAACTTTTTTATTTAATGAAAATTAACTATTAAATAAACTATGCATTTATGTTGTTTAGTTATTTTTAAAACTTAAGTATCCGTATCATTAAATCTAATAATTTCGAAAAGACATTAATTATTACTGACAGCTAAATATTTCAAAACGCTTTTCGTAATTTAATTAATATTAAACCCAATTCCTACAAGATTACAACGTTTTTCGTTTAGAAAAATACTACGATAAACTTTTTAACTAAACTAAAACTTAAACTAAACTTAAAGAGATATTCACCTTCTATATAACGTTAAACGAATTTCTTTTAAACTTATCTCATTCAGGAAAGTAGTTTTAAACAAGGATTTAATGACTGAATTTAGAATCAAGTAGAAGTTTACCGGTGTTATTACACATATATCAAGTTGATTTCAAAAGTAACTGCGCGCCTTGCATATAACTAATGATTCCGGCTAATTTTTGGAAAAATACCTTAAACTTTGAAACAAAATTAATTATTCTTAAAGTTTTTTTCCGCATGCCATTTCTGACTTGACGCAATCCTACCTTTCTCCTTAGTTCTTCCATTCAACAGGTAAGAAACTTCTGTTGGTTTCTTCTTTCTTCCCGTGCGTATAAATGGGGATAAAAGGGAACTTCGTACGGATGTCATATTTTTTTCCCAAACCTTTTCATGGTTCAGGTTTTATGGAATTATACAAATAATGCATTTTAAAGGTATGTCTTAAATGCATTTTTTAATTTTTAGAAGGGTTTCAAAATTTTCATATTGGTTAAGAAAATCTGAATCAGTTCAAAAACACGCGGTGTAAAAAGTATTATTATATACCTAGATAATTATTTATATATTATGCTTTTTATGTTGTTAACAATTTATTATAAACTTATTTCATCTTCAATATTTCGTTTCTGTATCGCAGATTGATTTGCATTTTTGTACAACAGATCGTTGGATTGAAGCTATATTATTATTTTAAACAGTATTCATATAACTTATGAGTAAATTCATTTGTGTTTTATTATCAACTACAAAAGGAAAAAAACTTAACATGGATTCGACATTTAATTCTTAACTAAATAATGGGTGCATAAGAAAATGTTTGAAGAATTTCGAACTTCAAGAATTTATTTATATCATAATTGAAAAATGAATACTTTAAAATTTAGGTAATTTTGTCATATTTATTTCTCGAGTAATCTGAATCCTTCTTGTATTGACCGTGTTTTGGAACTTCTTCGGCTACAATATTTGATACAGATTTTCGTCTTTCCTAATATAGAGGTCCCCGAAATCTTAAAAAAAAAACATGGTCAAATAACTATATGAATAATTCTTTTTTTTAGGGTTTTGAAATGCGATACTCAAAAGGAAATTTCAGACGATACACAAGTTAAAGCATGAATTAAATTGTTTTTGTGATAAATTATTATTATACATTTTTTTATTAAATAGATACTATAAATTTAGTAATTTAATGTTGTACCAAGTCATTTGTTCGTTTAAGCTCTCTTCAAAGCCAAGCCTTACTATAAAAAAAATTGAACTATTTCCGGCTCAAGTTTATAATTGCGTATGCGCCAAGTTTTTAGCGTTAAAGATCACTATTATGGTAACCCTAACTCATGTTAAGTGAATGATTTGGCTTCTAAATGTGCCGCTAAACAGCCAAAACTCGCCAAGCATACTCAACTCTGAACTTGCGCCCTATTTCCTTTACCAATGAAACTATTAACCCGGGAAAGACGGAATTAATTTTTTTTCTCAAATTTAGTTTTCCTCTTTACTGTATGCTTATAGTGTGTCTTGAAGTAGCATAAAACCATTTTTTCAAAAAAAAAATTAATTATTTTAGTCAGAATAGGGTGGTACCATATGGTACCGCTAGGCTCTTACACTACCATTTTGTGCATCTTACCTTTTCTTCAAAGTTTGGGATTTCAAAGGCAAAATAAGAAATTTATCACACTTTTATCACTTCATTTATCATATTTAACTAAATCAATAAGTAAAATTACAATTTAGTCCATGATGATTCAATAATTAATTAATAAATAGTCGATATTACTCTTATTATACCAATTAGTAGTTCTGTTTTGCCCTTGAAATTCTATTATCAAAGTCATTTCTAGAAATAAATTTTGTACATAATAATCAAAGGGTTATTGATAAACTTTTTATGTCATAAAGAAAGCTGATATGACGAGAAATTGAGATTTTCGTAAATTTTTCCCTCATTCTGGGTGTTACATTTAGATATTTTCTTAGAAAATCTAAGTTTTATATGGCTAAAATATTCCATAAACCATAGTTTATCTATTGCATCAATAGTGTAGTCAAAGGCTATGAACATTATATTGATGATTTGCATGAAATACTACCATTGTGTATGTAGATATTCCACTCAATCACTTACATTATGATATTTTTCTTATAAAATTTAAAATTAATGGCATCAAAATTTAAATTTATGGGAAATAAACTATAAATTCAATTGATTTCTAGCATAAAAGAATATTCTAATAGTTTTACATTAAAAGTTAATTGGTTTTAAAGCGTAAAAAGCGCCCGAAAGGCCTCTTCAAGAGTCAAATTTCTATTGAAATAATTAAAAAATATTTTAAAATAATTAAATAATTGCAAAAATAATTAAAAAAAATAATCACAATAAATAATTAAAATTAACTAAAAATAATTAATTATTATTAATATTTAAAAAACATTAAATAAGCATTAGAATACATACTTATATTAATTATAAATATATTCTAATGCTGATTCAATTTGCAAAAATTAAATTATGAGTAAAAAAAAATTGTCTGTACATCATATATATGTGACTTTTCTTCAAAAAACAAATTAAAAACGTTTTCACTAGCGATACTTTGCTCATAGAATGAGAATAAAATATGAAACGCATAAACAAGAATTAACGTGCAAAAAGTTAACGTAGAAGCCTTGCGGTACCATATGGTACCGCAAGATTTCTTAACCAAAATTTTCTACCTTAATACAATCTTTTCCAAATTTGGGTTATAATTGCATAATGCAAACATAAATAATAATTCACTTTTAATTAATCAATTTACAAATTTTAAGTATGAATAAATTGGACTTAGTTTTTCCGACGGGCCATTTTTTCACCTATCTTGAAAACACGATTTTCATTAAGCTTTTAAACAGGAATGCAGAAAAATAATTTGTTGTTTGACTACTGTTTAACAAAGTTTGGTCCATTAGGTGGTGATATCTACCGTCAGAACAAAAAATAAAAGTATTTTGATCCGAAAAAGCCGTTTTTACGAAGTGCTGTCTGCCGGTACCATATGGTCCCGCTAGTCTTTCCCGGGTTAATTTGGAATGTAATTTTATATTTGGGATTTACACCATACCCCATAAATTTCATATTGTTTGAAATTAAAATATTTTAGTGATAAAATACAAAATAAATTTGAACTGCTAAAACTGTTTTGTAATATTTATTTATTATTAGCTGATATGCTTGGCCTTGTACGGGTGAAGATGTAGATTTTTTTTCTTTAAAAGTTTTAATACATATCCTATCTTATTTTAATTAGTCAAAGGTGCCTTTAGGAAAGGTTAACTTTTCTTGTTACTTTTTTATATTTTTCTCGTTTTTCTTAATGATTCCTAGGTTAGTTTTTGTTGGATAATTTGGTTTCTTTTATATAATATATCTCTTTATTAAGGTATTAATTCGTGTAACGAAAAATTAAGATAAATTATATGTCACACTATTTTATTTTTAGAAAAATCTAAACATCTCAATGCATTTAAAAGTTATAAATAACAACTACTTCACTTAAGAATTCTCAATAGAGAAGTTTTTATACTTTAACATACAAATGTTATACTTTGCATACCCGTCTACAAAAACTTAGTGACGATTTCAATTATCCATTACCTTTTTCAAAATATCTTAACTTTCTATAAAATGGAAAGAGTGGTAATAATAATTAAATTTTATTAAAAAATTTAACAAAATTTCTTTATTTTAGTTAATATTTTTATCAATAATATGTAGGTATTTAAGAAACAGCTTTAAGTTTAAAATGCATACCATATCTAATTTTAACATGGGTTAAAAATTCTGCAACCCTGTTCACTTAAATACTTAAACTACATTATAAGTAAAGGTCAAAAGAATATTCCAATACGAGTAAACTGCAGCCTCTAAAAAAAACCCATCGCCTTTCTCCCAACCAAAAAAAGCTGAATAATTTAAACCGAATCAATTACCAGATAAAAGGAATCTCAAAACCGTTTTAGCCAAACCGAAATTCGCAAAAATGCAAAAATCCAAAACAGAGCAGACCGAGTTTATTGTTATTATTATTCACAGAAAGAGAACGCCTACAGCTAAAAAACCCTTCCACACAGCAGATCGACTTCATTTCGCGATAAATTATTCTGCGTAAATCCGAAAACCATCACGTGACACGCAGAAACGCGCCACCTAGGGGAAAAATTAAGCATGCAAAAATAGAGAAGCATTGGGATTGTTATTAAGATCATTTTTTTTTTTTTGTTCTGCCTGTGTGTTCGTTCGATAAGCACAATGTTCGAAAGGCCGTACGCCAGAGGGTTTTGCATTTTGGATGAAGTTTTTGTAAGAGCTGTGATTGCTACCAGTTAATTTGTTATTTGTTGACGGAGAAACGTTTGGAAATGGGCATTTTGAGTTTTCCTATTGGATGATCTGTCTTTTATTTCTTTTTAATGATCAATATCCTTTTGCGTAGGTAAACCGTTTATGAATTTTTCGCCTCCATAGAATTTGTATCTTACTTTTTAACCCTTCTTGTTATAATGAATGTATCATCAATTTTAAAAGTTTTTAATACTTATGTATATCATATTATTTTATAGCATAAGACACTCTATATACCTACATATAATTTAACAAATAATTTTTTTTTTTTTTTTTTTTTTTTTTTTTTTAATATTTTAAAACATCGAATTTTTTAACATTGAAACATTTGAATATTTTAAACCAACATTTATTGGAATAATAAAATCAAAAATAACCTTATATCAGAAGAAGAAAAAAATATTTATGTTGAGAAAACAAAAATTAAAAAAAAAAACATTGAGAAATGATCTCCCTTATCTAGTTCAACTAAATCTCACCCTAAAATAAGTATAAGCATAATTTATCATCATTAAATAAAGAATATAATTTCCATACAAGCGCAATTCAAACGGAAAAATAGTATTTTAAATACATTATCTAATATGATTCTTGAAAACTATGTATCAGAAAGTATAGGAAGCAATATTCATGATTAGTAAGCAAACACATATCTGCAAAGTCCTTTTTGCTCTATGTAAGTTATTACGCAAAGAAGACAACCATTAAAATACAAAATTTCTACTCTGTAAAACTGTTTACCTTATGCAAAGAAACCAACCTTTCAAATAAATTTAACTCTGTAAAACAGTTTTTCTTGCTAGGGAAATTACTATGCAAAGAAAACAACTGTTGGAAAATCCCAAATTTTTTCAAAATATTGATCTACAATGTAACCACTAGAAATATAGGTTTTAAATTAATAATACGAATTGAAAAATTAAAAGTATTGATAATAAATATAGATAAGTAAATATAGTTGGACTAAAAAAATTGGTTTTAGGAACTTTTAATGTATAAAGTAATAAAGTTAATTATTACTTTATAAAGTAATAAAGTTAATTATTACTTTATAAAGTAATAAAGTTAATTATTACTTTATTTTGAAATTCAAATTTCAAAATTCATTTTTTAAACATTTTCATTTATACTCTATAAATTATTTTAGTTCTAAAAATATTTAATATATTAAAAGGAAAATTTTGAAAAATTGCAGACCCCTATCCGATTAGAAAAATAAACGTTAATCTAATCATTTGTTTTTACAACAGAAGACAAGATATATCAAGACTTTTATAACATTTCTTACTATAACAATTATGGAATCATTAAAGGTTTTATTCGCAAATAAAAATAGTACCTTAAAACAAAGTCAGGAAAAGTGTGAATTTTTAATACTTTCAACAATTACAACTTACTTTAATCCCAATTATTTGACACATTCATTTTAATACTCACGTCAAGAGACATTCACTTTTTACAACCCTCCTTTGTACTTTCTCCAATAATTGTGAACCCTCCCACCATCAGTAATATTTCTGTTCTTTCATCTCCCAAATGAGAAACGAAAATCTCAGTAAAAAACTTGAATCTCGTATTAGTTAAACGTCATGGTCTCCTCGTGGATGAAAATTGAACTGACATATTGTAAATTACGTTTTCTTTTTCGGCATATTTGAAATGCTCGCACACACACACAGAGCCGGGGTTAAATCTTTTCCAAGGGAACGAACCATATGCCGAGCCTTTTGTCGTTGGAAAAACTTTTCGCAAATTACTTTCAAAAAGTGTTGACGTTTTCACAGAAATAAATGAACAAGAGCGAAAATGAAGTTATATAAATTCACGAGTGATGTTTTTTTTTGTCATTGTGTAATTTTACATATTGTTCTCATTTTAAAATAGTTGTGATGTTTTATAATACATAACACCGTTTGATGAATGAAGTTTTCTAGGGAAAATATTTTGGCATGCCTTATAAATAGTGTGTTATTGAAGATTATTTTGTACCTTAAAATAAAAATACAGTTATTAAAGTTTCAATGAATTGTCAAACTTTGCTTATTAAATTTGCGTCTCCAAATGAATTCGAAATCTCACAAATCCCTTACGGTTGAATACACGATATTTAAAATTGAATTCATTATTAAAAACGTCGATGTGGGGGAATCAAGTGATCCTTTCTTTCTTAAGCACTTTATTTACAAAAATGTTACAATAAACGTTTGACAACACGGATTTTTATGTCTTTTAGTCCTCTTATAGAAATACTACTAAGTTTTCCAACCACAAAAATGCTAATGTTTTTACGCATAATAATTTCCTTTCAATTTAATTAACACAAATTACTTAAATTCTATAAATTAATAAAGAATAACAGTTTGACTATATTATTTTTGACCGTAAAATTATTTTACTTTTCAAAGTGAATTAAAATTGTCTTAATTTTTCTGTGTATAAATTCTGCCTTATGTTCCATTGAACAATACGCAATCAAGTTTTTAAACCGAATGGGAAGTTATTTAATCCAACAACTATGATTTAAAAAGAAGTTGATCCATCAACAGGTTTATTGCCTAATATTGATCATCCATCACTTTTATTGTTATAGGATCGGGAAGAAATTCCACTCTACCTAAGTTTATAAAAAAATGAATTAATTCAAAATTTTCAAAAAAAAAAAAAAAATTGCACAACTTTGCTTTAAAAATCCCATAAACTTAAAAAAAGTATAAACAAATGATCGATTACTAAATAAAACCCAAAACCCCGAAAATTCCCCTTCAAAATCACCCTCACACGGTACATTGAAACCTGCTGAGCCCCCCAAAAAAGGCTCCATAACACCCCAGAAACTGTGATTTCCGCTTCGACACGAATTTCATAAAGAACCACCTGCAGTGGGAAGTGATTTATAGTTCCAAAACACTCAAAACGTCGAGGCGAATAATTCTGTCCCAAGTTATAAATATGCCCTCTCCACTCTCTAATGGATTTTGGACTGCCGCTTAAACACTTTCAATCACATTCCCAAACCTTTATTAAAACGTATTTCAACGGGAACTAATGGCGTTTGTCAACACCGTTAGGCGTAAATTGTATTTCGAAACTAACGCGTCGCGGAGTGCATATTTGTGCGCGTTAGAAATGTGTATTTTTACTGGGGCTTTGCTTTGAATTTCTAGAAGTGTAGTTTGGTAGTTAGTTTGAAATAGTTATTATTGACTTTTCTTAAATTACAGCAGTTCGTTAGGTGGGTTCGAAGCCGAGGTATACAAGTGAGGATATATAAGAGGATATATAATTAGTTAATGTTATTCACTTAAAAATTTAATTTGTAAAGTTTTGAGTTTTTGGTATTTTGCAGTATATAAATCTTTGAAAAATTGCGTACAGTTCTAATTTTTTAGGCTTCTAGTTTTAGACAATTAGTATTAATGTAGTACTCTTTAATTTACAGGAACGTTTTTAAGAAATCTTAAAGATTATCATTGATGTTTAAACTATTCTCTTTTTTTCCTTATAAGGTAGGATACATTTTCTCACACAAAATATTCCTCCTATTGTAATTTCTCCTGCAGTAATACTAAATTAATTTACAGAAATAAGTGTAAGGAATGTTTCATTATTTAAAACTCGCAATGTTTAAACTATTTTTTGTTTTCTTAATGAGGTATGATATATTTTCCCTCACAAAATATTCCTCCTGTTTCATAAAATACTGTAGATTAGGGGTACTTCATAGTATTAGCTATACAGTACTTTTATAAGGTTAGCTTTCCATTCTATTTCGTACAGCTTTTCATTATGTGTTAGAAAACAAAGGGGAAAAATCCCTCTGTTAGAAACAGAGCAGTATGTTCTATTCTTCGCAAAAATAATTCCGAATTTGTATTACAATAGCGAAAATATATTATAACATAGACTGTGACCTATATAATCCATTCAAAGGCAAAATAGAGCATCGATTTGTAAACGTATATAATACTACAACCTGGCATTTACGTGACTAATTCAGACCGTGCAAGATTCACTTCTTACACGCATGTGTTTGGAACAAAGTGGTTAGGAAAGAATTTTCCTGCGAATTACTAGTAAACAACTTTCAAACAAGCATTTATGTAGGGCATGAAAATCGACTGAAACCTTTTACTGTTCACCCCTTTTCGAATTCATCAATCATTTTAATGAAATCATCAATCATTGAGGTTATCAATCGTTTAATTGAAAACTCAATGGGAGAGTAACAGTAGCTATAGCGATGACAATAATTAATTATCAGTTTTCAAATTCATAGTTGTCTAATCAATATATGTCTATGCGATAAGGAACCGTTGGAAAATATAGTCTTTTGTAAGGGAAATTGATCGTAAGCTTGATTTTAAATTGGAAAGTATTAAATTATCTCGATTGCCTTAGAGTTTTATTATTTTCGATAGAAGAAGGGTATAACATCAACATCAGTGGCTATAAAGAGCTGAATAAACTTCCTCAGAAAAGAATTTCATAGACTAAGGTGTATGTTCAGTACTTTAAGGAAGAGGCCCGGAATGGTATAATAAAAATATGGATGATTTTTTCATAACATCTTCTACTACCACCTTCCCTATATATCGTTCTCTGATACAATTATCCTCACATGATTTTCTAATATTCTATCTCCCCAATTTATTCTCAATGTATCGTTTAGCTCAACCACTGCGTTATCCCCAATAAAGGACTCAAGAGTTATTATTCACCCAAAATAAAGATTGAGAAGTCACTTGATAAGTCATACATAAAGATATTCCACGCACTTAAAATTATGCATGGAGTTCAGGAATATCTCATCCTTACAAATAACAGGGAACTTTTAACTAAGTGACTCACATGAACGTTTCTGATACCATTCATTCCAAATGTGTGTGGAACTCTTTTATTAATGGAGGGTCTCTGTAACCTCCTTAAACTATCGTTAGGGTAATTCGTTAGGGATTCGTTAGGGGATTCGTTAGGGTAATTTTATCACAGACCACATATTTCCACTCTTAGAAGATCATGAATTTCATTCATAAGGAACTAAGATTTGTCTAACTAAGATAGCCAACGTACTGGCCAAGTGGTTAGAGTATCTGACTGCGAAGCCGTACACTGTAAAAAATTCCCGTAAAATTTGCGGTTTTAAACTGGCAGCTGGGTTGGGTGTGGAAAACCTCAAACATTACAAAGTAAATCCGTAAAAACAACGTCGTTTTACTATTTCAATCCATGTTTTTTGTTTCAAAAGGTAAAACACCGTTGTTTTTACTGATTTACTTCTTAATTTTTACGGTTTTCCACTACCAACCCAGCTGCCAGTTTAAAACCGTAAATTTTACGGGATTTTTTTTTACAGTGTACCTGCCCATTGATTGAAAAAAAAAATTGTTTCTTTATTCCAAATACATATATACGTAATTTTAGGACACGAGTGTATTTGATAAACTCCTCCTTATCGAACACTCCACAGATATCCACATAACCGCAAAATAAAAAAAAACAAGCCCATCACTTCCACCCAGAACATCTCCCGTCAATTAAACGAAAGAGAACCTCTCTAAAAAAACAGCGACTGACGACACATCGCACCTTGGCGCCTTGGCAATAATAATGAAGCCAATTACCATCATCAGAGCGGGAACACGCCAACTGCCGTGATGATGGTCCGTCTTTCGGCCGTGGTAAACAGTGTCGTCGTCTGTGGGGTACGGATCGCAATTACGGGTCCATTAGGAGAGTGACGGGGAGTAGTAGGGCTTTTCATAAATCATTCGATGGGGAGAGAGAGAGAATTGGGTCGAGGTGAGGCCTTTCCTGTGTGGAGTGGTTGTGAGGGTGCTTTGCCTTGTTATTCTGATGGTCATATAGGGACGGATAAGTGAAAATATAGCCTGGTGAATGGGGAGTAGAGTATCCGCAAATAGTGCAGTCTGGTGGTTGTTAATGATGGATATTGTAGTATATTGGCGAGATGATTCTTGTGTGGAAATGATGTAATAGCAGGAAACAAATCATCGTTGTAAGTTAAAAATTTTAAAAAATACAGTTATTTTGGGTATCTTTGGATTGGGAATCATCCAAAGGTCACCGAAGCAATTGTATGTTTTTGTGTAATTTTTAACTCATTTTGCGATAAACAAGGTTAATTTGTTTCCTGCTACAGTTGACTCCTCTTAATGTGATCACTTTTGTCAAAGGAGTAGAATGATAACAATATCCGATTGATAATAATTAATGATTTGATACTAGAAAGTTTCAAACAGTTTAACTCGCGTGTTTGCTTTGAAATCACAACTTAATCCTAATTGAAGTATTTAAAACGATTACCTAGTAGTATGTAGTATTTTGCACCTTTTACATTCTTAAAGAAAAATATGAGAGGGGAACAAACAACACTAATAAATTAATGACTCATTTTGCATGAAACTGTAATTAAAATTGGCCTTCAAACGGGAAAAAAGAGGTTTTTAGGGAATTTCACCAAATTTTGATAACATCAAGCAATATATTGATATCATAAAACGATACATTTTGGGTTAAGTTAATTAGGAGTGATCGGGGCCGATGATATCTGATAACATACTTCGATTGATAACATTAACCATGATAACAATAATCGGTACTGTAGTATATTATTATTAATTACTGTATATATTATTTTACTTATTGAAATAATATAGGTTACGTCACAGCCCGTCTCAGCAGTGTCCTTTACTATAAATAGTTCCTCATTAGTTACATAACTACGCGAGATGTGGATTCAAATATTAAGGCTTTGAAACAGATATTAGAAACACCCTGTGCTATTAATAAAAATATGTTCAACACTGATACTTAAGTATTAATATGCTTCAGTTGAAAAAAAAACGGTTATAAAATACTTTTAAGATTGGAATGGTACTTTATTAGATTAGAATTCCCTTTTATTAAATAGAATGGAATCACATTTAAGGTTTTAAAAGAAATACCAATTTCATTGCAAAGTTAAATAAGAATTATCAAGTAAGAGGATTTTTTTACAGGAAATCTAGAAAATTTAGTGTTTAATAATTGCCTGTTTTCTAGTGTTTAAAATTTACCTGTTGTAATCTGTTTTCAATAAATTTGTCTCTTAAAGAAAGATCCGTAAAAATATTTATATCTTTCAACTTCATAAGTATACAAACGGGAAAGAATATTTTGGAATCACTTAAAATCAATCTCATTTTGGTTTTAGAAATTAAATAGCTCTCATTTTTGTTATGGATCTTCATTCAAAGCGCTTATTTCCTTTATTTTTACTTTAATTTATGATTTTTGGTTCTAAATACTAATATCTTTTAAGTCGGGTAAATGTGTAGATCAATTTAAATGTCTTCAGATGTAATTTCTTAAATTCGTGTGAAGATTCAAATGTATATATTTCATATAACATTTTTAACAAAAACAGATGGTACAGAAACTTAGAAACCAAATAAGATCCCACACAAACTACATAAACTTAGAAATATTATCTTCATTGAAAAGAATACAAAAAGTATTTCCTAAACCCACAAAATTAAAAAAAAAAAGAGGTCAAAACGAAAAGTATGGAAACATCCAAACTAGCTCATAAATCTTAAAAGCACTATAAAACCCCTTTCCAACATAGAAACGATGAAAACAAAATTCCCTCCAATCCAGAGAGCTTTAAGAGAAGCGAAGAACTTTAAAACTTAACCGATTTCTTTCTCGAACAGAATTGGCAACGGTATATTGAATTCAGCAAAGACAGACTCGTTAACCGTAAACAACTAAAAGGAACCGTTTCAAAATGCTTCTCCGATCTTTTAAGGAGAAAAAACAAATATCCCAAGTAAACAAAACGAGCAGTTCCTCAAATGGAACGATATCTTTCAGCTATCCACATGAACTAATCTCTCTAGAACATGTCTCAATATAACAAGATAAATAAATGTCATCCCTCGGACATGTTACGAGAATTCTTTTAAGAAACCTTAATTGAAGGAAACAAAATTGAAAGTAAAAGAAACGTTTCAAAACCCTGTTTTTGTGGAAAGCCTACGGGCATTAGCTTTTATATGATGTTTACAGAAAATACGCTTTTTATAGAACAGTATATAAAATCAGATTGCTTTGTGATGAAGCTCTTATACAGTTTTTATAGAGTCATTTCGAGGGAGTTAGATACGTGTACTGCCCCGTGATGTTTTACTTAGTAAAGCATACACAATTTTCTTTTCTAAGGTCATATTTGTTTAAAATAATTTGTATATAAAGCTATAGTTTTTGATATATTTTCCTAAATAAAATATTTTTTCAATAGTAACAAACAGAAATTATTTCGTTAACTTAACAGTTGCAGTCATTTCGTTTGTAGCTTGATACCCAAACTAAAATGCCAGTTCAAAAGAAGAAAACTAGCATGATTTAAACTTTAAAGTATCACACATATTTTCTCACTTATTTATCTAAGGTTTATGCTACATCCAGAAAACCCTTTAAAAAACAAAGATGAAAAACTGAGAACAATTTCAACTACTTTTAAAATTACTTTTCAAAAAAGACTGCAAAAAAAAACCCCATCGAAACAAAATTAGTTGAACAGCTGTACCACATAAAACCAACCTATGTAAAAAGAACTTTTAACATTTTTTTTCCTCTCATAACACGCTTTGCATGTCAATATTAATTACCAAAGTGATTATTTAATTATTTAGCATAGAACGTACTCCGATGAAATGAGAAGCACCATTTTCATCGACTTCCCCATCCGTCTAAGATAAGAATCTTTTCCCAATGAGGCCTTCATTTATCACTTTAGATACTAATGGGATGTCAGGTTTTTTTTTCATGCTTAGCGTCATCACCTTTTATTGATTAGTAAAAAACAAATTTATTCTTGAAAAGCGCCATTTTCCAAATGATAGACGCTCGGAACAGAACATCATAATCTATCATGGAGATCTTTGTAGATTTTTTATAATAGTTAAAATTTTAGGTAATGCGATTTAGATAGATTCTTTTTAAAGTTTAGTTATTATGAGAAATGCTTCAAAAACATAAGACTATATAAAAATTACAGAAATAAAAATGCGAAATAGTTTTGTAAAAGATTGCTTGTAAATCGTACTTACATGGACTTTTTCCATTTTACTTCGAGTACTTCATTTCTTAACACTCTTGAAACAGTTTTACGTGTGAGTGACCGTACATCATGACTATAAATCTGATGACTGTAGTCTATAAAAGTAATTAAGCATTATGAAGACTTTTAACCACAGGTAACTAATATAAAAAACACTAATAAGATCTGTTTTGTATCAATAATTGTACCAGGTGTAATTTATAAATACTAAAAAGACGTTCTTATAATATGCTTGTATTTCTACAATATTAATTTACATATAACACTTACTCACACATAGAGACAAAATATAAATACTATATAGGTAAGTATAAATAGTAAAATAAACATAATGTAGGTAAAATATAAAACTATAGTTAATTTTAAAAGATTTTATAACTGAAAAGAACAGTTCGTAAAAAATTACTAATAACAAAATTAAAATAAAAGACATGGACTTATTTTAAACTAATATTACCTAAACGTATATTTATACGAAAAATTGTTACAATCTAAATTTTCTTTACATAAGTAAATTTATTAATTCGTTTTAAATATCCTTTATATTTTCATTGAAATATTAATGTCTCCAATATCTTAATCAATTGTACTAAGAAATTAAAAAAAAATAATATAATAGGTAAATCATTTGATTCAAGCAGAACGCCATATGCTAACATTATATTGAACAATTAAGGTCAATCTTAAATGTAAATTCTTAAGAGCTTATGAATAGAATTCTAATGAGCCACAATGTTTACGTCAATGACCTTCTAAAATGTGGCGTGACCAAAAAGATTTATGTTCAGATTGTAGAATTCTTATGAAAATTTTAAATAGTTTATGTTTTCGGGTCTATAACCGTTACTTTTGAAGGAAATAGTGTCTGTAAATGGGACAAATAGCACATATTATTCAGAAGAATCAAAGACTTAAAACTCCAATAAATGCCATTTAAAAAAGTTTACAGTTGAAATACAGGTTGATTAATTATTATTAGAAATTGAGTTCTTTCTAATGAGTGTTAAACATTAAAATTAATACCAAATTTAGTAATTATAGAATATTAATATAAAATATCTAGTATAATCTTTCCATATATTAAGAATATAGCTAATAAGAGACAAAATTTATGCTCTCCAACAATCTTTTTATTTTCACTTGAATAAAATATTGATCTTGAAAATTATAAATCCGCTTGGAAGATAGATATAAATAGTCATGTTCCTTAATACTAAACTATAAACTTCCTATAAATTTTAAATGATGGTTCAAAGAATCGATTTGCTTATATTTATCAGCCTTTTCATTAATCATCTGTAAAAAAATACGTAAAAAATGCATCTACAAAGTAAGGGAATGTATAATATCCAAAAACAATTCAGAATCACAAAGAAAAATGAGGTTGTTAAAGCAATTCAAAGCCGCTCGAGGGCGGACATAAATTGTAATGAAACACATGTTTTGGGGACAAACGACATGCTATAACTTATTTATAATGATTGATAACTGGGTAAAGATTTCTTCCTTTATGAGGCGTACCCAAAATACGACAGTGAAACCTTTCTTATTGACCATCAAAGTTAAGTAAAGTTTTAGCCACAACAAACTAGTATTTCAAACCTCAAGTTCTACTAAAACCTTTTCATTTCACAAGCCTGGCTCGAAAATTTCATTAAAGTAGAAAAATTAACATAGCTTTTTACATAACCCTATTTCCTCCCTCCTTCAGGAAACGTAATAAAAAAGATAATTTGATTGCCTATTTCTCTCCTTTCACCAATAGTAATCTCCAGTGAGAAAACCAAGAGGGAAAAATTAAAACTTTTCTCATTCCCGCTTTTTAATTAAATTCTGCTTCAACTGGTTGGGTTTTCCTTGAAAGGATTCAAACGTTTTTTTTTTCTTTTCGCGAATTACGCGCTCTTTGGATTTCAATAATGCAGGCTAGACTCGAGAATTAACCTACGAAAATTTGGTTTTTCAATTTTCCTTTCTGGGTGAATAATATTCTGCCCTTTTGGTGAACTTTCTGTTTATTTTTTATGTTGACCCACTTGCATTTTTATCTAATACCACCACTGCAGTTGGCATTAATATACGTTTAAGTTTTAAATCAGTCGAAAGCGGAATAGTAGACATTTCGTTATATTTCATTTTACACTATTTTGATGCGATTATGTCATGTCTGCTATAAGTAGTATTATAAAACATATAGTTCAAACTTTTTAACGTTTTCTACAGTTTACCCTTAATAGTAGTACTCGAATAGTACTATTCCTTCCTTTCTATTGCCTATTATTTATCTGTTAATTGAAATGCTTGTTTAATTCAAAACTTTTTTATCTATTGATTATTAAAAATGTCAAAAATCTTGAGATTTTTAACAACACAAGCCGATGCCCATATAAAGCATGTGCTTAAAAATAACAAAGTACACTTGTCCTAAAAACTATGCACACATGAGAAAAAGTAACTATAAATAAAGCTTTTTCCATAGTTTTACCATTTTTCCCGAGATTAACTTTTCAAGAGCTTTAGATCAATTAATTCAATTTGAATTTGCTAAATATAAATACAATAATTGTCGATTTAGTTATTCTACTCATCAAAAGATTTAAACTAACCAGATACACAAGGAAAAAAAGTCACTTGAAGTAGTAAAATAATCTTCGGTGTTAAATCAAATAAAAAAAAACAACCCTCGCAAGAATCTTAACAAATTGTCAATGAATCAGTCAAGTACCAATGCAACATTTGGGGCCATTTCCAAATTATGTCACAAGGAGGAGGGGGTCCTGTTTATGTGACACAAAGTCACAAATGGCTAAGGCAAATTTTGTCAAATCACACTGTTTTTTCACTGATTCCTAAAAAAAAAAAAACATTTTTACCACTCCTGTTTTTGATTCAACAAAAATAAAATAATTCTTAATTCTCAAGTAACGAAAACAGTAAATTTTTAAAACTCAAAGTAGGGTATACTTTTAAAGTTTCCAAATGTGATATCACAATAGCCAACTGAACATGATAACATGTAACAGGATTGAAGGGTATAATCCTGAAAATTGAAAAAAGTAATTTGTGAAGGACTCGTTAATTTACTACCATACTACTACCAAACTACCAAACATTTGTATTAAAACAAATTGACCAAACGTTTAATCAAAGTTCTTGTAATTAAATACAAATAAATCCTCTTGAGATTAAAAGTTGGTGACTTAAATAGTTTGTTCATCGAATTATCGTTTGCTTAGGTAATCAGGTGCTAATTACTTCAACTCCCTCCCGGATCTTTTTAAAGAATTATTACTTAGTTAGCTAATGGATACTAATTTTAAATCTTTAAAGTTTGCTTGAGACAGGTAAAAGGTTGAAAGGAGTCTTTTTGACTTTTAAATATTGACTGATACTTTATAATCAGAACATTTTTGTGATATTTTTTAAAGAAAAGCATCATAATCAGTTCGGTTACTGGATGTGTTGGTTTATTTAGCGTAGTAGAGTGTAAAATTAATGATTTTAAAGGGGATGATACAACGGGGATTTTTAAGGGGATCATAAGTATGTATTTAAATTCAGTTCTTAAAAAACTTGAAAACTAATGTTAAATCATCAGAATATGATTGTGATGCCACTCTATAAAATTCATTAATTACTATCCAAATAAGATAGATAAACCATAAGAAAATTGGGGTTTACAGTAAAATATCTTTAATGTTATCCTAAGGAGAGAATTTTTATCAAAGAAATAATAATTATTATTTATAATAATAAAAGGTGTTAAATGTATTTAATGTTATCTAAATAAGAGAAAAACATCATGGGAATGTTATATTATACTGGAAAATGTGTTTAATATTACCCTAAGGTCCTAAGGAGAGAGATAAAATAAATAAGAATTATTATATTTTATCATAAGAAGGTCATAAGAATATTGAGCTTTACTTGAAAGTGCATTTAATGTTACCCTAAGAAGAGAGATAAAATATAATTCTTATTTCTAATCGGGGTTTTATTCAAATAAATGTTTCATGTTTTCCTAAGGAGAGGACGACAAATAATCAGATCATGTGTTAAACTAGAAACAGTTCTTTAGCAGTTATTTTCAAGTTCAACATCCTCAATACGATACATGACTTTTCCATCAATATATTCATGAAATCGCTACTCAGTTAGTCCAAAATGACAACTCAAAAGATCCACAAGCTCCAAATCGATTTCTATAAAATGCGAAACCACACGCCTTCCCCAAGACAGAACCCCGATAACATCCCACATATATTACTATCCCAAGAGATTTCAAAATATAATAATAATACGATTTCACTTTCTCCGATAGATATTCCGTCCTTTCCAAGAATCCGCCATTTTTTTTTTCTTTCATCTCAATCGCTGATGCCACCCTGCTTTTCCTTATAAAACTCGTCGAAAACTCTTCAACCAGAGAGAGAGCGTGACCTTTTGGACAAAAGGGACAAAGAGACGAAAGCTAATATCGGCGGACATTGAATATCGAACCCCCTTCGACACGGAATTTCGAGAACTTCTCACTACTGCAGCAGCTGATGAAATTCCCATCTACTCTCGAACCGGGCACGCTTTTCGCTTAAAAATTTTCTAAATAGTTTTGAGTTAATTACCCAAAGCAAAGTGGGAGGGTTGATTTCGAGTAGTGAGTTGAGTCGAGTTTAGTTGTTTGTGTGGATCGGTATGTAGATTGAATTCGGCACGCGACGAAATGAATGGGGTTTCGCGTGATTTGAGGGAATATTTCTGAGTAAGTAAAAATGCCTCGTATCTTGGTTTTGAAGATGGAAGTAAAATGTTTATGGGCGACTTAAAGAGGGCTATGAAAGAAAGGCATTTTTACACCCTGCTGTAAAATGGCTGGTGTACTTGACCTATAAATTTCAAAACGGTGTTCGTGTATGTAAACAGGAAAAAAAGGGTTAAAATTGTTAGATGCGCTGAGGAATCTGGTAATTTTTCTTTTGATTTTTGATGCTCGCACATAAAAACTAACCATTTTACAAAATTTGTTTGTACTATTTAGCCCTTATATGAACTCGAATTTTTCAATGCATCACAAAATATATGAGTTATAATGTGTAAGAAATGTACTTAAGACTCGTAGTATCTCTACTCTTATGAAGTTCAACTAATTAAGAAAGTATTATGCAGCATAAAATACTATTGATTATAGTATAGTAGTCATAGAGAGATAAATTAGATTTTATGTTAATATACGTAACAAACGGACGGTGCAAATATTCCTCATCAAAACCTAGAGAAAATTGCGTATTCATGTATTATCATATATTAAATACTTCAATTTAATACTCGCTTTTACTGCACTGAATGTTTCACTTTGTAGAAAAAGATATTCCACAGTTTTCGTTGAATTTATATCAAAATAAATACAAGAAATGAAAATAAATAGTTCTTTAAAGTATTTAATAAAAATATTTATTAAAAGTTTTTTTGTATGCTAAATAAACGTTAGTCAATTCCTTTACTATATGTTTATACAAGTTTAATCAAAATTATTAAATTAACTAAATTATTTAAAACTAAAACGCAAACTCTTTAAATTGTAACCTAGATTCCAGAGAAAAGAATCTTTTCTTTTATCTAAACGTATTTTTTAGATTGATGTAGAAACAAAATTTTAAAAACGTTTCCTACACGACATTATTTCTATAGACATTTTTTTTATTTCCCTCAAAAACCACAGATAATCTCGAACAATAAAAAGTTCTTATAGTTTGCAAATAATTTTTTACAACTAAATTGCCAGGAATGTAAGAAAAACGTTTCTAGCGTTTGATGTAAAAAAAAAAGTTCTGGGGAAATTCTTTCTTAAAGAACGTATCAGTTGTTTTTTCAGAATTTTTAAAGAATGACCCCTACGTACGTATAGTCTAACAATCTTTAACGTGTTATTAAAATGGCTTTCTAAAAATAACGTTTTTCTTACTTAAAAAAAAAGAAGGAACGAAATTTTATTTTCAATATTGCATTATTTGCTAATGGAAAAACCTAACGATTTCTCTTTGTATTCTTGTGCATAATGAATAACGATAATAAGATTAACTAATTATCCAATTTAAATGAATGATATTATCATCTTTAATTGTGTCTGCTCACGAGACGGTGTTCGATAGTTTAAAAATTTAGGTGTCATGTAATTTTATCGTTTATTCAGACTCTTGTTACATATTTGCATGAATATTTTGCTTTTGAATTATTTGCTTAACATGTCACCCTGACTTAATTGGAGTTTCTATCCTTCACTTTTCTAAAATGCAAACTAACGATTCACAGGAGTGAATCACTAAGGATGAACAAACAGTGAAAGTGAAATAGCGTGAATGAGCCTTTACACTTGTCATTTTGGATGATTCCTCCAAAATGAAGTATAAAATGGAAAGTCTAGATGAGGCTTTAGGTGAGAAAGAAAGAAAAGTGAAAAAGTGAATGAACCGCCAGAAACAGATCGGATGAGAGCAAAAACGTGCTTAATAAGCTTGTGGCGGTTAGCCACCACTTAAAATAATAAAAGAAAGATTATGTATGAAAAGATGTTTTTCTTCTATGTATCCAAACTCCAAATATAAAACGGATGTCAGCTTTACTTTGAGTAAAGTGTCGTCCATGTATTTCATAAAAGTTCGTTTACAGTTTACTTTCAATGTTCATCGTGAGTGATCCTCTCTGATGAATAACTCGCTTGCATAGGAAAACAGAAGAGTGAAACTATAATTATTTAAAGACTCATTCAGACCTATCCCTTTTGTGTTTGTTTTGGAGGAATCGTGAAAAGTGTGAATTGGCGTATCTCATTAATCCTTCACTTTCCCATGCAAACTAACGATTCACAGGAGTGAATCACTTACGATGAATAGTGAATGTGAAACAGTGTGAATGGGCCTTGTTGCAATAAGACTACTTCACATGAGTTAAATTATAGTAAAAATTAAAATTACTGTTAATAACATTATAATCTGAAATTAATAAAAAATTAAAACCTTATCTCAGAAATTAAGATTAGTGGTTTGATAACACAGAATTTACAATAGAGCAAGATAACTAGATAGCAAACACGGTAGTTAATAAACTTTTTATCTCCTTAGGGCTTTCTGAAAAAAAACTCCACTTTTCATAAAACTGATTTTTTAAATCTGTAATAAAATTTGTAATAGCTTACAAATGGTTTGGAAATTTCAGTCACTCTTTACTCAACCAAAAACATTTAAAATATTTTCTTTAACTAACTACAAAAGGTGATAAATTACAAAAGTTAAAATTTCCATTCATGGAAAATTTTGTGAAAGCCTTGGTATAATATAAACATCTTTGAAGAGATTCTTGTATTTAGACTACTTAGTAATTTTACGCTAAAAAAACGTGGAAATATCGATAAGATAATTTACGGTAAGACAGTCCAATCGAATATGGAATAACTGTTCAGTTATTCCATATTGCATTAATATGGAATTACTGAAGATATATTCCATATCTAACTAAACTAAAGATTTGAAAATTTTACATTCAGAAAACGTACTATTCTCCCATAAAATAACACACAAATAAATGCATTAAATACGATAAATGTAGCTAATTTTCAGCACTCAGCACATTAGAATTTCTGGATCGAACTCTTCCCAGACGCGCATCAATCATAAATCAGCTGATGCAACTCCCTTCCAGACACCACGTGCGTGCATGTCATTGATTTTATTGTCCTCAAAGTTTGAAAATAAATATAAAAAAAGCTAAACAACGGTGCTTGTGCGCTCTCAGTAACTCTCGTCCTACTTGTAAGGGGGAAATGCACAGAGCGAGTTTAAATGTTTTCATCGATTTCTCCTACTGATACAGACGATTATACGAATTTATATTTTTGTCATCTCTGATTAATGTTTCGCATAATGCATTCTTATTTCGGGTTGCATATTTTTTTTATGCTTGAGACTCAAAATGTCAAACCAGTGACAGACACTATGTGATGCGTAAGTTACTGAGAGCTTGTAACATGCAATTTCAAGTGGAAAGACATTTCTAATTTATGATATCAAAAATCTCATTTAATTCTATTTACTCTTTCTCAAGAACAAAACTTTTGAAGATCAGACGTTGCAAAGTTAATAAATGGCAGTCAATTTAAACTTTATACAGTCAGTTAATTTTCTACTTCTTTATAAAAACCAAACGGTGATGTTTTCAACCAAACGTGCATCAAGATAATTTTTGGAAAAACAAACAACCTTTATTTTAAACATAAATTTATTTGTATAGCTTTAGTACCAGTTTCGATATATGTATAAGCTCACAGTTCATACTTTTTGTGCTTCTTTGTTAAAACTAATTCATGTGTAAAAAATAAAAACACGAATTTGTAAGTTACATACCTCAGAAATTTCAAAACCCTTTTCCAGTAGTATTTTTAAACACTTTTAAAACAAGAAAAATTAAAATATCTTTTTTAGTAATTCAAAGTGTGAAATATCCCAAATTAAAACGGTATTGGTATTGGTATAGTACGGACATTTTCTGACCAACATAGGCCGCTTTGTCCTCTTCTCCCATTGCTTTCATACTGTTTGTAAATTAAATTTAAACTAAAAGGAAAATTATACGTTACATAATCTCGCAACTCTAAACCTAAAATATTCCGTAAATCAGGTAAATATTATACGCACCCAAACTTTCACTTTTACCTTACAAATCGCTGTAATAACGCTTACAAATCGCTGTAACATAATACCCTTAAACAATGAATATGTTTGGTAAACTCATGCCTTCATACCTTATGAACTGCTAACTTGCCTAATGACTAAATTAACTCCCTCGCCACCATACTCATAAACCTGCATTTACACGCATAGGCGAAGTCAACGTCCTTTACATAATCTCCCACGGCTTGTCAATAACGTCGAGAATCTCGTGTGGGCGTTTATGGACTACCATTGCCCGTTAAGAGATATCTTTCCGTGGAGTAACTTAATCGGGGATAATCTAATCAATTATCTTCCATATACCCTCGTTCTACCTCTTTCCCCTCATTAATGGCTGGTTAATGGTTCGAGAGACAGTTTGGGAATAGTTGATGTAATTTACTTTACTTTGAGGAATGGATGGTTTTATTAGTTGGGTCATTTAAGCTTTGTTTTAGTTATGATGTCAATGTATTTTTTTAGGTATTGGAAATAAAAAGTGGTTTGGTAATATTTTGCAGCAAGTGTTTATTAATTCGAGGAATAATATAGGAGATATCTTTTAGGAAAATGTTGATAATCCTTGTAGATACCAATTAACGAAGTCATCTTGACATTACCAGCTAATGAGTCTGTGGGGAAAATAGTATAAACGATCATTTCCGCATATTTCTAGAATACTTTATTCAAATATGCAGCATACCAGATGTAATTATATTTGCATTTAACCAATTTAATGTGGACCTTTAAAAGAAACTAAAAAATTCATTTCCAAATAAATAGAAGTCAGAGGTTTAGCAAAACAATATTTTTCCTACATTTTCTATTTTTTTTCTTCACTCAAACATTTTTATTTATTTTATTTTTACTCACCTAGTGTTTGTAAATAAAACTTTATAAATATTACCAATACTATTACCAATATAATTAATCAGAATACTTTCAACTGAAAACTTATTTTACACCAAATCAAGAAATAATATAAAGAAAGAAAACGAACTTTAAATGCTATTTTCAAAAACATTACAACAATATATATAATCCCTTAACACATTTTAGAAATTATCCTATCGATTTGGAAGTTTTAATTCTTATACTTTCATTATAGTTACTTTTATTTTTTATTACAATTTTAATTTGTTTTGATGTTTGAAAGGAATAAATTAAAAATTTATTTGGAAATTATTCTACCTTGATATTAACAGTGATAAAAATGGTTTCACAAATTCTTTATTAATATCTTATCACAATATCGAACTATAAACTCATAGTATCGAAAGCGAATGAAAATTAAATCAATATTTGATCAATAGGGTTTTCTGAGATAAAAATGATGAACGTCAAAACTAACTCTTAAAGTTTAGGAATAAACCATTAGTATTTTAATACTTTGTTCAAAGATGATGGAACATTTTAACTCAAACAAGCTAACTTGGAACAATTCGTAAATATATAAAGACAAGTTTCAAAACATCATCATCCTCTCAAAACTCAATTTGTTTTAAAAAAAAAAGTTATAAAAATAACAACTTCATCACCTTTCGTTGTCAACAAAATCACATATAACCCATTTTATTTTTTATAGCTACCGGGGAAAAACTCCACTAGAAAAGATAGCACCGAACAACGGTAAAATGTAACAGCTGAAAAAGCAGCTTTTATTCGCCTCTTTTCTCTTTAAATTTCCATACCCGTTATTTCCCCAAGCGAAGCAAATAAAAAAAAAGTACATCGAGGAAAAACATCCGAAGCAAAAATATTAAAAAACTCTTTTCCGAAAAGTCGGCTACCATTATATGAGCAAACCAAAGAGGAACTGGCCAGAGTCAATATTTTACTGATAACTCCGTGTAGAACGAATTTGACAACTCAATTTCACGTAAAATGTTTACATAGGGCAGGAAGGCACTCTATTCCATTAAAGCCGTTGAGATATAAAAGAAGAATTGGGGTCTCCGTCCAATGGTTTTTGACACAAGAGTGTGGGTAATGGTCTCTATCCACTTTTCTTCTCTTTAAGAGGAAAACAAGAAGATTTGACGAAGACGTTCTGTTTGATCTCATATTCAGGTAGATAATTGGAGTTGGAGAAATTGGAAGGACAAACACTTCTGCCCGATGCTAACATGAATGTCTACGGAAAACTGGAATTTCTCATTAGCACATTTTTTTCCACCTTTCCTGTGAGATGAAAGATTCCAGAAGAAGCCTCAGTATGTGACATAATTTTTTTTAATAGAAGTTGTATGACAAACACATATGGGGACGTCCATGATTAACTACATAAGGTGTTTTCTCAGAAATTTTACACCCTTCAGTCTCCCTTTGAGAGATTTACCCAATCAATGATTTCTTGTATCAATTCACGTATGTTGCTTCATGCCATTATGTAGTTAAACGTTAATTCTAATCTCTTCTATAAAATTATACAGTCAACTTCGCTTAATGTGACCACTTTTGTTCAAGAGTAGAATGATAATATCCGATTCATAATAATAATAAGCTATTTGATACTTGAAAGTTTCAAGCAGCGTAACTCGGGTGTTTGCTTTAAAATAAAAACTATGTAGTTCTAATTGGAAGTATTTAAAACGATAACCAAGTATGACTTTTGTTACTTTTATATTCTTAAAGAAAAATATGAGAATGGAACACTAATAAGGAAATGACTCATTTTGTATGATTATGTATTAAAATCGGTCTTCAAACGGGAAAGGGAGGTTTTTAGGGGATTTCACTAGATGGTTGATAACATCAAGCGATAAATTGACACATGGAACGATACATTTTACGTTAAGCGGAGCCAAGTGTATTTTAAAATTGTCATTGTTTTTACTATATGTTTACTTATCCCAAATAAAAGTGTCATACTATATTTCTATCTCTTTTATTTAACTTTAAAAACCGAAGAGAAATAATTGTACTCTCTGCATTAAAAGTTGACGTATTATATATAAGTATCGCATTTAGTACTTAAAAGTATCGTATTTATTGACCGCCTCTTTCGTTAGATAAAATTCTGCCATTTAAATCTGATTTAATTGGTGGACATCCCTTTAAAAATATACAACGTACAAACTCAATAAGTGCATAATATTATAAAAACATTATTGTCCATGTTCATTACGTTATTAGTTTTCAAGGAGAATTTTTTTATTGATAACATTAAAATTTCTTATTGATCCACACCGAAACATTTACCTCAAATTTTAACTAAAACTTAATGTAGTTCCCAATCTTTCTGTCGGTTATTCACAACGGGATAACCAAACCGTATCTCTAATTTTTAAAACCAGTGCAATTAAAATGTAGTTATGTTGTTTTTTCTGTGTACTAACTGTTATAAAGGAAAAACCAGTTTTACAGGCATCAAAAGCAGAACGGGAAAACTACAATCAGTAATGGTTTTTGTACAAACTTTCAACATTGACAATTTAGTCATTTTTGGTGACAAGAGCTATTATATTGATAAAAAAATTATATATATTATTCCTTCTACAGGTAAAATAAATCATAGTACATTAAAAACAATAAATACAAAGCACCATAAAATTTACCTCTATTTAAATGCAAAATTTGTATAAAACTTTATATGTATATTATATAATTCCAAATTCTGTGGATATTAATTTCCTGTTGATAGACAACAGTCACAATGGGTTAATAAACTAGGTCTCTCGTTATAAAGATCTTTGCAATTAGTACTACGATGTGTTGTTTTTCCTTCGTCATGACTATTATAAAGGAAAAACCAGTTTTACAGGAATCAAGAGCATAACTGGAAAACTTCAACCATTAACAACCGCCACGAGAAAAACTTTCAAAAACAAAACTTTGAAAAGAAGTTCAAATCTAAATTATAGTCAAACAGATTTGGCACAAAATGTTTTTTCGGCCTTTATGAACTACCATCTCCCCCAAAACTGAGGTGAATAACTCGTTTCCACAACAATCTCTACAATGTATAACGATCACAATAAATTGTGCACACATATTTCAGTTGGCTGAATTTAGCCAAATATGCCAGGCGACATAGAATAATCACTTCTCTCTCGTTTCAAAAACAATTAAAAGCAATTATGAAATGCAGGAAAGTTGTTTTTTCTGCGTACAGACTGTTAGAAAGGTAAAACTAGTTTTACAGGAATCAAAAGCATAACCAGAAAACTTCAATCAGTAACGTTTTTGTGCAACCATGACAATTCTTAATATTGACAATAGTCCTTTTTGGTAGTATAAGCTATTACGTATATTGTTGTATATTGATTAAGAAAGTAATTAATTCCTCTTTTTAATTATTTAATGAATAAAAGATACTTTGAATAATGTCAGAAATAAAATTTTAACTTCTTTCATACAGAAAATTTTAATTTAATTATTGTTAAACTAAAACACATGCAAATAGAACATGAATTCTCGAAAATATAAATCGAAATAATTATATACTTCAAAGTAGGCAAAATAGGAAATAATATACTTTTGAGGCATTTGATTTAAACATATTACCTTTTACCATTATTCTATTTATGCTAATCTAATTTTATCCCTTCAACGTATTAAACTAATACAAAATGCACGAAACGTTCCTCTGAAACTTAATTTACCAACTTTTATTTTTATTTTTAAGAATTCTAATGCGAGTTTAACGAGGAAACTTACGGGAAATCTAAGTAAAGAAACAAGAAAAACAAAAACACTCATTAGGTGGTAGTCCCAAGAGGAATCAAACTCAAACCTTGCACGGAAATCCGAAAAGCAACGTTTTCTTTCTGCATCAACACCTTAGTGGTGAGGTTTATTTCCTTCCTTTTTGGGCACAGTTGACACAAAACAAGTTTTATAGTGGGTACGAGGGGACGTAAAAGCTCCACGTGCTTTCTAGAAGATATGGAAAAATCGTTGTGTATCTAAAGAACATGCCATTTTAAAAAAATTCGAAAAACTCGATTTTGCATTTTACAACGTTTTTAAAGCAAGAGGGAGTGTAAAATATTTCTAGAAATAGTCGTATCATGTTTAAGATCTTTTTATGTATGTTGTATGAACGGAGGCACATTACATCTGTATATTTTATCACATTTATAAGTAAGCACGGAAGAAATACCACTATACTAGACAGCAACGTAAGTTGACCCTATGACGTCACTAACAAACAAAGTAGTTCCCATCGCGGTGTTTGAATTTTCCGTGAAATGAAGAACGTCAATTAAAAAATATGATTATTTTGTTAAACCCATGTATATATGGTGTCTTTTTATCACGATTAGCGAACAGAAACTCCTCCTAGCAACCCAACAGGCTTTGCGTTTACCTATTTTCCCCTTCCGCGTAGTGACGTACTGGGTTCAGGAAACGCTGTCTGTCGATGGTACATTTTATATTAAACCTTCTTTGCCATTTTACAGTATTACTTTTCCTCTTATTATTTCTTATCTAACACAAGAAAAAATATTACAAACTTTAAACAAACTCTAATATTAATATTAAAACGCCAAAGGTATTGATGAAAATATCTCATTATGATAAAAAAAAATGGATAATGTTAAAGAAAAGAAAACAATTTAAAAATAACTCTCATCCGATTGAAAGAACAAAAAATCCACACGTCTCCATTCCAAGAAGAAGAATGATTTGAAAATAAGTTTTAAACTCTTAATCTAGCGATTTCAGAAAGCTTTTTTTTTTTACTGTTATCGTTGTAAAAGCACTCTAACCGACAGAACATTCCCTTTTATATTCCAACTCTGTTATTTAACAATCTGGATTTAAAAGCGGATTACACCGAAAAAGCTTCTCAAAACTTCATTTTTCTTTTTGAGGCGCTTTAGATTTGAACAGGTTGTTGAACATCATTTGTCCTTTCTTTATTTTTCGCTATATTTTTACTCTGTTAAAGTTTAGAAAATTAAAAGAGTTCAAACTGATGTGATGATGAACAGTTTATACAGAAATTATTTCCCTTTAGATTAAAATTAATACAATTCTAATTGCATTTAGAATGTCGAATTTTATAAGTTCCAAAATAAATCAATTTTATTCAAAATTTAAGAGAAGTATTTTATTTAGGAAAGACCAATATTTTTATATTTCCCCCAATGAAAACTTAGAAACATGGACAAGAAACATCGACGAAATGTGTGACACACAACGTTACAAAAGAGACGGAGAGCTTAACATGACTGTGACATCAGACTTTAAAAATTATTCTACTGATGTTAAAAATGCAATAAGAGACCATTAATTAATTTAATTTAATATTACTAATTTTTAATTTTTAACATTACTAAGATTTTTGAAGTTTGAAACCTTTTTTACATCACTCTTTTTAAAAAAAAATGTTTACCTGATGTTAAAATGCTAGAAGAGACATTCTCTTAGTATTGATTTAACAGTAATAAAAGAGGTATTAATCCTAAAGTATTAAAGAGAGTATCGTGAAATCATAAAGTATCAAGTATTATGAGGATTTTTAAATTAAGGTTTAATTTTAGTTACAAAAATATGGCATCACGTTGGGGGAGAAGAGTAACTAAAATGTGATAACTTGTGGCATAAGATGAGGAAGGTAAAACCCTAGACAATTTTGTGACATAATTTAAGAATGCCCTCTTATCTGATCTACCCATTTGTAAAACAGCGAACCTACACAAAACACCTCAAAACTGACCAAAACTAACACCAAGAATAAATCCAGAATAAAATCTTAAATCTAAAAAAGACAATTAAAAATTAAATTTGAAATATGCAACCGTTGGACAACTTCATCAGGGGTGCAATATCCAACGGCTGTACATATAGGACAACCTTTCTGTTGGGGCGGCTCAGCAAATGCTAAACAACCTCAATTGCACCCAAGGTCACCCATAAGCTCATGTAACTCAGAAAAACTCAAATTTGAAATACATTCAATATGTATGTTTGTGTATTGAAATACGTATACATAAATTTTAATTGCCTTTTTTAGATTTGATATAGTATTTGGTTTTTAGGCGAAGTAGGTATACTAAATAACTAATAACCAGGGCTGAATTTAAATAACTAATATTTAAATTTTAAATTTTTCTTGTCCGAATAAAATCTCATTCCCAAGTTCTTTTAATCAAACATAAGCTAAAACAAAATGGGTCAGATCAAAAAACCAAGGCCAAATTCTTCCAGAACATCAAAACTACAGTCAAAACAAACGCATCGTACGACCATTAGCATTATCGACGCCAAAAAGCCTTCACAACAAAGGCTTTACAAAATCGGCCTCCGGGCTACGCCAGAAAGGGTCAATCATCGATACACCAGGGCTAAACGTTGTTGATAGTGAGCGGCGTAGTAAACATCGGAGAGGCTGATGGGGCGCATGCGCACTCTGATGCCATATCGATTGCTTCGGGGGGCCTCTTATCACTGGGCGAGGGTCATTCCGGGGCGATAGGGGGACAGAGAACGATTATTCGAACGGATGGCATTCATCAGATGCGTTCCTCAGGTGTTTTGCTCTGCCGCCCACGTGTGGCGGGGAAAAGTCGATGGGGAAAATCGGGGGGTTAGGGCCCTCCTAAACTCTTATTACGCACGGAGAAACCTCGGTTTTATCTCCCCGATATATTTGTTTGGTTTGGGGGAGGGGTCTCCGAAGAGGGGTTTTCTATTGTTCGCTAATTGATCAAACAAAGAAACCGGGGCCGTAAACTGAGGTTTCTCCGGCCGTAATAAAAGTCTAGGATGCACCTTGAGGGTGTAAAGGGCGAGGATAAAGTTTTCTGGCCCTCAGATTTATCGCCCAGATATCTTTGTGAGGTTTGGGGGGTTCCCCTCGCACTCCCGTCCGAGGAGGGGTTTTCTTTTGTTCATTAATGGCCCCACAAAGAGACCGGGGCCATACACTGAGGGCTGTAAAAGTCTATCCTCCTCCAAAACCTCCTCTGTATTGCTTAGGTTGTGTATTGCTTAATTCTTAGATGTACCAAGGGATAAGTATTGTTATGCAAGCTGTTAGGGATTCTTTATGAATACTAAGAAAGTGTCTGTTTTGATTAAAGCTCTAACATTATTTCAAAAAAAGAAAACTTTTTTAGGTTCTGTAAAGACCTAATAATTAACTTTTCATTTACAACAACCATTTTGGCAAGTTAGGATAAAGAAGAATATAAATTACATTCCGAGTTTGTCAACTAAGGAGCTTGCAACAAGAACGAGCTAACTCCATTCGAGTAGGACTCGTTGTAGCTGTAACCGTTTTAATTGTAATATTTTTTGAGGGACAATATATTTCTAATTATTATTCCCATTAAAATAACAGTATTTACTTAAAAATGAGTTCATCGGGATGTTAAAAATTTAAAAGATGTTGAAAACCAAACGTTTCTACCCCAGCTACGGAGGTCATCAGCAGCAAGCATAAAAACTCTTCCAACCAAAAGTAGATTGCCGTTTAACCTAAAAGAAGATGAATTTTCCAAAAAAAAAATGTTTGAAAATGCTAAAAGTTGAGATGACATGACGCTGAAAATTTTGGTGCACTCAAGCCAGCTATCTGAAAAGGCTTCACTGTAGCATTAGATAGAGTCGGGTGCCAAATGGATGAAACAGTAAACCCTTCTTCATTTCTGTTGAGGTTAATCTTGTGTTTATAAATTTCGATGGCTTCTCTAACTAGTTTTGTGTTGTAATGAGCAGCCTTGGTTAATCTTTCAATCTGAGAAAACTCTGTCAACATCTTTTAAATTTGGAACCCGGCCTTAACAGCCCGATTAACTCATCTTTAATAAATACAGACGCCGGACCTGTAAGCTTTCATAATTTTAGCATTTATTTAAAGTTTAGAATATTCCCTTCGATTAACATTTTAAAATAGCACTATTGCCACATTTGTAAAGATTTTCTTTTATTCTGACTTGTTAATAAGGTTTCAAATGCAAAGACAAGTATCTTAGTTCATAAGGAATTAATATGGTTTTCCTTCATATCACAATACCTAGTGTTATCATTTTAGAGTCCCTTTATGTGTTTCTATGTGATTAATTTATTAAATTTTGATGGTAGTAGTTAATTTTTGGAGGCTATGTTGGTTAGGAAGGGTTGATAACAAAAAAGAGAGGAAATTTTTTAAACTGTTAACGGTTTGGATGAGTGATTTTGATGTTGTGTATAAAACCAAATCTAGCTTTTTATAGAACAATTTTTAGCTTTTGACATTTTAAGTTCCAGCTTGGGATGTCTCTTTATGTATGTGTCAACTATTTGTCATCTCCATGAATAGATTCCCCTGCTAATAACAGCTGTAACTGCACTCAGACTAAGCACGCAAGAGAATTATTTTTAATCAATATTTGTCGGTCTCTCATCTTTTGAAATAACTCAAATTATTTCCTTTACAAAATTTTGCATAAGTTGAACTTTTAAATCTAGGGAAAGAACTATCACTTGTTAGAATTCAATGAATATTTTCAAACTGTCATCGGTAGAACCTTATTAGTCGTTATGGTGATACGCTTAAACAGTGTTAAATAAACACAACATACACAAAGGCAGCGCGGACAATTTTTCTTAACATAAAATTTACGTTGGTGCGAATAAATTTCGCTTTTATGTTGGATGCTTCTTTAGCGAACAAAATTAACAGATTTTATAAACTTGTAATTTCCTAAAAATTTGAATTAAATTTACACAGTCGCTTTCATTTTTACTACCAAAACATATTTTGTGTTCAAAACAAATTCGATATTTTACTGGATTGTAAGTTGATTTTTAACCAGAAATGCTAACAATATAAATAAATTAGGCTAGGGTTATTAAAATAGTTAATAAGGACTAGGGTTTTTATTATGTGGTACCAATAAAAAGTTTATTAAAATACGTATAATTTAATTCTTCTTTTAAATGTCACTCTTTAGGAATGAAAATATTTTTATTACACTGTAGAAAATGTTTTCTTCGAAGGTATAATGAGATATTCTTTAATCGTTTCCTTTAATCGTCGTAATATACGAGGAATTATAGTGCTGTCCTTTAAAAACAACCCACTCCAAATTGTACCCTAAAAACAACCCATTGTGATTTTTTAATTAAATAATTAAAATAATTTTACCATCTCATATACCCTGTCTTTCTATACCCTTTAGAGTGTCAGGGGTGTAAAAACTGGTCAAAGAACGGTTTATTTACTTATTTTTTAAACAAGCTGAGATAATGTAGATTTTTAGCAAAAAAAATATGCTTCAGATTTACAGATTTTGTAAAAATGCATGTTACAAAGGCTTTAGAGCATTTTTCGCGCGTTTTTATGTTATCCCATAGAGCATTTTCAATCACATGACTCGGACCTAACAACGGCCTTAGCAACAGAAATGTTACAGTTTTTTGCCCTACAGAGGTTAACAGTTACAGAAAATGACTGGCCGTGGAATTCTTCTATTGGAGTATTTGCAATCACGTGACCCTATACTTAAAAACCATCTTAGCAACATATACCTCGTTACCTAGCAACCACCTTAGTAACAGTTAAAAGCCCTACAAAGGTTAACAGTTAAAAGAAATTAGCTGGTCGTGACGTCACCTGAAAACACTCTATTACTATGAGAATAAAATATTAAAGTTTTAGCTCAGTCGGCCAATTAGAGTCCTTCTAGGAAAAAGTGGGTTTTTTTTCAAATTCTTACTTAATTGGCTGCCAATTTGTAATGGATAGTTGGAATTAAAAATGCTTAGCACTAAAATGTTAGGGAGGATGAGCCGCTAAGTACAGTTTTTTGTTCGATTTAATTATCCTTTTTATTAAGCTATATGAAACAGTGGGTTGTTTTTAAAGGACAGCACTAAATATGTTACAAATAACATTTTAAAAAATCCTTCGCTAGAAAGTGAGTCAAATGTTTACTTCTTCCAAACGATTTTTCAGTAAAACAAAGTATCTTGTTCGAAACTCGCGACTGTTACTCTCAAAAACGACAACACAAAAGTCTCATAATTGCGGCTTTACATTTCCCTTTTCGACGCACTAAACCTCTATGACTATACACCAGGTGAAAAAGATTCACCGAGGAAAACCAAGCACTTTCTACCACAACGGCTAAGCAGCTGCTTTATTGTCTTCTTGATGACTTTATTGTCCTCAGAAACACGAGCACTAGAGACCTAAACGAGTCCTCCATTCCAGAAGGAGACATCTGGAACGCAGATTTTTCTCCGTTGAGGGGCATATAAAAGAATCCACCGCTGCCTCGGATTTTATGTAGTGTTTCAAGCTAAGTGCAAGTGCTCTTCTAGCTAGAATCTTTTAGTTAAATTGATTCTGAGTAAAAGGAAAGGCTCTAGAAAGTTCTCTCAAGGAAGATTCAAGAGAGGGCATTCATGGGATGTTACTTCGTAAAACGAAAGTACCTAACTATTTCATTAAATACTCGGGAGTTCATATTTAATGGGGGAAACTTTAGGGAAGTATATAAATTAGGGGAAATTTAGAGGCGGAGTGTTTATTAAATTAGGGACTGAAAAGTTGGTCTATTCCGCGTATTTTAACTCCATTTCAATAAACGAAAACTTAGTTTGATGTTAATTTAATTACGTAGAATTCTAATCTGAGTGAACCAAAATTATTAGAGTTCTTCTAAATGCAATAAGGGTTTGTAATATTCGTATACAGTTAAGCCTGTACTGGCTTCCTTTAGCAGGAGCTTGGATTACTAGTTTTACTCGAGTAAAAATAATAATAAATACTATAGTTTAAGCTTATCATAAATTAAAATAATATCTTAATTGTTTTAATTCATAATTTTTACTATGAAGCTAGGAAAAAATAGACACCTCACAAAAGTACAGTGTGTAAACCATTTGTTTACTGTATCAGATTATAGTTTTTGTTAATGTTTTTCTTCTCACCTTTTATTTGGAAAACTTGTGTACATTTTTAAATAAACAGTCTTCCAAATTTATCAATTGACTTTAAAACTTTATTATTTTATATTCGTTATCCTATTCTAAAAACTAATTTTTTCTTCAAAAAGACTGAGATATCTTTAGACTAATGTAAACAAACATTTATTTAGTGGTTGCCAAACAATAACCTAAATATTCAAGAATTCCGCTTTTTTGCAATTAATTTAATAATTTTCAGAATTATTTAATAAAGGGTGATGTAAATAAATAAAAAAAATATTAATAAGCACATATTTTAATTTTAAATTTTGTTGAAATCATAACAGTGTGATAAGAACTTTTTTGTATAAATGAAATTAAGGTAAATACAGTATCTTTATCAAAAAAAAGTAATGCAGTTATAAAAAACACTGCTACTAAAACTGTTTCAATGATGGAAAACTTTCACAAATATTAATTCGAATAATTAAAATTTTGTTACTTTCAATTTAATTAAAAACAAATCTATGGTTACGGTCAGTATTTTCAAAGACTAAGAGAAATAACTGAAGAAATGTGTTTTGTTAAATGCGAGTAACAAATATAAACCTTCAAAATTAAAACGTTTTTCCCAGAAGAGTAAAATTCACATTCTTTACTAATATCCTGCACATTAAATAGCCTGCACAAAACTTTCCTATTTTTCACATGTTTAACCCGTCTTTTAACTACCGACGTCTACAGTGCAATAACTTCTACATCTTCGATCAATTTTTAGTTAAAAACCATTAATAATTAGTTACATAAATAGTAACTTGATTAGGTTGTTCCCTGCGTTAAGTGCAAAACCCTTCGCCCACTAATACATCAAATATTCCTTAATATACAATACAGTCTGCTGTGCTTACGCGTACAAAGCCCATTCAAATTTTAATTAAGCCTAATTAACAGTCTTGCAAGACACGAGTAAACGCACCAGAGCGTTAAACCTCGCTTGGTTAAGCAATATTTATGATCCGATGAAGTTACAAACACTCCCAGGGAATATATTTCTCAATGTCAAGTGTGGAGGGAATAAATTATTTTCTCACCAAAGATCAAAACGCAAAAAGAAGACAAGGAGAAAAAAAAAACTACTGAAATCCTTCCTGATGGCATTAACCAGTAATTATTAGTTTAGCGGACGGAGTGCACATATTTGCCATAATTGAATTTCACTGCAGAACCAACATTGTCGATGTCGGTGTGTTAGCAAACTGTTGTTCGGGTTTCCTTAATTTCATTCACTTGGATGGGAGGGTTTTGAATACTAAGTAATCATTAGCATTCCATCGATATTTGCGGTAATTGATGGTTGTGCTCAGAACCAGATGCCAAAAATCTTTCGTTATTATTTGAAATTCCAAGTACTTGATTGACCCACAAAAAGGGAAAGCAAATAGCCTTCTTGTTTTAGGATTATTTTTTCCAGCCTCTCCTAATTTTTAAGAAATTTATGTTTAGGTACGTAAACACAGATTAAAATACTTAACTCTATTACCGAAGGTTAAGATTAAAACACCGTCCTGTTTAAATTACCTCTTAATTACAGTTGGAAGGAAACTGCTGTCTGCTTTCATTTAAGAAATTAAGTTTGGGAAACAGTTAATTACGAAGTTTTACCAAGTTCTGAACGTTTTTAATGAAAAGAATACTTTTGAAATAATTCATACAATATTTAAAAAACTCTTTGCCATAAGTTAAGCTTTTCTGACTTACCTTTACACACTGTTAGGCAGACATATAAGGCATAAATTTTTAATTAACGGTATTTTTAGTAAATAGTATTGCTAATTTAATAGAGTGTTAGTAAAATAACAGATACAGTTAAATTTAGTTGTAAAAATTTGATTCAGATTATAATTATTTAAAAAAAGTATTAGATTAAATTCCAATTGAATTTAACTATCCATAAACCTTAAGGTAAATAATTCTCATCGTAGGTTATTCTTTTTTTGTGTGTGTGTAAAATGTATCAGTTTTTTGGGGGGATTAAATTTTTGATGTTTAAAAAAACTAGAAAAGAAGATAATATGAATAGAAAGGCAGTTTTTAAAAGTTTTACCTCATTAAAAGTTAACGTATGTTCCTAAAAAAAAAATTACAAGACATTATTTTATCCTTGATTCATTTTAATTCAAATCTAGGAAACGTTCTCTAGGGTGAACTCACAGAATTGGACGAAAATTTTACAGGGGTTAGTATATGACTCAAAACACCTTCTGTAAAAAAAATTAGCTGCTAAATTACAGTAGAAAAGCTGTAAAAAATTATTAAAAATTATCATATTTAACGCCAAATGTAACCCTACTAGGCGAGGATGCTTCCTTTGGCTCTGTGCTAAATGCTAGAATAAACTGGCCGCGTTTTCTCTGAAGTAGTTTAAATGAGCGAATAATGAAAAAAAAGTTTCAACAAATGCAAAAAATGATTAAAAATGAATTAAAGGAGGAAAATTAAAAAAAAAGAAAGGAAATTAATTAAAAAACTGTTGTTTTAATGGATATTCTGAAGTACTTATAACAAAATATCTCAATTTCACGTTAAATAAAAATTTAATCATCCCATCTGATAGAAAATTCGCCAAGTCGCCAAGTGGTGTTAACTGAATGTGGTTGGCATCTCAGAACCCAATTTTCAAAATTAATTTACTCCTTTCCTAATGAAATTTAGCAGCTAATTTTTTCGCTGTAAGTTTTTTTTTTAGCCATCTTCTTATGCCTGTAAAATTTTCATCCAATTCTGTGAGTTCACCCTGAGAACGTTTCCGTAAGAGCATTTCAACCAGTCCAACTTTAAAATAGCACATTTAGTTTTCCTTGAAGTTTAAACACCCTAGAGAAAGTTTCTTTAAAAACTCAAAACCTCTCCCAAACGCCACACCTTTTTCCTGTCAAGACTAATTACTCTTTTAATAATGTTTCGGGAACATACGGTCATTTAAATACGAATAAATATTAGCCTCCATTTTTATCCAGGCATTCCCGGTAGACGTTTAAATTAGAGATATCTCATTAAAAAGGGGGAACATCCTTTCGGAAACAGCTTTTTGGTAAATTATTAGGTTCAAGGGAGAAGTGTTCGAGCTTTTCCGACTAAGATTGGACTCAAGATAAGAATGAAAAGTGCGGAGGTGTTTAGAAACATGAGTTAAAGTAATGAAGTTAGCGATATACTTGAACATTGTTTCGCGCTATTTTTACTAAGGGATATTTTTATTTGGATAAACTTCGGCGCTATTTTATATCATGCTGAAAAATTACATATTTTCTTTAGTCATTTTTATTATTATGATTAGAATATTGGCAGTAAATTTCAGTTTACTTTTAAAGTAGAGGATGCATACCTCCTCTGGCTCTTGAGATAGGTTTAATTTAGTTTATTGCTGTAGTTCGAACGAAATATTTCAGACAACTCATCTTTTCTTTTCCACCTTTTTTTTATTTATTACCTTACTTACCTGTTTTTACCCAAAAGCCCATATTTCGGTTGAACGTAGTCCATCCTAATCTCAGCGTGATTTAGTTGCATTTAACAATTTAACATTTAGTTAAATTACTTTTTTTAATATAAGTACAAGATTTTTTTTCTAGTTTAAGATGGTATAGAGTGTTTTCAGGTGACGTCACGACCAGCTTATTTCTTTTAACTGTTAACCTTTGTAGGGCTTTTAATTGTTGCTAAGGCTGTTGCTAGGTAACGAGGTATATGTTGCTAAGGCGGTTTTTAAGTATAGGGTCATGTGATTGCAAATACTCCAATAGAAGAATTCCACGGCCAGTCATTTTCTGTAACTGTTAACCTCTGTAGGGCAAAAAACTGTAACATTTCTGTTGCTAAGGCCGTTGTTAGGTCAGAGCCATGTGATTGAAAATGCTCTATTAGTTCCATTAAAAAACCACCAGTAGAAAGATAAAATATGAATGTATATTATAATATAAAGTGAATTTATATAATACTTATAGTAACTTATCTTCTCTCCAATATTAAAATCGCATTGTGATTAAACAGTTGCGTAAGAATAACATCTAATAGCTCCGCTAAACCACGGGTATGAGTTCACATTACGTTTGACTGTCAAAACCTGGTATATTGATTAAATCTGGCATGCTCTGGGGCAAAAAAAAATCATGTTCGGATTTTGAGTCTTAATGATTTCGATTAAAAATAATTACTTTTCAAAACAGTTGAAAACTTTATATTCAGGAAAAAGCTTTTTAATACAAGATTTTTTTTTCTAGTTTAAGATGGTTTAAAATGTCAGCGCTTATTTTAAACCATACGATGAATTTTTGGAATGCTCCACTTGCATAAGATATATATCAACGTCCAGATAGTTTAATTTTCTAATCATTAATTAATGTTTCATAATCGTTAGAGAGTCATTAAGTACACTAGATAATTATTCTAAACTTCTGTTTCTGTATTAATCTTGAAAGTATATTTTAGCACTTAGTTTTATCTAAATACTTTATTAGTGAAAAACATGCCCAATACAGCTATTTTACTCAATATTTATCAAATGTTATCCTTTTCAGAATGTTTTTTACAAACGAATAAAGCATATTATTATTATTATGTACCGAAAAGTATGAATAATATACTATAAAGTTTTTCTAAATATGAAAATAATGAAAAGATACCAAAGAAAAACAAATTTTGCACGATCATGAGTACAAATCCTTTTTTCTAACTATTTTAAAGGCGGGATTGCATTTTCAAACCATATTTTTTAAGCACTAATGATTATTATTGTCAGACAAAAGTATGACCGACGGTATTTGACGTCAAAATATGTTTCAATGGGGTTGCAATCAACACAAGCAAAACAATAAACCCTAAGCTTTTTCAACAGGGGAATTTCTCCTATCAACGACAGGTGTTTCCAACAACAAAAGAAATACCATGACTGAGGCCTCAAAGCTTTTTTTTAATACCCCCATCCGAAATATATGTGGTCTGTGGACATATTTATTTTCTACTACTCTGTAAGAATGTTTCTTCAAATAGCTGAAATTCCCTGGCAGCGTTGTTGACGGATTATTTCCATCATTTGAGGAAACATCCAGTTTTTTCCTTTTTCATGTGCTTAAACAACTAAAAACTAATAATAATTATTGCTCTTGGTTGCTCTTATACACGATTGCGCAACTTTTGAATTTGATTTCCCACGTCATAACCACCAGGCTATACTATGATTTGATAACCGTTTGTACAAAATATTTTATACAAAAAGTTAGTCAAGTAAATGAAGGAAAAGTATAGCTATGAGTTTAGATTACTTTTATGGTTTTAAGATTATTTGAAACTGTTTACTTAGTTCTTAATATTTTTAAAATACTTTTTTTGGCGAATGTATTTTTAAGGATCTTATTCATAGAATAGTTTTCTATCTCGGTGGACGTGCACGTTAGAAGAAAGTTGTTCTGTGGATTTTAATTGGTGTGATTTTAGAACATTTGAAATGTTTATTCACATTTAAACGATTGTAAAACTTTTTAAATCTTAAGTAATTACATTTTAACTCTGAAAAAACACTCTTGTAGTCTCAATATGAAAAGTTCGCAATTAGTATTAGGCGTAAGAAAACACTGAAAGAGTTCATAAAACATTTAACGGTAAAATTCCGTTTTCCAGCTTACGGAATTAATCCGTGAAAAAATCACGGAAATGAATGCGTAAAAAGACGAATTCTTTTTACAGTGTGTCTCCATAACTTCTCTGATTAATTACCGATAATCCTTTGTTATCTTTAGTCTCCCATACTGATTTTATTATGCCTCAAAGTACATGTTAGGTAAGCTATCCACTAAGTATTTAAATATTTACTCATTTCATCAACATAATGGAGTGTCTCATACCTAAAGTGATTAGGGTACTGTAGATTATTTCTTTTTAAACATGGGTGTCAACGTAGACAGATAGACCTGCTTTTTTGCGTGTTCACCAATATTAAATTATGCAGTTGGGTAATTTTTTTGGCCTACAAGCCCAAATTGTACTAAATGCGATGGTTATTTTTTTTATTAGAAAAATAATTCCTTTTCTTGTCATAGAATTTCTAATTGTTACATGCAGGTAAATTACAATTATTGTCTTAGTTATCAAACTATTCTTTACTTAAACAGTGAAATATTTAAATTTTTCTAATATTTCAGTGATTTTCCTCGGAAGCTATATTTTTAAAATTATGACCAATAAATTTGAAACCCCATTAACAGCGAATAAATTTAAAAAATTTCTTTAAGAGTCCAACGTTAAATAACTCCATGCAATATCTTTCAAAGGATAAAGAAATCATTAAGGAATCAAACAGGTGTTTCAAACATCCGTTTCACGGCGCTCAACGTCTCTTAGGGTCTTGTAAGTAAGGTTTACCCTAAGGTAAACCTTACCTTAAGGTAAGGTAAGTAAGGTAAATTACCACTTACAGCGCCCCATAGCAGTGAAACACGAAAGTTACAAAAATAATTAAAAAGTGCTACTTTCGCATACTAATATCTCTTCGAATTTATTTTCATGAAACTTTTTTTGTGCGTTTTTTCATAATATTGCAAAAATTTTTTTTTATTGAAGATTTCTCGTTCTATCTCCTTTAGCTCTTTAATTATTATTTTTAACTTTTGTATTTCACCGCTAGGGAAAAAGAAATTGACAAAAAAAAGTCTGGAAATTGCATTTTTCCTGAAAATAAAAAATATTCCGGAATAAAAGTTTGGTCGACAACCTGATCTTATGTAACTAAACGCGGTTTAAAATCTCTCACTAAAACACCGTTCTTTGTACCGCCGCAGGTGTACGGTTTCACCACACCCTTTTCCGCGAAGCTCTCTAATTGACGAGAAAGAATAATGTTTCCAAATCAGCAACTTGGCACGTATTCTTGACATAAAAAGAGCCGCTAAAAGCACGCCAGACAAAGCTCAGACGCTTTTCAAAAAATGAAAAAATACTTAAGGAAATGGTCGATTTTCTTTAATTTCATGTTTGGAGAAGTCCCTATATTCTTCTAGATGTAAGTTTGTTTCATTTTGGTGGGGGAAGGTTGGTTGACTTTTATGGCGGAAGACCCATGGGACTGGATGGGGAAGGACAAGTTGTGACTTTAAATTGTGTTCAGATGGGCGACGGGCAATGTATTCAAAGCAAGAGGAATAAATAGTTCATTACACTGCGAACGTTCCACACTAAAATAAACACATTATAAACACGTTTCAGATCATTTTTTTGTCCCTAAATTAACAAAACTTCGTTTGTGTTGTCAGGTAGAACACTTTATCACCTTATTGTGTTCTGAATATGTTCCAAAAGTGTTAGAAATGTGTTCTATCCAAGGGAATGTGTTCTAAAATTAATAGCGTTGTAAATTATGTTTAAAATCAGAAAGTGTTCTTAAATTTGGATCGCAACACTCTCTAAGAACACATTTTCTGCCTCTAGCAACACTTTTACAGCACTGTCTTTTTTTCACACAACACAATCACAATGCAATCAAAACGCTTTTGATTAAACGTATTCATTAGTGTTTACATTGTGTTTACTTAGCGTTGCAAAAGTGTAGTAATGAATAACAGAAGATTTAAAATAAATGACTATATATTTTAGATAAAGTGTGATTTGAATAAACTCTAGAAATTCGTAAAAGTTGTAAAGAATAAAAGTACCGAAAAGAGAAAACGAAAATAAAACACCTTAAATTTATGTATTCTAAGGGAAGGTAGGTATTATAAAATCAGGTAATTTAGTAACCCCTAAATATTAATTCCATCTTTGATTTAGTTATTTTTATTCCAAAAATTTTAACTGAAAAAGTATATTATGTTACATTCAAATTTTCAAAGTTGCTTTTGGAATGATATACAGAGAAAGTAAAATAAGAAGAAATCCAAACATCTTGTCAAATTTCTAATTTTTTTTATTATTTGAAAGGTACTATAGCAGCATCATTTATTCTTTATACTACTGAAAAAGTATAAATATGCAATTTGTAAGACTTTAAGATTTATTTTTAATGAAATAAAATTCTTATTTTTAAGAACATACCTTTCGGAATACGTATATGACAGAAATATTTTTTTTAAAGATTTCCACATAAAAAATTCTTTCTTTAAGCGGAGACCTGAAATGAGCTTAAAATGATATCCATGACCAACCAATAGAGGTATCGGAGTAAAAGTAAAATATTTAAGAGCTCTAAACCATCATATATTCCAAAAACCGCAGCCCCATTGGAGTCTCAGTCAGACAGAAATTTACTAATTTAAATGACCCCAAAAAATTATTATAAAAATACTGAAATCAAACAAACGAATAACTTAATAACGCACCATCATCATCTGGAGTTCTTCCAGAGCACAAGAAAGAAAAAGACCATTATAAAAATCTATTTGAAAGAAAAGGGGATGAGGAGGGGGAGGAAAGGACAGATAATAGCCTCGAAACTCCCTAAAAGGGAGGAAAGTTCCGAGTGGTTAGCTGGCAATGGTTCAGGCAGACGAGTGGAGTTGAGGAGAAGTCACATAAGAAACCTGTCTGCGAGTCGATTTGTTATATCAATCCGTCCAAAACTGTGGAGAGGTCATTGGGATAAAAAGAGTTTTTATGGGTTGTTTTTTAAAGTGGGTCGGGGGGTTTTATTGTCTTTTGTGTGGACATAAGTACCAATTAGATAAATTGTTGTGTGTTTATTGAAGCGTAATGATTGTTTATAGGATTTTTCGGCTGGTTTGAGCGATTGGATTGGTCCCCCCAGGTAAGGAAGAAATGAAATCGGGTGGATGATATTGATTGTATTTTTCTTTTTAGAGTATAAACACAAAACGATTGTTGCTCTTAAAAAATAAAACCATCATTAATAAAACCAAAATGAGTTCCCAGGATTATGGGCCGTGGTCTAATTGAAGTTGTTACAAACGTGTCGTCTTTCACTGTAGCGTCACATTACCAGTGTTGGAGGAACCAAAGCCCTTTGAAAAGACTTCGGTTGCTTCGTTATTTAAATTTTTACAGCCAGAAATAAAGTTGAGGATATCACATATATAGGAACTATCTATTCAACTGAAATTTGCTGAAATTTTCCCTGTTCTGGCATATTCACAGATCCTACAGCTAATTCCAAATATCATATACAAGTCCTACTCGGTGGTAAGCTTTTCTTAAAGATCAATTGGACTTCTCCCTATATTTTAACAAGTAGAATTGCACTCTCATAGATGTCTGCCTCCCTTATCTGCCCTCAACAAATTTCGTGATTGGTTCCTGAATGACGTCACTTCTGGAGTTAGTGGTCGCTAGCTACATTGAAACAGGCAGTACCATTTATAAGTGATATTATTCCGAAGGAACAAGCAAAACAATCGTAGAGGGCAGAGAGTGGAAGATGCAGAGGATCTATAAGGATGCGATTGGAGACGTCCTAAGTACATAAAGGCTCATTCAGACCTTTCACTTTTGGTCTTCATTTTGGAGGAATAATCTAAAGTGAAAAGTGTGAATTGGCGTTTCACCTATCTATACTCCACTTTTCTAAAGGCTCAATCACACTACTTCATTTTCATTGCGAGTGATTCACTCCTGGGAATCGCTAGTTTCCATAGAAAAGTGAAGGAATATAATAGAGCGAAACGTGCCACAGTTTACACTACTATTCACTTTGGATGATTCCTCGAAAATGAAGATCAAAGTGAAACAGTGTGAATGGGCCTTAACCGAATTAGAGTGAATCATTCAGGATGAACAGTGAAAGATGAAACGGTGTGTACGAGCATTAAGCTAATATTTCTTTTTTTCAGACCTCCACCATGATCTCCGCGATGCCGGCCGTAGCGGTTCGTCGCGGCCGCAAGAAGAGCAAGACCTTCGGGCGCTTCAACCACCCGCCGCCCCCCAGCCACCACTCGAGCACCTCCTCGCTGACGATGGCCGCAGCGCGCCTGCGCTGTCAGCGCCTCAGCAACGTCAGCAACGGGCCGCGCGCCTTCCGCCACCGCCCTCAGCGCCGCTTCGACACGGAGCTGGACCGCCAGCGGCGCCGCTTCCTCATCTACACCGGCACGCTGTTCCTCATCTCCGGCCTCTTCCTGGTGTTCATCGGCGTCGGCGCCGCGGTGCCGACGGCGCAGACCGTCGGCCTGCTGCTCATCGCCGTCGGCGCCGTTCTCTGCATCATCAAGGTGTTCTGCTCCGAAGCGCACGCCGCCGCCGAGGTGACCACAACCAAGATAGTCGTCACCGACGCGACGCCGGTGACGCCCTCCGAGAAGGAGTTCACGGAGCTGCCGGTGGTGACGGAAGCAACGTCTCCACCACCGCCGCCGCCGACGGCAGAGGAAGCGCCGCCGAAGGCGCAGACGTGTTCCCCGCCGAACAGCGTTCCCGAGACGCAAGTGCTCATAGAGAACGATTCAGGGGCAAGGTATTGAAGCGTGTGTCGATACTTTGACCTTGCATGGACGTCGCTCCTTAAGAATGAATGTTATGTGTTCACCGTCTTCGAAGAGGACACGCATTTGAGACAATATTTCTTGAGTCACGTAATCGTGGTTAAAAGCATGGATAATCACTTTCTCTTGACTTCAAGAGTTACCTTTTGAATGTTTCATCATGATATCCATTTGCTAATGTCAGAATTTTGACTGTTAAAGGACTTTAGTCCCAAAAAATTTGTTGGCTGGACTTTCAAATTTTGAAAAGGTTATTGAAGCTGTACTCTTCGATTATCATCATAAGTCCCCTAAGTATTACCTTTTTACTATGAAAATAAGAATGATTTTAAATTAATTACAGTCCAATGGATTACATATGATATGGCTTTCAGCACCATAGTCCTCCCCTGGACTCGGTTCCTCATGGTTTTATGCAACATATTGTGTTCCTTCATAACATATAGGCACGCGTTTTGAGCAGATTTTTCTCTCTTAAGCCAAATTAAAATATCGCTTTTTGATAACTAACTAACCGAAATAAAAAGGAAAAACCTAGTAAAAGAGGTTCGGATTTAGAATCCTTTACATCTACATCTTGGACTTCAGATCGACTCCCTCTTCAGAGCGCTAAGAGACGGATTTCAGGACAAATCCCCAAAACTTGGAATTTTATTTGACGTAGAAAAAAAGACTTGATATAATATTCCCCTTCCAAAATTTTTATTAAAAAGGATTCGTACATAGGGGTTAGGAATAAAGTTCCAGAATACATTCCTTTAATTTAAATTTCTCATATTAAAATAGTCACATCCAAAAAATTTCAAATTCAGAATTTTCCTTTTAAAACCCACCTTGCAAAACGGACATACTATTCTTGAGATACCTATGAAATCAAAATAACTTTCATTTAAAAATTCCCGATTCTTACTCATATTAGTTATTTTTTAATTGTTTAAAATTAAAACAGAACAGAAGAACTTTAAAATTGAAACAGTTAACTTTTCCCAGTCCTCCACCTCAAGAGATGTTCTCTTGGGAGTACAGAGAAGAAAATTCAGGAGCACAGTAGAGCACCATCTATCGGTCGAATCACACACTATTCTTCTAATAGACGATTTGTGTGGGGGGGGGGGCTAGTGCCTTGTTTTCTCCTCTCCCAGAAAAATAGAGGAATTTATTTACCTGTCCTTTTATAGTGACAATATTTTTTTTTTACTCAGCCTATCTTCTGAATTCTGAACATAATTTAATCAATAATTGCATAATATTAAAATTTTCCTGTTGTAATGATAATACATATTCATTAAATGAACCCTCTAGTAATGTTTAAAGCTTTCCTAAGAAAATCTTAGGAGGAACATCCCACTGTCAGATACAGTAACCAGTAAATCAATGGCCAACATTAATGTGGTCATGGGAATATATTTTAATTGTACTAACAGAGCTCACTGCTCAAGAAAAATAATATTTATCATTTTCAAACACTTTAATTTACATTCACTATTTTCTTGATTTAAAATTTTTTCTAAAATAGTTTATTGCATTCAATATTCCCCCTTTTGGACATTGCTTTCTTCGGACTGGAATATATATTTGCTCTTTGATATACCTTAAACTTTTCTCCAGACCAGACTGTCTATATTTTTTTTCTGTCATGAATGAACTTTGTAAGCATTATCCTCATGCAGAAAATTTGAAACATTGAAGTTCAAAGTTGAACAAGTTTTATATGAATTGTATTTCATAAAACTCTAAAGGAATGTCAATGTTGATGTCTAAACAATGTGAATGGAGAAATATATGTGTTTTTCTATCATACAGCCTGGCTTCCAATAAATGTTAAAAGTAAGGCAGCTGATCATAAATCTGAATATGTAATCGTTTAACACTTTCATTCATCATCTATGACATATTTTGAAATGTAACAGCAAAATTTTACATAAAACTATAACATAAATTATATTTTTTTAAATCATTAAAATAAAAAGTTAGTCATAGTTAAAAAAATAAATGCTTCCAGATACATTAAATTATTTAATTTAAACTAATTTTACTAGTACAGTACATTGTTTTACAGTAGCATAGAGCTTGTTTCAATGAGAGCTAAATAATTTAAAATAATAATGATAATAATTTTCTTTTTTTAAATCTTTCTTTCTAAAATCCAAATGGAATAATCATGAGTTAAAACTTTGACTGAAGTCCTAAATTTATTCACAAGGTTCCCTGGTTCCCTCAAAATACGAGAATGAGACTTCTCTTCGAAATTGATTTCTATATGTGCTACTGATACAAAATTTCAATAAAAGACAATTCAAAACAGATTTAGTTTTAATACAATGTTATATTAGTTAAATTATCTGTCATTAATGATAGAATGAAAGGGTTAAACTGTAGTTCAATATTTTACAGATCTTATTGTGTACATGTGTATATATCAATTTTTATGTATATTCTCTGCCTATGCACTAGTTCTAGATTTTATAGACCTAGACCACGGCTTACTAGATACTTATACAGATACAGGCTAGCCGAGTACGGAAATCATTGCAAATCCAGATGGCATTATTGGACAAACTGGCAAAGCATATTCACAGTGTTGAAGGCGGTGGGGGATATAGGTAGGTCTTGTAGCGCTACAAGCGGGAAAAGTTGTCAAATGGTTTTCATTGTTTAAAACTCGGCTAGCCTGTATAAGTATCTAGTAAGCTGTGCCTAGACCAAAATGAAAAAGTTTAGTTGTGAATTTTACAAATTCCTGGTGATATCACAAGTACAAAAGGAGTTACATTTTCATAACTTTTCAAGTGCAGTTACACAGTAATATTTTTCAATTAATCTTTAATAAAATGATTTTTTAATTATTTTCAATCAAATGTGATGACTAATATCTCTAACAGCATAGAATAATGTAAAACAAATTAGTAAATATTCTTTAAAACATGGACAACTTTTGTCAAATTACAAAAAAAAAATAGTCACAGGATTTTGGTAAAATGTGTCCCATATCTTAGCACTCCTTTGAGAAGAAAAAAAAGCAGCTACCTATATTGAGTACCCCAGCACATAACCTTAAATGTGTATATTTATGTTAAAACTGAAAATAATTTGCAAGCTTTCCCCTGCTCAAAAATCTTCCAATCAAGTATTTTATTTTTACTACTGCACGATTTTTATACAAACAATTTGTATCATGCCTTTACACATTTATGCTTGCTAACAGTGATTTGTCTTAATTGTATCATGTTATCCTCATGTATACCTTTACTACATACTATACTCATCTCAAGAACTCTCTCTTCAACTGTATTTATCAAGCTTTATAAATGAATGAATATAAATGCTTTCCTTAATTATTGTGATATTTTTTTTAGTTCTTGATGCTGTGAAAAATATCTTATATTCTAACAGCCATATTTTCAGTTTATTATGTGATTCTTTCTTTGACCGCTGTTTAATGAGGTAGCAGAGAATACATACTTGTTTTCGAAACTTTTGGTTCCCTTTGCTTATCAAAGTATGGAATATGGCTTATAAAGGCTTTGGTATGAACAATCTTAGTTAAACTAATGTAATAACAAGTCACACAGCATGATTTAAACAACTTTAAAATCCTGATTTTTACTAAATTGTAATTAAAATAGTTTATTTAAACAAGTCTTAAATTAAACACTTGCACATCTGTTAATTTCCTAATAAAAAATTTTTTCACCGAAATTTAAAATTGTTGGCTGTATGCCTGAACTGAACTAAAAATATCTTTTTAACATAGTGAAACAAAATTGAGATAATTATAAACTTTTATATGTATTTCAACTTAAACAGCAATATGCAAGATTTTGTATTACATAGCACAGCATTGTTTAGTCAATTTTCTTTAACTGCAAGATATTTTTGACACTTTTAAAAACTATTTTCACATTAATCAGCATGGTAAACCTCTTTTGAGCCTTATAAGAACCAATATAGTGTTTTTATATTGAACCACTCATGGATGATTTTGTATGTAATATGAATTAAATTTTATGGGAAACATTTGATGTACTTTAAGAAGTTTCCAAAGTGTTTGGTTCATAGTTTGGATTATTAATAGACATGATTATTTACATATTTTCACACCATAAGAGAACCTGATTTCCAATACCATTTTTTTGTAACACCCGATTAAAATTCAATTCATATATTTTTAATCAGAACTCAAGTCGTTGATAATATGATCTTAAAACTAAAATATTGAAACTTGTACTTTAATACTTAAAAGTAGTAGAATTAATGGAAGTTTAAAGAGTTATTATTCTGATTGTGATTCTCCATATGTCATACAGTATTGAAATCAAAATAAATGTCATACTTTTAAATATTTTTAAAAAGAACACTTTTCATTTAGTTTAGATTTAATGGATTATTCCAATAATTTTAAATATATATTCTCATAAACTTATCAGATTGCATGAAAAATGCATTTAATTGTTTTTGTGCTAATTAATCCAATCATAACTTTAAAAGTTTATTTTTGTCTTAGTTGCTTTAAATTGCATGAACATTCAAATTTACATGGTAATGTTTGTTCTCAATCAATAGTGGTGTTCAAGCTTTTAAATCTATGTACTATGTGCTTTTTATGGACATATCAATAAGTGTATAATTTCAAATGCTCATACATGATATCCTATGTAATTTCATTGTCTTTTAAATTCTTTTTTGAATAAATTATCTTTATCAAGACTGGTTTTTGAGTTCAAACTATTAAAATAAGTTTAAAAAATAAAACATTACTTAAGAAAAGACTCCATTTGTATGAAAAATTAACTTACTAAATTAACACAAACTAAAAACTTGCAAAAATGACACAACTTTAATTGAGTATTGATGATGCTTTTTGTTATTTTACCTATAAAAATTTCCTTAAAACTAACTAAGGAATCCAAAATTTTGGGAAAACATCTGCTAGTGCATTTTAAGTTTAGTAACTTGATGTGACCTTGCAGAAACAAACCTTGCGATGAACTTCCAAATCATAATATAAAACAATCAATAACTCATGGTGACTTTTGAGAGTGAGCATAGATAACAAATTAAACTAAGCAACAAAAAAACACCCGGATTTGGTTAGTAATAAATAGTAATTTTTAGAGAATATCTTAGAAGTAATGAATGGTAGGTGTGTCCATTTCTTAAATTCTTCCTAGTATTACTTAAATTAATATTTTCCCACCAAGTTAGCTATTATATGTTACTCTTTTTAGAAATTCCTGTATTTATTATGTTCAAATTAATTTTGGAGGAAAATGAGAGATAATGTAAGGTGAGGTGACAAAAAAAAAGTATAGCACATGGTGGTACAAACTAAAAATACTGCCTAAAATACCTGGGCTTCAGCTGTTATGATCAAAGGATGAAAAGAATAATTCAAACTAGTAGTACTTAGCAATTAATCAATGAATGTGATGAGAAAACCTTTGATGGTGAACCTTAGGCAAAAGAAAGAATTCAAAAAATTTGAAACAAAACAAAGAAAAAGGGAAACCCATGCAAAATAACAGGAACAAAAATAATCAAAGAACAAAGCTCTTGAGCTCAAATATGTTAAAAAGTAAGCATGTGCAACATTTTAAGGATGATCATAATAATCACTTTTCTCTCTTTAAAAGAACATGAAGCATTAGCTTTGGATTTTAAAAAATATCAATTTTAAGTACACAGAAGAGAAATTATTACACTATTAATCCGTGATTACTGAAGAATAGATTATTGGCTCCTCTCTAGAGCCTGTTATCAAAAAAAGGGACCTAAAAACCAAAATTAATTTGATTGGAGCATGCCCATAGATCCACCAAAAGTTGAACAAATCAAAAAATGCTTTACTATATCTAGAGAAAAATTTCTACAGAGAAAAAGAGAAAATCTAGATGAATAAATTGAAAAACCAAGAAATCCTGAGTAACACCAAAATAATATTATCCTGACATTAAGTGCAAAAATAAGCATATTTTTCTAACAATTTTCTTGTTTTTATAATAATGATTTCAACCCCCTAAAAACAATCAAACCATGTTTAAATTGCTAATATCTCATTATTAGTATGATGACTTTTAATCTTAGTAAAACAACTCATTCATCATCAATAATTTTTCACCAACTCATAAAACTGAAAAGAATATTTATAGAAACAGATTAAGAACCATCATTAATAGTTTACAAAATCAATAGCAATGTGGTTATTGTGAAATTTTATATGGGAAGAGACGGTGTTGAAAATTGTGTGTGAGTTGAACATGTGATGTGAGGATAGGCATTTTTATAAAGAAGCATAATTCTTCCAGAGAGTATTTTTCATCTCCTGGTTTAAATGGTTTCATGTAGTAAGTACCCAAGAGTTTCCCATTAGAAATTCCAATTGTTTATAGGGCATTTTAACATGAATCCCATCAAAAATACCTCTCAAGGACCCAATAGATTATTGTTTAATCCAAATGCATTGATCACCTGGCTCTGAGAGCGTGTTGCACAGGAGTGGGACACGGAAATTATAAAGGTGAAGGTGAGTATTATGTAGTGGTGTAAGGAAGGTTAAAAGTAAATACAGTCAAACCTGGATAAGTAAATTTCTCAATAAGTGAAATGAAAAGTGTCTTAAAACATTAAGAACCTCTTTAAGTGGACATTTTTTTACCAGTATAGGTGGAATTCAAATTTCTTTCATTAGACCAAAATTTACATTATTAGGACAAATTCAACTGTCTAAATATCTTGAGATATGAGTATTTTCGAATAAATAAGAATATACTGCAGTGTGATAAAACATCTCACAAAATAACCCATTAATAAAATAGAAAACACTTCCTTCTGCTTATCAGTTAGGTATAAACGTATATGTAATGGTTTTATGGAAGGTTTCCAAATGTGTAACATTGCATTTATAAAGATTTCAGGAAATGGTAGAGGTAAGTGGAATGAAATAAAATCAATCCTATCTAAGTGGAATTACTCAAAATAACGTAAAATCTGTCTCAGTGGAACGAAAATGTCAGTCCCAAGCAATTCCACTAGTCCAGATTAGACTGTACCAAAGTATTTTACAAAATCATTACAAAAGGTTCTTATTTTCTGGATAACCTTTGTCATTTAAATCTTATGACAATCCATTAAATCTTTAAAAATGTATTTTTGTACAGTAAATTTTAAAAAGAGTGGTCAAGTAGTCTAACATCAGATTCAGGATAAAAATTAAATGTGGAAACATTTTTACTCACAGGTAGGTATTTGAATAAAAGAATGAACTATAAATGCAAATAATAATTTGGTTGTTGTTAGCAAACAAACCATGGTATACTAAAATATTATGTAAATAATAAATTTAGATACTGAATAGGAATACTGCAGTAGGTTTTTCTAGCATAGAGCAAAATGGAAGCAATTGTTCCCAATGGCAGCTAGTGGGCAGTTCAAATGGGTGTTCACAATTATATTTTGGAAATGCAACTAAGTAGCAATCTTGCAATCAACTCATCCAATGGTAAATGTCATTTCAATTTCCCAAATAAAGAGAAAAAATGAAGAGTTTATCCACATACACAAGCATGCGGATGAAAATATGATTTAAAATAACCTTGTGTAAAATCTCTGGTTTGCTGTTTAAATTTTATTTTGGCCCAAAGTATTTTTCCAGCGGTAATAAAAAAATGAAATTGTTTAAAGTATTTTAACTTTTACAATCACTTAAGAACATACAAAACTAAGAAGTTTTAAGAAATATACTGAAAACGAGTGAAAAAATTACAGTCAACTAAAGCTAAAACGAAGAAACATAACAAGCTGCGGCACACTCTAAGTGTGCAATCGGGAGACTGAGAACGACTGTCGTAAGGGAAGAATTTTCTCCCCAAGCCAGCTAGGCGAAGGCATTCCTCCTACCTGTTTCTCGGTTGCCTGTTCAGTTAGTTGAAAGCAAAAAAACTTGTAAAACATTGGTAGCTCTAGAAATTTTTGTAACAAATTATTCCTTTTGATGTTTCAAATAGAGCAAAGGGTGGAAGCTTATCCCGAATAGGATATAATATAGAGTAGATTTTTATTACTTTTACATGTTTTAGTTTTTAATTGCTCAAGTTTTTCTTATTTCCACTTGAGGGTACACTCATGTGCTACTATGGTTGAGGCGCCACTGATTGCTGAACTAAAAAAGTTTGAACCTGACTGAGTCTACAGAGTGAAAGGCAAAAAGCAACTACAAGAGGTACACAAAATTCAATGAGCAATAATTTGATTTCGATACAGGCCACCGTATTTTTCCATTTTAAATCATAACTTTTAACAACATGTGTTATTATGACCACATGAAAAAGTACTTCCGTATCATTCCGCACCGTCCCTTTGCTAGTGAGCAAGCGCAGTGGTTTAGTAGTGGTTACAGCATACAAACTTCAACCACGATGCACATAATAATATTAAGATATCAGAAAAACATTTTGCACACTTTCATCTAATATGCTTACCCCCAAAATTCCTACTTAAAAATTTTCTCACACTAATAATAATAAGGGCCACCCCATTAAGCATGATCCCCATTTCTTATATCACAAGGAGTTGGGGAAAAAGTTTTTTATTGTAATAATTATTTTCTGCTTTTTAGTCTTGTGTGTGAAGTTTTGAAACTTTGTGTGTGAAGTTTGTAATTAATCTTAATGCTTCAATTCTTTTTCTTGCTTTTAAAACTAAAAAATGATTTATTTTCTCGCCAAAGTAAATAAAAAGGAAACTACAACATAACGATTTATGGTTTTAGAAGGAAGAACAAACAAGAGAAAGGATTCAGAAGATAACTTTCACTGGTGCCCTAATTAGCTGTTGCAGATTATTAGACTGGTAAAAGTGGTCATGGGGTTTAATCTCTGAAAAGGGACTTTCATCTCTTAAAATATGAACACTGAAAATCTGGTAGATGTTTTTCATAATAGTAAGGGCCTTTCATGTGAAATTTTTAAGGATTCCAATCATTTTTGACTGTCAGGTTCTGAAATGCACAATTTCATCATAAATATGAAATAATAATGCATTGTCATCCAGCTTTGAATCGTGTTATGTTTCAAGCTTCTAGCTCAGCAGGAAGTTAGTTAATAATTGATTTCCAAATATCACCCGAGCCTTTTAGAAGACCAAACTTACTCTTTAGTTTTAATATTTGTTCTTATCAATGTCGAATTAAAATTTTGCGCTTTTCATTTAATGAATTTTAATATTATGTCCGTGATCATACAGCGGGTCACCACCTCACCAAATATGTGAGCCACAGGGAGATACCGATCCGTAGGTTTTACAAATCGAAATTATACTTCGGAGTTATATTTGCTTCGGTTGGTATTTATACCCCATTTGAATTATAATTACATATTAACGCCACCACAGCTATTTTGAAGGTATTTGGTTTTAAAATAAAACACTTTATTTAAAACTTTATCTATATAATAAAACACTTTATTTAAAATCCAAACACTTTCAAAATAACTACAGTGGCGTTAATACGTAAGTACAAAATTATCTGACTCTTTTAGTGGTGAGTAAGCATTTCCCATTACTATTGTATTGGGTAAATTCCTGATGGTTACTAGTTTTTTAACAAATATTACTAAATAAACAAATAAACTTCCCTGAACAAATAAATTAGATTGATATGGGAATAGCTTCATATGAGATTTTACACTTTCTGAAACATTATATAAAATCACTGAATACCAAGAAACAATATCAAGTTGAAATGCACCAAACAAGCAAATCACATCACACAATGTTACACATGAATCTAACCTTAAAGGCGAATGAATTTCATAAGGAAAGCTTAGAAAAGCGTTTTCTGGTTTAGTGGGAACAGATTGTGAGAGTGTGTAGGTATCTACGGAAAATGTAAGGTTTAAACTAAAATCCTGCTTTGTATACAATCATGTGCAATTAATAATTTTGCAAACAAATAACTATGTATAAAACAAAAGGAATAAAAAAACTGTCAACATACCTTTTTTCTTCATTGCATAGGTTAATGTTATTTGTTCTATTTTTTCAAATTACTTTGAAAATACAATGAAAATAGTGCTGTGCTTCTGAAACAAACTACGTGTTATGAAATTTATAAAACATTAGATATTTTAAGGTAAGTATAGTAATAATGGCTAATATAGTTTGTAATTTGAAACAAAATTAGTTGAGTATTACTTTTTTTTAATATATTTCTCTTAATATCTTTAAATTGAAAAGACTTGGCAATAAAGGCACAGCTGGGATAAGAGTCCTCCAATTGACTACTCGCATTACAGTCGCCAAGTTGGCAGTAATATCACGATTAGTTATAGTGTATAGTTGGTGATTGCGACAGGATCGCCAAATGGAGGACTCTTATCCCAGCTGATCCGAAATTAGTATTATACCTTTCATTCCATTACTTATTTTATGAGCTATTTTAGACACTTGGTTCGAATATTGGCTATTGCTATTGTTTATATCTTTACATTTATATACTAAGTAGGGTTTTTTTTTTGCCGATTTTGACAATGCTTCAATATGTAGTATATACCCAAAACAGCTTAGCTATTTCCTACATTCCTACAGTAATAATGTTAATGCTACTAAAATAAGAATGAAAAATTGAATTTCAAGAGGTAAGCAAATGAAGATACACAGGTGTAGGATATTTCAATGGAAAGCCTGTGACTGTTTTATGACTTGTTAAACTCCCGATTAGTGTTCCTCGCCCCTTAGTATATTCTTTGCTTTTGTTATTGAATAGGGAAGAAGCTAGGAAAGTGTATTGGGACAACTACAACAACAAAATAACTCAAAGCACAGCAAGATTTCTGCCCCTCGCATCATGTACGATCGTTACTAAAATGGGCCACTTTGCGTTGGACGTATGACATGCGATGGCAATAGAGAAGGGGTTATATATATATATATAAAACCTTGAAATATAATTGTCCCTTTTTTAAGCGACACAAAATGAGAAATAACATCTGAAATTTCAAGCACAAAAGTCTTAAATAGCAAACTAATGACCAATTAGTTGAAATATATGTTAACCTGAAATAAAAATTTCAAAATAAATTTCCCTTGATCTTTAGTAACATATTTATTTAAAAATTAATGAACTTGTGACATTCTCTGAATTCTTTTTCTTACAGTTTCATAGAAATATTACTCGCATGAAATACCAAAATTGTTCTTTTAATCAACACTCATTTCTTCCACAGCAACAGCAGGTTCAGGTCCTTTCTTGGCGGGTGGTCCCTGTCCATCGGGTTTATCGTCAGGACGAGAAGTAGAATCGGTACCTGCCCCGGCTCCACCTCTGCGTGGTCTTTCGTCTCCTTTGATGGCATCCAAATAAGGTTCCACGCGCTCATCTTCAAACAGAGTGAAATCCATATCCTTGCCCACAATAGCGACTGAAGCATTCTTCGAGTTGAGCTCCACTTCATTGGGAAGGCACTCACGGAGAGCTCTGAGGCCGTGCTTCACCAATTCTTCAAGATTACAGGTCTTGAAGTCATCCAGATACTTCTCCAAATAGGTTCGGGCAGATTGGGATCTAGCACCGATGGCCATGGCTTTGCAATCAAAGTAGTTAGCAGATGGACAAGTTTGGTAAATGTGAGGGCCTAAATCATCGTATCCAGCTACCAGAAGACCAACACCGTAAGGACGTCGATCATATCGCTGGGTACATGTTTGCATCTTGTGACCCATCCTCGAAACTAATCTGTTGATTGGAAGGGGTGCATCTCGGGTAAAGCGGCTTGTTAGACATTCCGTGCGCATATATTTACTCAATAATCTAGCATCTGCTGTTAATCCAGCTACAGCAATTCCACAATGGTTGTCGATAGGTATAATCTTTTTCTGATGAGCGGATAATTCTGAAGATGCTCGTTTTAAGGCAACCAAAACAGCATGAGTGCCACTCTTCAAACCGACAGTTGCAGATCCTTGTTTGACCGCTTCCATGGCATATTCGACCTGGTGAAGTCTCCCTTGGGGGCTCCAAACCGTGACATCGTTGTCATATTGGTTACGGAACATTTTGACAAGAAGAAAAGTCCTTAGAACTCGAGTATAAACAGAAACAAACAAAAGTCGCCGGAATTTGGGAAGAGCTTTGTCATTCGGTTTACTTTTGTTCTCAGTTAATGTGCTCCCTTAACTGCGAGTTTAACATACAGAGTATATTTTTAAAATTATGTAAAACTTAATCAAATAATTTCTAAAATATTTCAAACATTTTAAAATAGTTTATTTCTTCTATATAATTTTTTTTAAACTTATTCGCATGTGTCTGAGCTACAGATAAATGTTGCCAAAGCAGATAGTAGGCGGAGCTTACAGCATCAGCAGCGATCCAAGAAGCGTTACCTAAAACTGGTATATGTTCTAAAAGTCAACCTTTCTTTGATTTCACTCGAATAACCTCTCTACATGTTTGGTATTTATGTTAATGTCTAAAGAAACTTTTTTTATACACTTCCAACACTTCAATAACTCAAAAACTAAAAAAGATAAAAATTCACGCAATATTTAGCAACTTCAGCCAATTCTGGCAAACGAATCCGCACAGTTGACGCTTGCGTCCGCCGCAGTATCCTTTTGGCGGCTTGGCTGCCGCTAATGCCGCCGCGACAGTTTTGGTTCCCACGCGGCAGCCGCTAGTGTCGTAAATCGATTCTAGCGCCCTCTTTCGAGCGGTCGCTGAGTTTCTGCGGTTCCCGCAAATCGCCGCGGCTGCCGAAAACAGCGGTGGTGTACAGCCGCCATTTGCCTGGGACCAGCTGGCCTCTCTCCTCCTTGGCCTTTCGTCTCCACATAAGTGTTTTCTCAGATGCCCAGGCGAGATAGCCTTCATCTGGGACCACACAGGAAGAGCATTTTCAATCACGTGACTCAGACCTTAGCAACGTTGTTGCCTGTCCTCCAAGCCTATCCACGTCGTCAAATGTGACGTCATGTGCGAATGCTTCTATTGGAGCATTTGCGATCACAAGACTCCGCCCCTAACAACCTCTGTAGCAACGTTATTGCCTGTCCTCCACGCCTATCCACTTCGTCAAGTGTGACGTCAAGTGCGAATGCTCTTGGCACATAGGCTTCTGGTTTCTATAATCAACATTTTTTGAAAGGGATGGGTCATCGCCCAACCTCCCAAAGGAGGGACCTGGCCATACCCCCAGGCACTGGGTACCCATTTTAGTCGATTCTTACGACAAAAAAAAAAAAAAAAAATACGGAAGTAGCATTAAGAAAAATTACTATGGCTGTATAATTAGGGCAGTAAAATATTATTTGTTGATTTCGGTGGGGCACGCGGTGAATTTTTTAAGCTAAACTTTTGTGAAAAATTCAAAGAGTGAAAATAATCAGGGCTAATTTTTAATACTCTATACTCTCAGAGGAGTTAACAATATCTCGTGTATACCTTATTTATTTTTGAAGCGACTCATTTTTAAAGGTTCCTAACCGTTCCCCCAAGGACCCAAATTTAATAATGATATGCAGGACGAGTATCAACATATCAATCTACTGAGGTTATCCGGGGGCTCTAAAGTCTACAGGAGAAACCTTTGATACATAGCAGAGGGAGTCACGGTGACTCCCTCAGTCACCTGAACAAAAAAAGTACTAAATGAAAGGGAAATTAAATATTAAACAGAATGTCATCAGTCATCCTACTAGAGGACAATGGGGGTGACACCGGAACTTAAAATCTCCGTTCATGTTCACGCTAAAAGTATATTTTTTAAAAATAATGAAAACATTAAAAAGGGTGTTCACCCTATTAGAAAAATTTGGGGTGACAAGGGGACATTATTTCTCCGTTATTTTTTACATAAAAAATATAATTTTGAAAAATATTCTAATGAAATAGTAAACAGGGTGTCACCCTACTAGATAACAATGGAATGACTCCGGAACATAAGAACTACGATCATCTTCCCGGAACTTATAATCTCCGTTCATCTTCATCTTCACGCTAAAAGTAGAATTTTTTAAAATAATATTAAGAAAACATTAAAAAGGGTGTCACCCTATTAGAAAAATTTGGGGTGACAAGGGGTTCAGCTACCCAAAATCTATAGTAAATTACTATTTAATTTCATCAAAGCATTTTTTTTTTCATTTTTAATTGTTGAACAGTGTAATATGAAATTAGTGTAAAATGTATGGATTATATTGTATATAATCCACACATAATATATATTGTATGCATGGATTATATTGTACCCTCTCATTTTTATTAAAATAGGACAAAAATAAGAGGAGGGCATGGGCGTCATTAAGGGGGGAAGGGGGAGCAATTGACCCCCCCCCCCAAAGTTTTCAGTGTTAAATGAAAAATCGTCAAATTAATTAAATTAATAAATGAATTAAATGAAAAAGTCCCATGAAAATTCTGTAACTTACAAGGAAGCATCGTGTGTAACTCAAAAAGTCTCAAAATGAGTGAAAACACTACTCTTGAAGGTCAAATTTTAAAAAAAAATCTGGGGGAGAACTGCCAAACCTCCTTCAAAATTTTAAAGTCTGTTATATAGTGTTTTTCCCATGAAATTTCTGTCGCTTTTAAGAAGGGGTTACCCTTTGCGTGTTCCCCAAAAAAGTTCGAAATGAGACAAAACAGAAGTTTAAAGGTACAAATCTCAAAAATTTTTCTGGGGGAGGATCCCCAGCCCCTCTCGAAATTTTTTTACCTATTTATAATTTTTTCCCTTGAAAATTGTGGGATTTACAAGGAACCATTCTCTTCGGATGTTACCAAAAGGATCTCAAAACAAGGGCGGTTCCAGACCAGATTTTCGGGGGGGGGGGCATGCCAAAGTCGGAGGGTATTACATTCGAAATTTTCAGTGCCTCAGAAAATTTGTTGAAGAGTGCTTGCTTTCAAGCAGCTTTTTAGGGGTTTATAGTAACTTAGAGGATATCCAGGGCCCGTGCCATTGTTTTAGAAAGTGGGGGGTGAAACATTTTTGTAAGGCCATAAAATACTTGTGTTCGCGAGGTGTTTGGCTCCCAAATTTCCAAGTATAACATAAATAAAATGCAAAACTTTGTTAAAGTTAAAGGTTTCTTCAGATAATGCTAGCTCGAAAGCAAATGTGGGGGGTCTGGGGGTCCTCCCTCAGAAAATTTTGTGAAATTTGGCTTCAAATAGAAGTTTTTCTACTCATTTTTGTACATTTGGTATCCATTGGATAACACCTAAAGAGGGTAACTTCTTGTACTCCTAAAAGGAGAGGAGAGAAACAAGTTCAAGGAGAAAAATAAGTAACCATGAGAAATTAATAGGGGGTCTGGGGGTGCCCCCTAGAAAATTTTTGAAAATTTGCCTCTAAAAATAAAGTTTCAGCTCATTTTAAAAGCATGTAAACCACAGAATTTTCAAGGATGAAATTATAAATAGATGCCCAATTTTGAAAACGGCCGGGGGTCCTCTCCTGAAAATTTTTGCAAATACGCCCATTTAAACTATAGTATTACCGGTTTGAGAGGGCTTGAGCCCCATCCAATGTTAGCTGAAGGTGGGCTAACCCCCCCCCCAATATTTTGTGATGTTTGGATATTTTCTCGTTTGGAATCCCCTTCAAGAGCGGTTATTTGGGGAGAGGGTAACCCACAAAAGGTCTCAGAATGTGTTAAAAATTTCTTTTAAGGGTCAAATTTTAAAAATTTTCTTGGAGAGAGCCCCCAAACTTTTGGAATTAAGCTGAAATGCTACTTTTAACAGAGAAATTTCTAAAATTTTTCTGGGAGAGATCGCCCAGACCCCCATCTTATTTCGAGCTCGCATTATTACACAAAACTTTTACATTTTAAATGCACCTCAAAATATTACACCTTGGCGATATTTAAAGGGACATGTAACGAAATTTAATCTATACATCTGATACAAAATTGGTTAATTAGGCACGTAAACTTAATGGTTGTTTCTTTTAATTTTATGTTTTTTTAATGTCTTGTACTGGCCCTCCCCCCAATATTTTATAAAAGTTGGCGCCTATGGATGTCAAAATATTAAAGGGGGGTTTGGGGGTTTTCCCCCAGAAAATTTTTTGAATTTTAACATTAAGGAAGTGTTTTTTTAAGCTATTTGTTAGGGTTTCTCGGGGGGGCCATGGACCCGCCCCTGTCTCAAAACTAGCTAAAACACTACTTTTAAAGGCAAATTTTCAAAATTTTTCTGGGGGCCTTCAGCCCCCCTTGAAATATCTTGATATCTATTTATAATTTTTTTTTTCTCTTGAAAATTGCGTGGTTTACAAGGAACCGTTCTCGTCGGATGTTACCCAAAGGGTCTCAAAATGAGCTATAACATTACTCTTAAAGGCAAATTTTTTAAATTTTTCTGGGACCAGACCCCCCTTTTTTACTTGGAGTAATTATAAAATGCGATATTATATGCCCCATAATTCAAATATTAGTACCCTTTAAAAATGAATTGCAACTATTTTTAGCGATTTTTTTTGCGTTTTCAGGGGTTAATTACCCCCTATCCATTTGTTACAAATTTTCATATTTTATTAATTTGAACCTTTCTTGTCTCTTGGGGAACAATTTGAAGACTGAAGCAATGCTTTTTGACCCTGAAAATTGAATGGAGGGTCGGTTCCCCGAAAATCTGAGGCTGATGGAGAAAAACGGGGATCGGATTCAGGGTGTCATTTTACGTAAGAATCTGCTTTCAAAATTTCTGTGGCATTTCGAGCTATTTTTTTTTTTTGTCACATAGGATAATTGGTGGAATGTTTCAGGGAGTTGTATCAGAAAGCCTCGTGAACGTCAGCTGCGGTGGTACCCCCCATACATATGAACTTCCTTCCTCAAAAATTCATATCATTCGGCAGAAAAAAAATTAAAATTTTCAATAATTTCCTCCCGGCTAAATTTTTGTTAAATTATAGTTAACCCAATATCTTGAAGAAAAAAATCCGTCAGCTGGCTGTTGGATGGTCGCTTGAACATTACAGCTTCCTCCTCGAATATTCTACAGTGAAGAACTGGCTAAATATCTGTTACATGCAGATAGGCGACCCTTTTCCCGCCGCTACTCGCAACTCCGTGATGCATTCCACCCCACCAATTGTCGCTTGAGAGGAAATGGAGAACCAAAATATGTCACTAGCTCCCGTACTATAGGGTTATTTATACTTTTTAAAATTAAATTTAGATATTTATTAAATATCAGTTCAAAAGTTGAACCACAGAGAAATATCCTAACAGAGGGTCCACGAGGCTATTTTCAAATGCGTTACTGATGTGAGGGCGCCACACTAGAGTCTGGAACGTATGCCGGCCGCTTAAATCTCTCGCCAAATTAGAACTCAGCGCATGCGCAAAAAGGTGTTTTCGATCTCACATAGGCGCCGGCGAACGATTCAGACTGGATCCAGACGCTAGTGAGTTTAGTGCGATCCCAGCGCCACAATTCTCCCAACCTGTAATAAGATGTCATGATTTTCGATTTCCATTATGGCCTATGGCCGTGGACTCTCTGTTCTAGTACTCTGAGTTGAACCAGATCCTGTTGGAAAAATCGCTTTTGAATTTACTTTATTTAATATAGAGCATTCGCACATGACGTCACTTGGAGGACAAAATCAACGTTGCTAAGGCTGTTGTTAGGGGCGGGACATAGAAGTATCCAATAGCAACATTCGCACATGATGTCACTGGAGGAATAAAACAACGTTGCTAAGCAGTCATTTGATTGAAAATGCTCTATTCAAGTTGTTTCAGTTCTGATATTACATGTATATTTTTCATTTATTATAATCTTCGTGATCGAATAAATTTCTTTTTTCTTCCATATCTAGTTCTATTATAATAACTATCATTGGCTTACAAGAGAAAGGCAATAAATTATTTTTGAAGAACCTTTTAACAGCGGTCGAATGATGCAAATGAACGAGCGAATCACAGAGTACCAGAACAGAGGGCACAAAACAATAATGGAAATCGAAAACAACGAAAGGTATGCCTTTTGAAAGAGGCTCAGCTAGCGTCGGGATCGCATCTACTCCTCATGAAACTCAAGCCTCTTTCGTCACGTCACGAGAGGCGGAGAAAATATCTTGGTCCTCCAATAACCCTCTGAAAGGACATTTCATTGTATAAACTTGTCACAACCAATCACAGCTGATGACACCCTAAATACCACTACCTACCTTCCCATCAATCATTTATTTCCAGTACTGCCCTCCACCTTATTTGTTGATCAAAATGTGACCTAAGCCGCGTTCACAACAACCATTCTACCGAAGGAAAGGCAGAGGAAACCATTCTTCTTCCACCGCTCTCCCTACGCAGGGAAGATATCACCTGACTATCAGTTGGAAAATCTCTTCAGACCAATAGCAGTAGGAAATGTTTTAATTGGATCAACCGCCTGAAGCGGAAGCTCTCGCTCGCCTCCCATAATGCATTTCTACGAGCTCGCTCGCTTGTCACGTAATTCCTTCTACTGGAAGGAAGAGTGCGCTTGTGAACAGCCTATTCAATTTCTTCACGGCTGGTTTTCGAAGATTTTTTTCCCCTACTTCTTTAGCTCTTTCTCCGGTTGAACAGGTTGGCTGTTGTGAAAGCGGCTTACAGCCATATTCACAGCCATCAGCGTCAGTGTTAACTAGCAGCTGAAGAAAAAAAAATAGCTTTTCGCTGACTCTGATTGGTGGAATCCTTCTTTGACCAACAATTTAACACCGACGCTGATGGCTGTGAATATGGCAGTAAGTGTCTTAATCCTGTAAACCGACGATATTTCCATGAAGGGGAAGATGGATTCTTGTTAAGTCAGTGGTTCCCAACTGGTGCATTCCTACTTTACCTTAACAACAATACTTCTTAATCTGTTCGGCAAACTTCGGAAATCCCGATCCTTGGAGAAGCTCATTTGATTGGTTTTGATCTTTCCAGCTCGATGATGTCAGCGCTTAGGAACCAATAAAGTAAGCTTCTCCAGCGATTGCTGGAGTATTATGAGCATTTCGAATTACAAAATGATAATTACAGTTAGTTAATAGAGCATTTCGAATTACAAAATGATAATTACAGTTAGTTTAATATTATTTTCAAACTAGAGTAATACTGTTAACAATACAAATAATATCTCGTCTCATATCAACTGATTTTAATAGAAGATCCACACCTTTCACGGCCCCTCCGAAGTATATCTCACACATTCAGTTCGGAACCACTGATTTAAAGAACCAATGTTATCCGCCAATAGAGAATGAGAAACCAAAACTCTGAGGGTTTTCCACCCTCACTTCCTCACAATTTATTGGCATTTTCTTTGTTAATATTTTTAAATAAATTTAAATTAATAAATTGAATAATCGTACATAAAATAGTCTTGAGCAGAAGTTTCAGCAGTCTTGAACTTCAGTCCTACTTATTCATTACCCACCTCTTTAAACTGTTGATCTGGAATGAAAAGATGTTTTATTATTGCAATAAATATTTTGTATAGATAAATCTTTCTCCCTCTCTCTCGTACAATTTTCTTCTATCACTCCCCACTCTCGAACTCATTTTATAAACTCCCTCTCATTTATAATCATTTTTTTATCGTCCCATTCCCATTATCTTTTTCTTACTAACGCTTCCTCTCTTTTCCATCCTTTCTCCTTATCTTCAACCAATCACAGTCCAGATGAGGAATGGCGTTTGACGAAGTCTACAGCAACGTTTTCCACTCTTCGTCCCTCTTTTTTCTTATATCCCACTCATCTCTCCACAATATATCATATTCCTGCATCTCTTATATCCCTTCTTTTATAAGCGTATAGTTTGAAAGTTCTTTATACTTCCCTTTCTTCCTCTCCTTACATTTGAAATCTAAAATCCTCGCCTCCCATAAACCCATTTTCTCTCTCACATCCTCTTATCTCTTCCCCTCAACCATTCACTAGCTCTCCCTTTTTAGCATCCTAACTCCCTCTTACTCTCCCCAATTCACTCCTCAGCATCCTGAAATTCTCTATGCATCCCTGCTCTAGTTTTTCCACCCCCTCTCAACCCACTCCTGAATATCACCATCTCTGTCATCCCCCTTTTCAACATCATCTCCCCTATCTTCCCCTTCATCAATATATTTTAGTCGCTTACCTTCCTCCTAAATATATTTCTCTCCTCATCTTCCTCTACCAATCTTTCTCTCATCCCTCTCCTCAACATACTCTCTAACCATCACCTCCTCATTACCCATTATCTCCAAACTCACTCCTTAGTATCTTAACTTCAGCCTCAACATCCAAACCCCCACATGTTCCCAACGCACGCCAATGTTCTCTTCCTCAGAATCTCCTCTCATCACTCTCAGCAACTTTTCCCTTTTTCTTACACTTCATTTCATCTCTTATCCTCCTCAACACCCAAAAATCTCGCAAATCACTTCTCAGTATTTCAACTCCTCCACATCACACAAACTTCACCCCCGATTCACAACCCTCTCTCCAAAGTATCCACTAGTCTCATCCTCCTCCCAATATACTACTCTCTCGATCCATTTCCCCAATCTCATTTCAACATCCCCTCCTCCTCCACATATATACTTTTCAACTTCACTCCTCAGCTTATTATTTCTCATCACCCTCCCCTCTCTTACCCTCTTCCTAAATACCCCGAAAAACCCAACTCTCTCTTCTGTATCCTTCTTTCAGTATCTATTTCCCCAATATCTACTTAACATCTTCTCCTGTCTCCTCCCCATCCTCAGCTTTCATTCTTTTCAGCTGCACTACTATAAATACTCATTTTTTATCTCAATCCTCTTTCTTAATACCCCCCCAAAAAAAAAACTTTCACTTCTGTATCCTTCACTATCCATTTCCCCAATCTTTACTAAACATCCTCTCCTGTGTCCTCCCCTACTATAAGCCCTCTTTCATTTCCCCTCCACTACTATACACACTCTTATTTCTTATCACAATCATCCCTCTCATCCTCTTCCTTAATACCCCATAAACACAACTCTCTCTCTCTTCTGCATCCTTCTCTCGGTATCCATTTCCCCAATATCTACTTAACATCTTCTCCTGTCCCATCCCCATCCACAGTCTTCATTCTTTTCACCTCCACTACTATAAATACTCTTATTTCTTATCACACTCCTCAGATTCATCCCCTCTCATCCTCTTCCTTAATACCCCCCCCCAAAAAAAAACTTTCACTTCTGTATCCTTCACTATCCATTTCCCCAATCTTTAATCAACATCCTCTCCTGTCTCCTCCCCCTACTATAAGTCCTCATTCATTTCCCCTCCACTACTATTCTTTCTCTTATTTCTTATCACAATCATCCCTCTCATCCTCTTCCTTAATACCCCATAAACACAACTCTCTCTCTTATGCATCCTTCTCTCGGTATCCATTTCCCCAATATCTACTTAACATCTTCTCCTGTCTCATCCCCATCCTCAGTCTTCATTCTTTTCACCTCCACTACTATAAATACTCTTATTTCTTATCACACTCCTCAGATTCATCCCCTCTCATCCTCTTAATTAATACCCCCCCCCCCAAAAAAAACTTTCATTTCTGTATCCTTCACTATCCATTTCCCCAATCTTTAATCAACATCCTCTCCTGTCTCCTCCCCCTACTATAAGTCCTCATTCATTTCCCCTCCACTACTATTCTTTCTCTTATTTCTTATCACAATCATCCCTCTCATCCTCTTCCTTAATACCCCATAAACACAACTCTCTCTCTTATGCATCCTTCTCTCGGTATCCATTTCCCCAATATCTACTTAACATCTTCTCCTGTCTCATCCCCATCCTCAGTCTTCATTCTTTACACCTCCACTACTATAAATACTCTTATTTCTTATCACACTCCTCAGAATCTTCCCCTCTCATCCTCTTCCTTAATACCCCCCCCCAAAAAAAACTTTCATTTCGGTATCCTTCACTATCCATTTCCCCAATCTTTAATCAACATCCTCTCCTGTCTCCTCCCCCTACTATAAGTCCTCATTCATTTCCCCTCCACTACTATACTTACTCTTATTTCTTATCACAATCATCCCTCTCATCCTCTTCCTTAATACCCCATAAACACAACTCTCTCTCTTATGCATCCTTCTCTCGGTATCCATTTCCCCAATATCTACTTAACATCTTCTCCTGTCTCATCCCCATCCTCAGTCTTCATTCTTTTCACCTCCACTACTATAAATACTCTTATTTCTTATCACACTCCTCAGAATCTTCCCCTCTCATCCTCTTCCTTAATACCCCCCCCAAAAAAAACTTTCATTTCTGTATCCTTCACTATCCATTTCCCCAATCTTTAATCAACATCCTCTCCTGTCTCCTCCCCCTACTATAAGTCCTCATTCATTTCCCCTCCACTACTATTCTTTCTCTTATTTCTTATCACAATCATCCCTCTCATCCTCTTCCTTAATACCCCATAAACACAACTCTCTCTCTTATGCATCCTTCTCTCGGTATCCATTTCCCCAATATCTACTTAACATCTTCTCCTGTCTCATCCCCATCCTCAGTCTTCATTCTTTACACCTCCACTACTATAAATACTCTTATTTCTTATCACACTCCTCAGAATCTTCCCCTCTCATCCTCTTCCTTAATACCCCCCCCAAAAAAAACTTTCATTTCGGTATCCTTCACTATCCATTTCCCCAATCTTTAATCAACATCCTCTCCTGTCTCCTCCCCCTACTATAAGTCCTCATTCATTTCCCCTCCACTACTATACTTACTCTTATTTCTTATCACAATCATCCCTCTCATCCTCTTCCTTAATACCCCATAAACACAACTCTCTCTCTCTTCTGCATCCTTCTCTCGGTATCCATTTCCCCAATATCTACTTAACATCTTCTCCTGTCTCATCCCCATCCTCAGTCTTCATTCTTTTCACCTCCACTACTATAAATACTCTTATTTCTTATCACACTCCTCAGAACCATCCCCTCTCATCCTCTTCCTTAATATCCCCCCCCAAAAAAAACTTTCACTTCTGTATCCTTCACTATCCATTTCCCCAATCTTTAATCAACATCCTCTCCTGTCTCCTCCCCCTAATATAAGTCCTCATTCATTTCCCCTCCACTACTATTCTTTCTCTTATTTCTTATCACAATCATCCCTCTCATCCTCTTCCTTAATACCCCATAAACACAACTCTCTCTCTCTTATGCATCCTTCTCTCGGTATCCATTTCCCCAATATCTACTTAACATCTTCTCCTGTCTCATCCCCATCCTCAGTCTTCATTCTTTTCACCTCCACTACTATAAATACTCTTATTTCTTATCACACTCCTCAGATTCATTCCCTCTCATCCTCTTCCTTAATACCCCCCCAAAAAAAAACTTTCATTTCTGTATCCTTCACTATCCATTTCCCCAATCTTTAATCAACATCCTCTCCTGTCTCCTCCCCCTACTATAAGTCCTCATTCATTTCCCCTCCACTACTATTCTTTCTCTTATTTCTTATCACAATCATCCCTCTCATCCTCTTCCTTAATACCCCATAAACACAACTCTCTCTCTTATGCATCCTTCTCTCGGTATCCATTTCCCCAATATCTACTTAACATCTTCTCCTGTCTCATCCCCATCCTCAGTCTTCATTCTTTTCACCTCCACTACTATAAATACTCTTATTTCTTATCACACTCCTCAGAATCATCCCCTCTCATCCTCTTCCTTAATACCCCCCCCCAAAAAAAACTTTCATTTCTGTATCCTTCACTATCCATTTCCCCAATCTTTAATCAACATCCTCTCCTGTCTCCTCCCCCTACTATAAGTCCTCATTCATTTCCCCTCCACTACTATTCTTTCTCTTATTTCTTATCACAATCATCCCTCTCATCCTCTTCCTTAATACCCCATAAACACAACTCTCTCTCTTATGCATCCTTCTCTCGGTATCCATTTCCCCAATATCTACTTAACATCTTCTCCTGTCTCATCCCCATCCTCAGTCTTCATTCTTTACACCTCCACTACTATAAATACTCTTATTTCTTATCACACTCCTCAGAATCTTCCCCTCTCATCCTCTTCCTTAATACCCCCCCCCAAAAAAAACTTTCATTTCGGTATTCTTCACTATCCATTTCCCCAATCTTTAATCAACATCCTCTCCTGTCTCCTCCCCCTACTATAAGTCCTCATTCATTTCCCCTCCACTACTATACTTACTCTTATTTCTTATCACAATCATCCCTCTCATCCTCTTCCTTAATACCCCATAAACACAACTCTCTCTCTCTTCTGCATCCTTCTCTCGGTATCCATTTCCCCAATATCTACTTAACATCTTCTCCTGTCTCATCCCCATCCTCAGTCTTCATTCTTTTCACCTCCACTACTATAAATACTCTTATTTCTTATCACACTCCTCAGAATCATCCCCTCTCATCCTCTTCCTTAATACCCCCCCCCCAAAAAAAAACTTTCACTTCTGTATCCTTCACTATCCATTTCCCCAATCTTTAATCAACATCCTCTCCTGTCTCCTCCCCCTACTATAAGTCCTCATTCATTTCCCCTCCACTACTATTCTTTCTCTTATTTCTTATCACAATCATCCCTCTCATCCTCTTCCTTAATACCCCATAAACACAACTCTCTCTCTTCTGCATCCTTCTCTCGGTATCCATTTCCCCAATATCTACTTAACATCTTCTCCTGTCCCATCCCCATCCACAGTCTTCATTCTTTTCACCTCCACTACTATAAATACTCTTATTTCTTATCACACTCCTCAGATTCATCCCCTCTCATCCTCTTCCTTAATACCCCCCCCCCAAAAAAAACTTTCACTTCTGTATCCTTCACTATCCATTTCCCCAATCTTTAATCAACATCCTCTCCTGTCTCCTCCCCCTACTATAAGTCCTCATTCATTTCCCCTCCACTACTATTCTTTCTCTTATTTCTTATCACAATCATCCCTCTCATCCTCTTCCTTAATACCCCATAAACACAACTCTCTCTCTTATGCATCCTTCTCTCGGTATCCATTTCCCCAATATCTACTTAACATCTTCTCCTGTCTCATCCCCATCCTCAGTCTTCATTCTTTTCACCTCCACTACTATAAATACTCTTATTTCTTATCACACTCCTCAGATTCATCCCCTCTCATCCTCTTAATTAATACCCCCCCCCCAAAAAAACTTTCATTTCTGTATCCTTCACTATCCATTTCCCCAATCTTTAATCAACATCCTCTCCTGTCTCCTCCCCCTACTATAAGTCCTCATTCATTTCCCCTCCACTACTATTCTTTCTCTTATTTCTTATCACAATCATCCCTCTCATCCTCTTCCTTAATACCCCATAAACACAACTCTCTCTCTTATGCATCCTTCTCTCGGTATCCATTTCCCCAATATCTACTTAACATCTTCTCCTGTCTCATCCCCATCCTCAGTCTTCATTCTTTACACCTCCACTACTATAAATACTCTTATTTCTTATCACACTCCTCAGAATCTTCCCCTCTCATCCTCTTCCTTAATACCCCCCCCAAAAAAAACTTTCATTTCGGTATCCTTCACTATCCATTTCCCCAATCTTTAATCAACATCCTCTCCTGTCTCCTCCCCCTACTATAAGTCCTCATTCATTTCCCCTCCACTACTATACTTACTCTTATTTCTTATCACAATCATCCCTCTCATCCTCTTCCTTAATACCCCATAAACACAACTCTCTCTCTTATGCATCCTTCTCTCGGTATCCATTTCCCCAATATCTACTTAACATCTTCTCCTGTCTCATCCCCATCCTCAGTCTTCATTCTTTTCACCTCCACTACTATAAATACTCTTATTTCTTATCACACTCCTCAGAATCTTCCCCTCTCATCCTCTTCCTTAATACCCCCCCCCAAAAAAAACTTTCATTTCTGTATCCTTCACTATCCATTTCCCCAATCTTTAATCAACATCCTCTCCTGTCTCCTCCCCCTACTATAAGTCCTCATTCATTTCCCCTCCACTACTATTCTTTCTCTTATTTCTTATCACAATCATCCCTCTCATCCTCTTCCTTAATACCCCATAAACACAACTCTCTCTCTTATGCATCCTTCTCTCGGTATCCATTTCCCCAATATCTACTTAACATCTCCTGTCTCATCCCCATCCTCATTCTTCATTCTTTACACCTCCACTACTATAAATACTCTTATTTCTTATCACACTCCTCAGAATCTTCCCCTCTCATCCTCTTCCTTAATACCCCCCCCAAAAAAAACTTTCATTTCGGTATCCTTCACTATCCATTTCCCCAATCTTTAATCAACATCCTCTCCTGTCTCCTCCCCCTACTATAAGTCCTCATTCATTTCCCCTCCACTACTATTCTTTCTCTTATTTCTTATCACAATCATCCCTCTCATCCTCTTCCTTAATACCCCATAAACACAACTCTCTCTCTCTTATGCATCCTTCTCTCGGTATCCATTTCCCCAATATCTACTTAACATCTTCTCCTGTCTCATCCCCATCCTCAGTCTTCATTCTTTTCACCTCCACTACTATAAATACTCTTATTTCTTATCACACTCCTCAGATTCATTCCCTCTCATCCTCTTCCTTAATACCCCCCCCAAAAAAAACTTTCATTTCTGTATCCTTCACTATCCATTTCCCCAATCTTTAATCAACATCCTCTCCTGTCTCCTCCCCCTACTATAAGTCCTCATTCATTTCCCCTCCACTACTATTCTTTCTCTTATTTCTTATCACAATCATCCCTCTCATCCTCTTCCTTAATACCCCATAAACACAACTCTCTCTCTTATGCATCCTTCTCTCGGTATCCATTTCCCCAATATCTACTTAACATCTTCTCCTGTCTCATCCCCATCCTCAGTCTTCATTCTTTTCACCTCCACTACTATAAATACTCTTATTTCTTATCACACTCCTCAGAATCATCCCCTCTCATCCTCTTCCTTAATACCCCCCCCAAAAAAAAACTTTCATTTCTGTATCCTTCACTATCCATTTCCCCAATCTTTAATCAACATCCTCTCCTGTCTCCTCCCCCTACTATAAGTCCTCATTCATTTCCCCTCCACTACTATTCTTTCTCTTATTTCTTATCACAATCATCCCTCTCATCCTCTTCCTTAATACCCCATAAACACAACTCTCTCTCTTATGCATCCTTCTCTCGGTATCCATTTCCCCAATATCTACTTAACATCTTCTCCTGTCTCATCCCCATCCTCAGTCTTCATTCTTTACACCTCCACTACTATAAATACTCTTATTTCTTATCACACTCCTCAGAATCTTCCCCTCTCATCCTCTTCCTTAATACCCCCCCCCAAAAAAAACTTTCATTTCGGTATTCTTCACTATCCATTTCCCCAATCTTTAATCAACATCCTCTCCTGTCTCCTCCCCCTACTATAAGTCCTCATTCATTTCCCCTCCACTACTATACTTACTCTTATTTCTTATCACAATCATCCCTCTCATCCTCTTCCTTAATACCCCATAAACACAACTCTCTCTCTCTTCTGCATCCTTCTCTCGGTATCCATTTCCCCAATATCTACTTAACATCTTCTCCTGTCTCATCCCCATCCTCAGTCTTCATTCTTTTCACCTCCACTACTATAAATACTCTTATTTCTTATCACACTCCTCAGAATCATCCCCTCTCATCCTCTTCCTTAATACCCCCCCCCCCAAAAAAAACTTTCACTTCTGTATCCTTCACTATCCATTTCCCCAATCTTTAATCAACATCCTCTCCTGTCTCCTCCCCCTACTATAAGTCCTCATTCATTTCCCCTCCACTACTATTCTTTCTCTTATTTCTTATCACAATCATCCCTCTCATCCTCTTCCTTAATACCCCATAAACACAACTCTCTCTCTTATGCATCCTTCTCTCGGTATCCATTTCCCCAATATCTACTTAACATCTTCTCCTGTCTCATCCCCATCCTCAGTCTTCATTCTTTTCACCTCCACTACTATAAATACTCTTATTTCTTATCAAACTCCTCAGAATCATCCCCTCTCATCCTCTTCCTTAATACCCCCCCAAAAAAAAACTTTCATTTCTGTATCCTTCACTATCCATTTCCCCAATCTTTAATCAACATCCTCTCCTGTCTCCTCCCCCTACTATAAGTCCTCATTCATTTCCCCTCCACTACTATTCTTTCTCTTATTTCTTATCACAATCATCCCTCTCATCCTCTTCCTTAATACCCCATAAACACAACTCTCTCTCTTATGCATCCTTCTCTCGGTATCCATTTCCCCAATATCTACTTAACATCTTCTCCTGTCTCATCCCCATCCTCAGTCTTCATTCTTTACACCTCCACTACTATAAATACTCTTATTTCTTATCACACTCCTCAGAATCTTCCCCTCTCATCCTCTTCCTTAATACCCCCCCAAAAAAAACTTTCATTTCGGTATTCTTCACTATCCATTTCCCCAATCTTTAATCAACATCCTCTCCTGTCTCCTCCCCCTACTATAAGTCCTCATTCATTTCCCCTCCACTACTATACTTACTCTTATTTCTTATCACAATCATCCCTCTCATCCTCTTCCTTAATACCCCATAAACACAACTCTCTCTCTCTTCTGCATCCTTCTCTCGGTATCCATTTCCCCAATATCTACTTAACATCTTCTCCTGTCTCATCCCCATCCTCAGTCTTCATTCTTTTCACCTCCACTACTATAAATACTCTTATTTCTTATCACACTCCTCAGAATCATCCCCTCTCATCCTCTTCCTTAATACCCCCCCCCCAAAAAAAACTTTCACTTCTGTATCCTTCACTATCCATTTCCCCAATCTTTAATCAACATCCTCTCCTGTCTCCTCCCCCTACTATAAGTCCTCATTCATTTCCCCTCCACTACTATTCTTTCTCTTATTTCTTATCACAATCATCCCTCTCATCCTCTTCCTTAATACCCCATAAACACAACTCTCTCTCTTATGCATCCTTCTCTCGGTATCCATTTCCCCAATATCTACTTAACATCTTCTCCTGTCTCATCCCCATCCTCAGTCTTCATTCTTTACACCTCCACTACTATAAATACTCTTATTTCTTATCACACTCCTCAGAATCTTCCCCTCTCATCCTCTTCCTTAATACCCCCCCCCCAAAAAAACTTTCATTTCGGTATCCTTCACTATCCATTTCCCCAATCTTTAATCAACATCCTCTCCTGTCTCCTCCCCCTACTATAAGTCCTCATTCATTTCCCCTCCACTACTGTACTTACTCTTATTTCTTATCACAATCATCCCTCTCATCCTCTTCGTTAATACCCCATAAACACAACTCTCTCTCTTATGCATCCTTCTCTCGGTATCCATTTCCCCAATATCTACTTAACATCTTCTCCTGTCTCATCCCCATCCTCAGTCTTCATTCTTTTCACCTCCACTACTATAAATACTCTTATTTCTTATCACACTCCTCAGAATCATCCCCTCTCATCCTCTTCCTTAATACCCCCCCCAAAAAAAAACTTTCACTTCTGTATCCTTCACTATCCATTTCCCCAATCTTTAATCAACATCCTCTCCTGTCTCCTCCCCCTACTATAAGTCCTTATTCATTTCCCCTCCACTACTATACTTACTCTTATTTCTTATCACAATCATCCCTCTCATCCTCTTCCTGAATACCCCATAAACACAACTCTCTCTCTTATGCATCCTTCTCTCGGTATCCATTTCCCCAATATGTACTTAACATCTTCTCCTGTCTCATCCCCATCCTCAGTCTTCATTCTTTACACCTCCACTACTATAAATACTCTTATTTCTTATCACACTCCTCAGAATCATCCCCTCTCATCCTCTTCCTTAATACCCCATAAACACAACTCTCTCTCTTATGCATCCTTCTCTCGGTATCCATTTCCCCAATATCTACTTAACATCTTCTCCTGTCTCATCCCCATCCTCAGTCTTCATTCTTTTCACCTCCACTACTATAAATACTCTTATTTCTTATCACACTCCTCAGAATCATCCCCTCTCATCCTCTTCCTTAATACCCCCCCCCAAAAAAAACCTTTCATTTCGGTATCCTTCACTATCCATTTCCCCAATCTTTAATCAACATCCTCTCCTGTCTCCTCCCCCTACTATAAGTCCTCATTCATTTCCCATCCACTACTATACTTACTCTTATTTCTTATCACAATCATCCCTCTCATCCTCTTCCTTAATACCCCATAAACACAACTCTCTCTCTTATGCATCCTTCTCTCGGTATCCATTTCCCCAATATCTACTTAACATCTTCTCCTGTCTCATCCCCATCCTCAGTCTTCATTCTTTACACCTCCACTACTATAAATACTCTTATTTCTTATCACACTCCTCAGAATCTTCCCCTCTCATCCTCTTCCTTAATACCCCCCCCAAAAAAAACTTTCATTTCGGTATTCTTCACTATCCATTTCCCCAATCTTTAATCAACATCCTCTCCTGTCTCCTCCCCCTACTATAAGTCCTCATTCATTTCCCCTCCACTACTATACTTACTCTTATTTCTTATCACAATCATCCCTCTCATCCTCTTCCTTAATACCCCATAAACACAACTCTCTCTCTCTTCTGCATCCTTCTCTCGGTATCCATTTCCCCAATATCTACTTAACATCTTCTCCTGTCTCATCCCCATCCTCAGTCTTCATTCTTTTCACCTCCACTACTATAAATACTCTTATTTCTTATCACACTCCTCAGAATCATCCCCTCTCATCCTCTTCCTTAATACCCCCCCCCCAAAAAAAACTTTCACTTCTGTATCCTTCACTATCCATTTCCCCAATCTTTAATCAACATCCTCTCCTGTCTCCTCCCCCTACTATAAGTCCTCATTCATTTCCCCTCCACTACTATTCTTTCTCTTATTTCTTATCACAATCATCCCTCTCATCCTCTTCCTTAATACCCCATAAACACAACTCTCTCTCTTATGCATCCTTCTCTCGGTATCCATTTCCCCAATATCTACTTAACATCTTCTCCTGTCTCATCCCCATCCTCAGTCTTCATTCTTTTCACCTCCACTACTATAAATACTCTTATTTCTTATCAAACTCCTCAGAATCATCCCCTCTCATCCTCTTCCTTAATACCCCCCCCAAAAAAAAACTTTCATTTCTGTATCCTTCACTATCCATTTCCCCAATCTTTAATCAACATCCTCTCCTGTCTCCTCCCCCTACTATAAGTCCTCATTCATTTCCCCTCCACTACTATTCTTTCTCTTATTTCTTATCACAATCATCCCTCTCATCCTCTTCCTTAATACCCCATAAACACAACTCTCTCTCTTATGCATCCTTCTCTCGGTATCCATTTCCCCAATATCTACTTAACATCTTCTCCTGTCTCATCCCCATCCTCAGTCTTCATTCTTTACACCTCCACTACTATAAATACTCTTATTTCTTATCACACTCCTCAGAATCTTCCCCTCTCATCCTCTTCCTTAATACCCCCCCCAAAAAAAACTTTCATTTCGGTATTCTTCACTATCCATTTCCCCAATCTTTAATCAACATCCTCTCCTGTCTCCTCCCCCTACTATAAGTCCTCATTCATTTCCCCTCCACTACTATACTTACTCTTATTTCTTATCACAATCATCCCTCTCATCCTCTTCCTTAATACCCCATAAACACAACTCTCTCTCTCTTCTGCATCCTTCTCTCGGTATCCATTTCCCCAATATCTACTTAACATCTTCTCCTGTCTCATCCCCATCCTCAGTCTTCATTCTTTTCACCTCCACTACTATAAATACTCTTATTTCTTATCACACTCCTCAGAATCATCCCCTCTCATCCTCTTCCTTAATACCCCCCCCCCAAAAAAAACTTTCACTTCTGTATCCTTCACTATCCATTTCCCCAATCTTTAATCAACATCCTCTCCTGTCTCCTCCCCCTACTATAAGTCCTCATTCATTTCCCCTCCACTACTATTCTTTCTCTTATTTCTTATCACAATCATCCCTCTCATCCTCTTCCTTAATACCCCATAAACACAACTCTCTCTCTTATGCATCCTTCTCTCGGTATCCATTTCCCCAATATCTACTTAACATCTTCTCCTGTCTCATCCCCATCCTCAGTCTTCATTCTTTACACCTCCACTACTATAAATACTCTTATTTCTTATCACACTCCTCAGAATCTTCCCCTCTCATCCTCTTCCTTAATACCCCCCCCCCCAAAAAAACTTTCATTTTGGTATCCTTCACTATCCATTTCCCCAATCTTTAATCAACATCCTCTCCTGTCTCCTCCCCCTACTATAAGTCCTCATTCATTTCCCCTCCACTACTGTACTTACTCTTATTTCTTATCACAATCATCCCTCTCATCCTCTTCGTTAATACCCCATAAACACAACTCTCTCTCTTATGCATCCTTCTCTCGGTATCCATTTCCCCAATATCTACTTAACATCTTCTCCTGTCTCATCCCCATCCTCAGTCTTCATTCTTTTCACCTCCACTACTATAAATACTCTTATTTCTTATGACACTCCTCAGAATCATCCCCTCTCATCCTCTTCCTTAATACCCCCCCAAAAAAAAACTTTCACTTCTGTATCCTTCACTATCCATTTCCCCAATCTTTAATCAACATCCTCTCCTGTCTCCTCCCCCTACTATAAGTCCTTATTCATTTCCCCTCCACTACTATACTTACTCTTATTTCTTATCACAATCATCCCTCTCATCCTCTTCCTGAATACCCCATAAACACAACTCTCTCTCTTATGCATCCTTCTCTCGGTATCCATTTCCCCAATATGTACTTAACATCTTCTCCTGTCTCATCCCCATCCTCAGTCTTCATTCTTTACACCTCCACTACTATAAATACTCTTATTTCTTATCACACTCCTCAGAATCATCCCCTCTCATCCTCTTCCTTAATACCCCATAAACACAACTCTCTCTCTTATGCATCCTTCTCTCGGTATCCATTTCCCCAATATCTACTTAACATCTTCTCCTGTCTCATCCCCATCCTCAGTCTTCATTCTTTTCACCTCCACTACTATAAATACTCTTATTTCTTATCACACTCCTCAGAATCATCCCCTCTCATCCTCTTCCTTAATACCCCCCCCCAAAAAAAACCTTTCATTTCGGTATCCTTCACTATCCATTTCCCCAATCTTTAATCAACATCCTCTCCTGTCTCCTCCCCCTACTATAAGTCCTCATTCATTTCCCATCCACTACTATACTTACTCTTATTTCTTATCACAATCATCCCTCTCATCCTCTTCCTTAATACCCCATAAACACATCTCTCTCGCTTCTGCATCCTTCTCTCGGTATCCATTTCCCCAATATCTACTTAACATCTTCTCCTGTCTCATCCCCATCCTCAGCCTTCATTCTTTTCACCTCCACTGCTATAGATACTTTTTTTTCTTATCACAATCCTTATAATCCTCCCCTCTCTCATCCTCTTTCTTAATATAAACCAAAACTTCTAACTCTCTCTTCTGTGTCCTTCTCTCAATATACATTTTCCCAATCCCTATTTTACATCCTCTCCTGTCTTCTACCCCTACTAAGCCCTCATTCTTTTAACCTCCACTACTATACCCTATACAAACTTATATTCCTCTCAGAGAATCATTCCCTCTATAATCCCCTTTCTTAATACACCAACACTCCCAACTATCTACTGTATCTTTCTCTCAGTATCCATTTCCCCGATCTCTAAACATCCTCTTCTGTCTCCTCCCCCTCTTCAGCCCTTATTCTTTTCACCTCCATTTATAAACATACTCTTATTTCTCATCACACTCGTCAGAACCATCCCCTCCCTCATTCCCTTACTTAATATCCCAAAGCTCCTAACCCTCTGTTCTGTATCCTTCTCTCAGTATCCATTCCTCCAATTTCTACTCAACATCCTCTCCTGGCTCCTCCCCCTGTTTAGCCTTCATTCTTTTCGCCAACACTCGTAGGCAATCTCTTTTTTCTCATCACAATCCTCAGAATCATCCCCTCTTCCTTAATACCCCCCAAAAAAACAACTCTTATCCTCCCCCTTTAATGTACAACAACGAACAATATCCTTTCCCTCTACCCAGCATACCTCCTTTTAACTTCCACAACCCTTCTCCTCATTTAATTTGTAAGGTTTTTTAGCACCTCCACATTTCCTCTCATCCTTTTTATATCATTTTTTCTCTCGCATTCCCCAATTTCTTTCCATTTTCATCCACTTTTCTTCCTTAGTCTACGTCATACTACGTTCACATATGAAAAGCTATACTAGTTTAAGAGGTAATGCATCTCGAGTAAGAGTATGTGTGAACGAACTGTCATGCATTTAACCTAGCTTAGCCAATTAGACAACCTGAAGTGGAAAAATAAATGTTCTGTAAGTAAAAGTGAACACTAAAGCTTAAAGAAAAATGCAAGTGTTTAGGCTTAGTCTTGAGCTCTTAGACGCCGACCATTAATTTTACAACGTGTGTCATCAGGGTTTGGAAAAGTCGTATTGTGAACGAATAAAAATTAGGTATCTTAGCTTAAACTTTCTTAACTTCTCTCAAAGCTCTTATCTTTTATGTGTGAACGTAATATGACAGTTCCCTACTATACTCAGCTGTGCTCTACAATCTTATTTTAAGTAATTATTTATTTAGAGTAATCATTTTTCTTACCCACTTAGATCCTCTCAGGAAATTCTTCGATCAGTGTCAACTACGAAGAACGTGACACTTTTCCAACCTATAACATGAGACTGTAATTATAATTAATCTTTCTTGATAAACTTGTCCCGCATGCCTAAACAGGCACTTGGAGCAATAGTACTTCAAAGGATATAATGATAAAAATAATAACAATGCTTATTGGATCAACTATCTCATCCTCTGGCGACATTAAAACTCGCAACTTCCTCTTCTGTATCCTTCTCTCATTTTCCCTTATTTAAACTCTATTTAATATTTTCTACCTCCTTCCCTCTCCTCAGCATACTATACTTTCACCTTCTCTCCTAAACATACTCTTATTTCTCATCGAAATCCTCAGAATCATCCCGTCTCATCCTCTTCCTTAATACCCCCAAAACCCCAACTCTCTCCTCTGTATCCTTCTCTCAGTATCCATTTCCCCAATTTCTACCTTACATACTCTCCTCCACTACATAATCCCTCATTCTTTTCACCTCCACTCCTAGACATACTCTTTACACACTCCTCTTCCTTAATACATCAACTCTCCCAAATCTCTTGTGTATCCTTCTCTCAGTAACCATTTGCCCAATTTCGACTTATCATCTCCTATCTCCCTTACCACCTCAGCCTTCATTTCTTTCCACCTCCACTCTTAGAGACTTATTTCAAATCAAGTTACTCAGACTCATACCCTCCATAATTCTCTTTTTTAATACCCCAAATCTCCCAACTATTTTCTGCATCCTTCTATCAATATCCATTTCCCCAATCTTTACTTAACATCCTCTCCTGTCTCCTCCCCTACTAAGCAGTGAGCACTGATTTATTTCACCTCCACTGCAAAACATAATCTTATTAAACTCCTCAGAATCATACCCTTCCTTAATACCATAAAACTTCCAATTCCCTCTCCTGTATTCTTCTCTCAGTATCCATTCCCCCAATCTCTACTCAACATCCTCTCTTGTCTCCTCCCCCTACTAAGTCTTCATTCTTTTCCCCTCAACTCCTAGACAAATTCTTATTTCTCATCACAATCCTCAGAATCATCCCCTCTCTCATCCACTTCCTTAATACCATAAAACTTCCAATTATCTCTCCTGTTTCCTTCTCTCACTATCCATTTCCCTAATCATTACTCAACTTTTCAAACACACTCCCAGACAATATCCTATTTCTCATAACCATCCTCAAAATCATCCTCTCTCATCCTCTACCTTACCCCCAAAAACCCAACTATCTCATGTGTATCCTTCTCTTAGAATCCATTTACACAATCTCTAGTTGACATCCTCTCCTGTCTCCTCATCCTCCTTCATTCTTTTCACCTCCACACCCGGACATACTCTTATTTCTCATCACGCTCAACAGAATCATCCTCTTACATGATACCCCAAAACTCCTAACTCTTTATTCTGCATCCTTTTTTTCAGTATTAATTTCCCTAATCTCTACCTTACATCCACTCGTCTCATCCTCATCCTTCCTTTTTTTCACCCCCACTTCTAGACACTCTTATTTCTCATCACACTCTTCAGAATCATCCCCTCTCTCATTCTCTTCCTTAATACCCCAAAACTCCCAACTGGCGCTGAATGGCCAAACAAGGCCCTTGCTCCAAAAAACCCCACCAGCCACCCAACCAAAATTCCCAACTCTCTCTTCTGTAACCTTCTCCCAATATCTACTCGACATCCTCTCCTGTCTCTTCCCCCTGCTAAGCCCTCACACATTTCACCTCCACCGCTAGACATACTCTTATTTCTCATAAAACTCCTCAGAATGATCCCATCTCTCATCTACTTCCCTAATACCATAAAACTTCCAATTATCTCTCCTGTATCCTTCTCTCAGTATCCATTTACCCAATCTCTAGTTGACATCCTCTCCTGTCTCCTCATCCTCCTTCATTCTTTTCGCCTCCACACCCGGACATACTCTTATTTCTCATCACGCTCAACAGAATCATCCTCTTACATGATACCCCAAAACTCCTAACTCTTTCTTCTGCATCCTTTTTTTCAGTATTAATTTCCTTAATCTCTACCTTACATCCTCTCCTGTCTCCTCCTCATCCTTCCTTTTTTTCACCTCCACTCCTAGACACTCTTATTTCTCATCACACTCCTCAGAATCATCCCCCTCTCATTCTCTTCCTTAATACCCCAAAACTTCCAACTGGCGCTGAATGGCCAAACAGGGCCCTTGCTCCATAAAACCCCACCAGCCACCCAACCAAAATTCCCAACTCTCTCTTCTGTAACCTTCTCCCAATATCTACTCGACATCCTCTCCTGTCTCTTCCCCCTGCTAAGCCCTCACACATTTCACCTCCACCGCTAGACATACTCTTATTTCTCATAAAACTCCTCAGAATGATCCCATCTCTCATCTACTTCCCTAATACCATAAAACTCCCAAATATCTCTCCTGTATCCTTCTCTCAGTATCCATTTACCCAATATCTAGTTGACATCCTCTCCTGTCTCCTCATCCTCCTTCATTCTTTTCACCTCCACACCCGGACATACTCTTATTTCTCATCACGCTCAACAGAATCCTCCTCTTACATGATACCCCAAAACTCCTAACTCTTTCTTCTGCATCCTTTTTTTCAGTATTAATTTCCTTAATCTCTACCTTACATCCTCTCCTGTCTCCTCCTCATCCTTCCTTTTTTTCACCTCCACTCCTAGACACTCTTATTTCTCATCACACTCCTCAGAATCATCCCCCTCTCATTCTCTTCCTTAATACCCCAAAACTCCCAACTGGCGCTGAATGGCCAAACAGGGCCCTTGCTCCATAAAACCCCACCAGTCACCCAACCAAAATTCCCAACTCTCTCTTCTGTAACCTTCTCCCAATATCTACTCGACATCCTCTCCTGTCTCTTCCCCCTGCTAAGCCCTCACACATTTCACCTCCACCGCTAGACATACTCTTATTTCTCATAAAACTCCTCAGAATGATCCCATCTCTCATCTACTTCCCTAATACCATAAATTTCCCAATTATCTCTCCTGTATCCTTCTCTCAGTATCCATTTACCCAATCTCTAGTTGACATCCTCTCCTGTCTCCTCATCCTCCTTCATTCTTTTCACCTCCACACCCGGACATACTCTTATTTCTCATCACGCTCAACAGAATCATCCTCTTCCTTAATACCCCCCCCCCAAAAAAAAACTTTCACTTCTGTATCCTTCACTATCCATTTCCCCAATCTTTAATCAACATCCTCTCCTGTCTCCTCCCCCTACTATAAGTCCTCATTCATTTCCCCTCCACTACTATACTTACTCTTATTTCTTCTCACAATCATCCCTCTCATCCTCTTCCTTAATACCCCATAAACACAACTCTCTCTCTCTCTTCTGCATCCTTCTCTCGGTATCCATTTCCCCAATATCTACTTAACATCTTCTCCTGTCTCATCCCCATCCACAGTCTTCATTCTTTTCACCTCCACTACTATAAATACTCTTATTTCTTATCACACTCCTCAGAATCATCCCCTCTCATTCTCTTCCTTAATACCCCCCCCCCAAAAAAAAACTTTCATTTCTGTATCCTTCACTATCCATTTCCCTAATCTTTAATCAACATCCTCTCCTGTCTCCTCCCCCTACTATAAGTCCTCATTCATTTCCCCTCCACTACTATACTTACTCTCATTTCTTCTCACAATCATCCCTCTCATCCTCTTCCTTAATACCCCATAAACACAACTCTCTCTCTCTTCTGCATCCTTCTCTCGGTATCCATTTCCCCAATATCTACTTAACATCTTCTCCTGTCTCATCTCCATCCTCAGTCTTCATTCTTCTCACCTCCACTACTATAAATACTCTTATTTCTTAACACACTCCTCAGAATCATCCCCTCTCATCCTCTTCCTTAATACTCCCCCCCCAAAAAAAACCTTTCATTTCTGTATCCTTCACTATCCATTTCCCCAATCTTTAATCAACATCCTCTCCTGTCTCCTCCCCCTACTATAACTCCTCATTCATTTCCCCTCCACTACTATACTTACTCTTATTTCTTATCACAATCATCCCTCTCATCCTCTTCCTTAATACCCCATAAACACAACTCTCTCTCTTCTGCATCCTTCTCTCGGTATCCATTTCCCCAATATCTACTTAACATCTTCTCCTGTCTCATCCCCATCCTCAGTCTTCATTCTTTTCACCTCCACTACTATAAATACTCTTATTTCTTATCACACTCCTCAGAATCATCCCCTCTCATCCTCTTCCTTAATACTCCCCCCCCAAAAAAAACCTTTAACTTCTGTATCCTTCACTATCCATTTCCCCAATCTTTAATCAACATCCTCTCCTGTCTCCTCCCCCTACTATAAGTCCTTATTCATTTCCCCTCCACTACTATACTTACTCTTATTTCTTATCACAATCATCCCTCTCATCCTCTTCCTTAATACCCCATAAACACAACTCTCTCTCTTCTGCATCCTTCTCTCTTAAACTTCTTCTTAAACTTTCTTAACTTCTCTCAAAGCTCTTATCTTTTATGTGTGAACGTAATATGACAGTTCCCTACTATACTCAGCTGTGCTCTACAATCTTATTTTAAGTAATTATTTATTTAGAGTAATCATTTTTCTTACCCACTTATATCCTGTCAGGAAATTCTTCGATCAGTGTCAACTACGAAGAACGTGACACTTTTCCAACCTATAACATGAGACTGTAATTATAATTAATCTTTCTTGATAAACTTGTCCCGCATGCCTAAACAGGCACTTGGAGCAATAGTACTTCAAAGGATATAATGATAAAAATAATAACAATGCTTATTGGATCAACTATCTCATCCTCTGGTGACATTAAAACTCGCAACTTCCTCCTCTGTGTCCTTCTTTCATTTTCCCTTATTTAAACTCTTTTTAATATTTTCTACCTCCTTCCCTCTCCTCAGCATACTATACTTTAACCTTCACTCCTAAACATACTCTTATTTCTCATCACAATCCTCAGAATCATCCCGTCTCATCCTCTTCCTTAATACCCCCAAAACCCCAACTCTCTCCTCTGTATCCTTCTCTCAGTATCCATTTCCCCAATTTCTACCTTACATACTCTCCTCCACTACCTAATCCCTCATTCTTTTCACCTCCACTCCTAGACATACTCTTAACACACTCCTCTTCCTTAATACACCAAATCTCCCATATCCTTCTCTCAGTAACCATTTGCCCAATTTCGACTTACCATCTCCTATCTCCCTTACCACCTCAGCCTTCATTTCTTTCCACCTCCACTCTCAGAGACTTATTTCAAATCAAGTTCCTCAGACTCATACCCTCCATCATCCTCTTTTTTAATACCCCAAATCTCCCAACTATTTTCTGCATCCTTCTATCAATATCCATTTCCCCAATCTTTACTTAACATCCTCTCCTGTCTCCTCCCCTACTAAGCAGTTAGCACTGATTTATTTCACCTCCACTGCAAAACATAATCTTATTAATCTCCTCAGAATCATCCCCTTCCTTAATACCATAAAACTTCCAATTCCCTCTCCTGTATTCTTCTCTCAGTATCCATTCCCCCAATCTCTACTCAACATCCTCTCTTGTCTCCTCCCCCTACTAAGTCTTCATTCTTTTCCCCTCAACTCCTAGACAAATTCTTATTTCTCATCACAATCCTCAGAATCATCCCCTCTCTCATCCACTTCCTTAATACCATAAAACTTCCAATTATCTCTCCTGTTTCCTTCTCTCACTATCCATTTCCCTAATCATTACTCAACATCCTCTCCTGAATCCCCCCTCTTTACCTTTCATTCTTTTCAAACACACTCCCAGACAATATCCTATTTCTCATAACCATCCTCAAAATCATCCTCTCTCATCCTCTACCTTACCCCCAAAAACCCAACTATCTCATGTGTATCCTTCTCTTAGAATCCATTTACACAATCTCTAGTTGACATCCTCTCCTGTCTCCTCATCCTCCTTCATTCTTTTCACCTCCACACCCGGACATACTCTTATTTCTCATCACGCTCAACAGAATCATCCTCTTACATGATACCCCAAAACTCCTAACTCTTTATTCTGCATCCTTTTTTTCAGTATTAATTTCCCTAATCTCTACCTTACATCCACTCGTCTCATCCTCATCCTTCCTTTTTTTCACCCCCACTTCTAGACACTCTTATTTCTCATCACACTCTTCAGAATCATCCCCTCTCTCATTCTCTTCCTTAATACCCCAAAACTCCCAACTGGCGCTGAATGGCCAAACAGGGCCCTTGCTCCAAAAAACCCCACCAGCCACCCAACCAAAATTCCCAACTCTCTCTTCTGTAACCTTCTCCCAATATCTACTCGACATCCTCTCCTGTCTCTTCCCCCTGCTAAGCCCTCACACATTTCACCTCCACCGCTAGACATACTCTTATTTCTCATAAAACTCCTCAGAATGATCCCATCTCTCATCTACTTCCCTAATACCATAAAACTTCCAATTATCTCTCCTGTATCCTTCTCTCAGTATCCATTTACCCAATCTCTAGTTGACATCCTCTCCTGTCTCCTCATCCTCCTTCATTCTTTTCGCCTCCACACCCGGACATACTCTTATTTCTCATCACGCTCAACAGAATCATCCTCTTACATGATACCCCAAAACTCCTAACTCTTTCTTCTGCATCCTTTTTTTCAGTATTAATTTCCTTAATCTCTACCTTACATCCTCTCCTGTCTCCTCCTCATCCTTCCTTTTTTTCACCTCCACTCCTAGACACTCTTATTTCTCATCACACTCCTCAGAATCATCCCCCTCTCATTCTCTTCCTTAATACCCCAAAACTTCCAACTGGCGCTGAATGGCCAAACAGGGCCCTTGCTCCATAAAACCCCACCAGCCACCCAACCAAAATTCCCAACTCTCTCTTCTGTAACCTTCTCCCAATATCTACTCGACATCCTCTCCTGTCTCTTCCCCCTGCTAAGCCCTCACACATTTCACCTCCACCGCTAGACATACTCTTATTTCTCATAAAACTCCTCAGAATGATCCCATCTCTCATCTACTTCCCTAATACCATAAAACTCCCAAATATCTCTCCTGTATCCTTCTCTCAGTATCCATTTACCCAATATCTAGTTGACATCCTCTCCTGTCTCCTCATCCTCCTTCATTCTTTTCACCTCCACACCCGGACATACTCTTATTTCTCATCACGCTCAACAGAATCCTCCTCTTACATGATACCCCAAAACTCCTAACTCTTTCTTCTGCATCCTTTTTTTCAGTATTAATTTCCTTAATCTCTACCTTACATCCTCTCCTGTCTCCTCCTCATCCTTCCTTTTTTTCACCTCCACTCCTAGACACTCTTATTTCTCATCACACTCCTCAGAATCATCCCCCTCTCATTCTCTTCCTTAATACCCCAAAACTCCCAACTGGCGCTGAATGGCCAAACAGGGCCCTTGCTCCATAAAACCCCACCAGTCACCCAACCAAAATTCCCAACTCTCTCTTCTGTAACCTTCTCCCAATATCTACTCGACATCCTCTCCTGTCTCTTCCCCCTGCTAAGCCCTCACACATTTCACCTCCACCGCTAGACATACTCTTATTTCTCATAAAACTCCTCAGAATGATCCCATCTCTCATCTACTTCCCTAATACCATAAATTTCCCAATTATCTCTCCTGTATCCTTCTCTCAGTATCCATTTACCCAATCTCTAGTTGACATCCTCTCCTGTCTCCTCATCCTCCTTCATTCTTTTCACCTCCACACCCGGACATACTCTTATTTCTCATCACGCTCAACAGAATCATCCTCTTCCTTAATACCCCCCCCCCAAAAAAAAACTTTCACTTCTGTATCCTTCACTATCCATTTCCCCAATCTTTAATCAACATCCTCTCCTGTCTCCTCCCCCTACTATAAGTCCTCATTCATTTCCCCTCCACTACTATACTTACTCTTATTTCTTATCACAATCATCCCTCTCATCCTCTTCCTTAATACCCCATAAACACAACTCTCTCTCTCTCTTCTGCATCCTTCTCTCGGTATCCATTTCCCCAATATCTACTTAACCCCTTCAGTCGGAATTTTGAAATTTTAGTGTGAAAATATTTTCTTTTGGTACATAGTATGCTATGATGATAAATATCTCTGTCACAAATTTTGAAGTGTCTGGTATAATATTTAAAGAAATTACAGACAGAAAAAGGTAGCACTTAAAATATTAAAAATCACTTAAATAAATTATTTTTTAAATATAATAAAGCAATAAAATGAGAAAACTTGCATGAATACCGGTGTAAATAAGCTTAAAACATGTTTCGTCCATGTAAAACAAACTACACGATCATTAGTAGCATTTACTTACGTTCAGTACGATGTCCGGTATAGCAGACATCCATTTTAAAAAAACATTCAGCGCCTTAAAAAGAACTTATTGGTACTCAAATTTTATGTTTAAATAAACCTTGAACAATAGTACAGATGTAGAGCATCAACTACAACAAAATCGGTGTTATTCTAAAATATTTTAATGAAGTTAGTAGAGTTTAAAGTTGATGTCCGGTATACCGCACATCAGGTCCGAAGGGGTTAACATCTTCTCCTGTCTCATCCCCATCCACAGTCTTCATTCTTTTCACCTCCACTACTATAAATACTCTTATTTCTTATCACACTCCTCAGAATCATCCCCTCTCATTCTCTTCCTTAATACCCCCCCCCCAAAAAAAAACTTTCATTTCTGTATCCTTCACTATCCATTTCCCTAATCTTTAATCAACATCCTCTCCTGTCTCCTCCCCCTACTATAAGTCCTCATTCATTTCCCCTCCACTACTATACTTACTCTCATTTCTTCTCACAATCATCCCTCTCATCCTCTTCCTTAATACCCCATAAACACAACTCTCTCTCTTCTGCATCCTTCTCTCGGTATCCATTTCCCCAATATCTACTTAACATCTTCTCCTGTCTCATCCCCATCCACAGTCTTCATTCTTTTCACCTCCACTACTATAAATACTCTTATTTCTTATCACACTCCTCAGAATCACCCCCTCTCATCCTCTTCCTTAATACACCCTCCCCAAAAAAAAAACTTTCACTTCTGTATCCTTCACTATCCATTTCCCCAATCTTTAATCAACATCCTCTCCTGTCTCCTCCCCCTACTATAAGTCCTCATTCATTTCCCCTCCACTACTATACTTACTCTTATTTCTTATCACAATCATCCCTCTCATCATCTTCCTTAATACCCCATAAACACAACTCTCTCTCTTCTGCATCCTTCTCTCAGTATCCATTTCCCCGATCTCTAAACATCCTCTTCTGTCTCCTCCCCCTCTTCAGCCCTTATTCTTTTCACCTCCACTTATAGACATACTCTTATTTCTCATCACACTCGTCAGAACCATCCCCTCCCTCATTCCCTTACTTAATATCCCAAAACTCCTAACCCTCTGTTCTGTATCCTTCTCTCAGTATCCATTCCTCCAATTTCTACTCAACATCCTCTCCTGGCTCCTCCCCTTGTTTAGCCTTCATTCTTTTCGCCAACACTCCTAGGCAATCTCTTTTTTCTCATCACAATCCTCAGAATCATCCCCTCTTCCTTAATACCCCCCAAAAAAACAACTCTTATCCTCCCCCTTTAATATACAACAACGAACAATATCCTTTCCCTCTACCCAGCATACCTCCTTTTAACTTCCACAACCCTTCTCCTCTTTTAATTTGTAAGGTTTTTTAGCACCTCCACATTTCCTCTCATCCTTTTTATATCATTTTTTCTCTCGCATTCCCCAATTTCTTTCCATTTTCATCCACTTTTCTTCCTTAGTCTACGTCATACTACGTTCACATATAAAAAGCTATACTAGTTTAAGAGTTAATGCATCTCGAGTAAGAGTATGTGTGAACGAACTGTCATGCATTTAACCTAGCTTAGCCAACTAGACAACCTGAAGTGGAAAAATAAATGTTCTGTAAGTAAAAGTGAACACTAAAGCTTAAAGAAAAATGCAAGTGTTTAGACTTAGTCTTGAGCTCTTAGACGCCGACCATTAATTTTCCAACGTGTGTCATCAGGGTTTGGAAAAGTCGTATTGTGAACGAATAAAAATTAGGTATCTTAGCTTAAACTTTCTTAACTTCTCTCAAAGCTCTTATCTTTTATGTGTGAACGTAATATGACAGTTCCCTACTATACTCAGCTGTGCTCTACAATCTTATTTTAAGTAATTATTTATTTAGAGTAATCATTTTTCTTACCCACTTAGATCCTCTCAGGAAATTCTTCGATCAGTGTCAACTACGAAGAACGTGACACTTTTCCAACCTATAACATGAGACTGTAATTATAATTAATCTTTCTTGATAAACTTGTCCCGCATGCCTAAACAGGCACTTGGAGCAATATTACTTCAAAGGATAAAATGATAAAAATAATAACAATGCTTATTGGATCCACTATCTCATCCTCTGGCGACATTAAAACTCGCAACTTCCTCTTCTGTATCCTTCTCTCATTTTCCCTTATTTAAACTCTATTTAATATTTTCTACCTCCTTCCCTCTCCTCAGCATACTATACTTTCACCTTCTCTCCTAAACATACTCTTATTTCTCATCGAAATCCTCAGAATCATCCCGTCTCATCCTCTTCCTTAATACCCCCAAAACCCCAACTCTCTCCTCTGTATCCTTCTCTCAGTATCCATTTCCCCAATTTCTACCTTACATACTCTCCTCCACTACATAATCCCTCATTCTTTTCACCTCCACTCCTAGACATACTCTTTACACACTCCTCTTCCTTAATACATCAACTCTCCCAAATCTCTTGTGTATCCTTCTCTCAGTAACCATTTGCCCAATTTCGACTTATCATCTCCTATCTCCCTTACCACCTCAGCCTTCATTTCTTTCCACCTCCACTCTTAGAGACTTATTTCAAATCAAGTTCCTCAGACTCATACCCTCCATCATCCTCTTTTTTAATACCCCAAATCTCCCAACTATTTTCTGCATCCTTCTATCAATATCCATTTCCCCAATCTTTACTTAACATCCTCTCCTGTCTCCTCCCCTACTAAGCAGTGAGCACTGATTTATTTCACCTCCACTGCAAAACATAATCTTATTAAACTCCTCAGAATCATCCCCTTCCTTAATACCATAAAACTTCCAATTCCCTCTCCTGTATTCTTCTCTCAGTATCCATTCCCCCAATCTCTACTCAACATCCTCTCTTGTCTCCTCCCCCTACTAAGTCTTCATTCTTTTCCCCTCAACTCCTAGACAAATTCTTATTTCTCATCACAATCCTCAGAATCATCCCCTCTCTCATCCACTTCCTTAATACCATAAAACTTCCAATTATCTCTCCTGTTTCCTTCTCTCACTATCCATTTCCCTAATCATTACTCAACATCCTCTCCTGAATCCCCCCTCTTTACCTTTCATTCTTTTCAAACACACTCCCAGACAATATCCTATTTCTCATAACCATCCTCAAAATCATCCCCTCTCATCCTCTACCTTACCCCCAAAAACCCAACTATCTCATATGTATCCTTCTCTCAGTACCCATTTACCCAATCTCTGGTTGACATCCTCTCCTGTCTCCTCATCCTCCTTCATTCTTTTCACCTCCACACCCGGACATACTCTTATTTCTCATCACGCTCAACAGAATCATCCTCTTACATAATACCCCAAAACTCCTAACTCTTTCTTCTGCATCCTTTTTTTCAGTATTAATTTCCGTAATCTCTACCTTACATCCTCTCCTGTCTCCTCCTCATCCTTCCTTTTTTTCACCTCCACTCCTAGACACTCTTATTTCTCATCACACTCCTCAGAATCATCCCCCTCTCATTCTCTTCCTTAATACCCCAAAACTTCCAACTGGCGCTGAATGGCCAAACAGGGCCCTTGCTCCATAAAACCCCACCAGCCACCCAACCAAAATTCCCAACTCTCTCTTCTGTAACCTTCTCCCAATATCTACTCGACATCCTCTCCTGTCTCTTCCCCCTGCTAAGCCCTCACACATTTCACCTCCACCGCTAGACATACTCTTATTTCTCATAAAACTCCTCAGAATGATCCCATCTCTCATCTACTTCCCTAATACCATAAAACTCCCAAATATCTCTCCTGTATCCTTCTCTCAGTATCCATTTACCCAATATCTAGTTGACATCCTCTCCTGTCTCCTCATCCTCCTTCATTCTTTTCACCTCCACACCCGGACATACTCTTATTTCTCATCACGCTCAACAGAATCCTCCTCTTACATGATACCCCAAAACTCCTAACTCTTTCTTCTGCATCCTTTTTTTCAGTATTAATTTCCTTAATCTCTACCTTACATCCTCTCCTGTCTCCTCCTCATCCTTCCTTTTTTTCACCTCCACTCCTAGACACTCTTATTTCTCATCACACTCCTCAGAATCATCCCCCTCTCATTCTCTTCCTTAATACCCCAAAACTCCCAACTGGCGCTGAATGGCCAAACAGGGCCCTTGCTCCATAAAACCCCACCAGTCACCCAACCAAAATTCCCAACTCTCTCTTCTGTAACCTTCTCCCAATATCTACTCGACATCCTCTCCTGTCTCTTCCCCCTGCTAAGCCCTCACACATTTCACCTCCACCGCTAGACATACTCTTATTTCTCATAAAACTCCTCAGAATGATCCCATCTCTCATCTACTTCCCTAATACCATAAATTTCCCAATTATCTCTCCTGTATCCTTCTCTCAGTATCCATTTACCCAATCTCTAGTTGACATCCTCTCCTGTCTCCTCATCCTCCTTCATTCTTTTCACCTCCACACCCGGACATACTCTTATTTCTCATCACGCTCAACAGAGTCATCCTCTTCCTTAATACCCCCCCCCCAAAAAAAAACTTTCACTTCTGTATCCTTCACTATCCATTTCCCCAATCTTTAATCAACATCCTCTCCTGTCTCCTCCCCCTACTATAAGTCCTCATTCATTTCCCCTCCACTACTATACTTACTCTTATTTCTTATCACAATCATCCCTCTCATCCTCTTCCTTAATACCCCATAAACACAACTCTCTCTCTCTCTTCTGCATCCTTCTCTCGGTATCCATTTCCCCAATATCTACTTAACATCTTCTCCTGTCTCATCCCCATCCACAGTCTTCATTCTTTTCACCTCCACTACTATAAATACTCTTATTTCTTATCACACTCCTCAGAATCATCCCCTCTCATTCTCTTCCTTAATACCCCCCCCCCAAAAAAAAACTTTCATTTCTGTATCCTTCACTATCCATTTCCCTAATCTTTAATCAACATCCTCTCCTGTCTCCTCCCCCTACTATAAGTCCTCATTCATTTCCCCTCCACTACTATACTTACTCTCATTTCTTCTCACAATCATCCCTCTCATCCTCTTCCTTAATACCCCATAAACACAACTCTCTCTCTCTTCTGCATCCTTCTCTCGGTATCCATTTCCCCAATATCTACTTAACATCTTCTCCTGTCTCATCTCCATCCTCAGTCTTCATTCTTCTCACCTCCACTACTATAAATACTCTTATTTCTTAACACACTCCTCAGAATCATCCCCTCTCATCCTCTTCCTTAATACTCCCCCCCAAAAAAAAACCTTTCATTTCTGTATCCTTCACTATCCATTTCCCCAATCTTTAATCAACATCCTCTCCTGTCTCCTCCCCCTACTATAACTCCTCATTCATTTCCCCTCCACTACTATACTTACTCTTATTTCTTATCACAATCATCCCTCTCATCCTCTTCCTTAATACCCCATAAACACAACTCTCTCTCTTCTGCATCCTTCTCTCGGTATCCATTTCCCCAATATCTACTTAACATCTTCTCCTGTCTCATCCCCATCCTCAGTCTTCATTCTTTTCACCTCCACTACTATAAATACTCTTATTTCTTATCACACTCCTCAGAATCATCCCCTCTCATCCTCTTCCTTAATACTCCCCCCCCAAAAAAAACCTTTAACTTCTGTATCCTTCACTATCCATTTCCCCAATCTTTAATCAACATCCTCTCCTGTCTCCTCCCCCTACTATAAGTCCTTATTCATTTCCCCTCCACTACTATACTTACTCTTATTTCTTATCACAATCATCCCTCTCATCCTCTTCCTTAATACCCCATAAACACAACTCTCTCTCTTCTGCATCCTTCTCTCTTAAACTTCTTCTTAAACTTTCTTAACTTCTCTCAAAGCTCTTATCTTTTATGTGTGAACGTAATATGACAGTTCCCTACTATACTCAGCTGTGCTCTACAATCTTATTTTAAGTAATTATTTATTTAGAGTAATCATTTTTCTTACCCACTTATATCCTGTCAGGAAATTCTTCGATCAGTGTCAACTACGAAGAACGTGACACTTTTCCAACCTATAACATGAGACTGTAATTATAATTAATCTTTCTTGATAAACTTGTCCCGCATGCCTAAACAGGCACTTGGAGCAATAGTACTTCAAAGGATATAATGATAAAAATAATAACAATGCTTATTGGATCAACTATCTCATCCTCTGGTGACATTAAAACTCGCAACTTCCTCCTCTGTATCCTTCTCTCATTTTCCCTTATTTAAACTCTATTTAATATTTTCTACCTCCTTCCCTCTCCTCAGCATACTATACTTTAACCTTCACTCCTAAACATACTCTTATTTCTCATCACAATCCTCAGAATCATCCCGTCTCATCCTCTTCCTTAATACCCCCAAAACCCCAACTCTCTCCTCTGTATCCTTCTCTCAGTATCCATTTCCCCAATTTCTACCTTACATACTCTCCTCCACTACCTAATCCCTCATTCTTTTCACCTCCACTCCTAGACATACTCTTAACACACTCCTCTTCCTTAATACACCAAATCTCCCATATCCTTCTCTCAGTAACCATTTGCCCAATTTCGACTTACCATCTCCTATCTCCCTTACCACCTCAGCCTTCATTTCTTTCCACCTCCACTCTCAGAGACTTATTTCAAATCAAGTTCCTCAGACTCATACCCTCCATCATCCTCTTTTTTAATACCCCAAATCTCCCAACTATTTTCTGCATCCTTCTATCAATATCCATTTCCCCAATCTTTACTTAACATCCTCTCCTGTCTCCTCCCCTACTAAGCAGTTAGCACTGATTTATTTCACCTCCACTGCAAAACATAATCTTATTAATCTCCTCAGAATCATCCCCTTCCTTAATACCATAAAACTTCCAATTCCCTCTCCTGTATTCTTCTCTCAGTATCCATTCCCCCAATCTCTACTCAACATCCTCTCTTGTCTCCTCCCCCTACTAAGTCTTCATTCTTTTCCCCTCAACTCCTAGACAAATTCTTATTTCTCATCACAATCCTCAGAATCATCCCCTCTCTCATCCACTTCCTTAATACCATAAAACTTCCAATTATCTCTCCTGTTTCCTTCTCTCACTATCCATTTCCCTAATCATTACTCAACATCCTCTCCTGAATCCCCCCTCTTTACCTTTCATTCTTTTCAAACACACTCCCAGACAATATCCTATTTCTCATAACCATCCTCAAAATCATCCTCTCTCATCCTCTACCTTACCCCCAAAAACCCAACTATCTCATGTGTATCCTTCTCTTAGAATCCATTTACACAATCTCTAGTTGACATCCTCTCCTGTCTCCTCATCCTCCTTCATTCTTTTCACCTCCACACCCGGACATACTCTTATTTCTCATCACGCTCAACAGAATCATCCTCTTACATGATACCCCAAAACTCCTAACTCTTTATTCTGCATCCTTTTTTTCAGTATTAATTTCCCTAATCTCTACCTTACATCCACTCGTCTCATCCTCATCCTTCCTTTTTTTCACCCCCACTTCTAGACACTCTTATTTCTCATCACACTCTTCAGAATCATCCCCTCTCTCATTCTCTTCCTTAATACCCCAAAACTCCCAACTGGCGCTGAATGGCCAAACAGGGCCCTTGCTCCAAAAAACCCCACCAGCCACCCAACCAAAATTCCCAACTCTCTCTTCTGTAACCTTCACCCAATATCTACTCGACATCCTCTCCTGTCTCTTCCCCCTGCTAAGCCCTCACACATTTCACCTCCACCGCTAGACATACTCTTATTTCTCATAAAACTCCTCAGAATGATCCCATCTCTCATCTACTTCCCTAATACCATAAAACTTCCAATTATCTCTCCTGTATCCTTCTCTCAGTATCCATTTACCCAATCTCTAGTTGACATCCTCTCCTGTCTCCTCATCCTCCTTCATTCTTTTCGCCTCCACACCCGGACATACTCTTATTTCTCATCACGCTCAACAGAATCATCCTCTTACATGATACCCCAAAACTCCTAACTCTTTCTTCTGCATCCTTTTTTTCAGTATTAATTTCCTTAATCTCTACCTTACATCCTCTCCTGTCTCCTCCTCATCCTTCCTTTTTTTCACCTCCACTCCTAGACACTCTTATTTCTCATCACACTCCTCAGAATCATCCCCCTCTCATTCTCTTCCTTAATACCCCAAAACTTCCAACTGGCGCTGAATGGCCAAACAGGGCCCTTGCTCCATAAAACCCCACCAGCCACCCAACCAAAATTCCCAACTCTCTCTTCTGTAACCTTCTCCCAATATCTACTCGACATCCTCTCCTGTCTCTTCCCCCTGCTAAGCCCTCACACATTTCACCTCCACCGCTAGACATACTCTTATTTCTCATAAAACTCCTCAGAATGATCCCATCTCTCATCTACTTCCCTAATACCATAAAACTCCCAAATATCTCTCCTGTATCCTTCTCTCAGTATCCATTTACCCAATATCTAGTTGACATCCTCTCCTGTCTCCTCATCCTCCTTCATTCTTTTCACCTCCACACCCGGACATACTCTTATTTCTCATCACGCTCAACAGAATCCTCCTCTTACATGATACCCCAAAACTCCTAACTCTTTCTTCTGCATCCTTTTTTTCAGTATTAATTTCCTTAATCTCTACCTTACATCCTCTCCTGTCTCCTCCTCATCCTTCCTTTTTTTCACCTCCACTCCTAGACACTCTTATTTCTCATCACACTCCTCAGAATCATCCCCCTCTCATTCTCTTCCTTAATACCCCAAAACTCCCAACTGGCGCTGAATGGCCAAACAGGGCCCTTGCTCCATAAAACCCCACCAGTCACCCAACCAAAATTCCCAACTCTCTCTTCTGTAACCTTCTCCCAATATCTACTCGACATCCTCTCCTGTCTCTTCCCCCTGCTAAGCCCTCACACATTTCACCTCCACCGCTAGACATACTCTTATTTCTCATAAAACTCCTCAGAATGATCCCATCTCTCATCTACTTCCCTAATACCATAAATTTCCCAATTATCTCTCCTGTATCCTTCTCTCAGTATCCATTTACCCAATCTCTAGTTGACATCCTCTCCTGTCTCCTCATCCTCCTTCATTCTTTTCACCTCCACACCCGGACATACTCTTATTTCTCATCACGCTCAACAGAATCATCCTCTTCCTTAATACCCCCCCCCCCAAAAAAAAACTTTCATTTCTGTATCCTTCACTATCCATTTCCCTAATCTTTAATCAACATCCTCTCCTGTCTCCTCCCCCTACTATAAGTCCTCATTCATTTCCCCTCCACTACTATACTTACTCTCATTTCTTCTCACAATCATCCCTCTCATCCTCTTCCTTAATACCCCATAAACACAACTCTCTCTCTTCTGCATCCTTCTCTCGGTATCCATTTCCCCAATATCTACTTAACATCTTCTCCTGTCTCATCCCCATCCACAGTCTTCATTCTTTTCACCTCCACTACTATAAATACTCTTATTTCTTATCACACTCCTCAGAATCACCCCCTCTCATCCTCTTCCTTAATACACCCTCCCCAAAAAAAAAACTTTCACTTCTGTATCCTTCACTATCCATTTCCCCAATCTTTAATCAACATCCTCTCCTGTCTCCTCCCCCTACTATAAGTCCTCATTCATTTCCCCTCCACTACTATACTTACTCTTATTTCTTATCACAATCATCCCTCTCATCATCTTCCTTAATACCCCATAAACACAACTCTCTCTCTTCTGCATCCTTCTCTCAGTATCCATTTCCCCGATCTCTAAACATCCTCTTCTGTCTCCTCCCCCTCTTCAGCCCTTATTCTTTTCACCTCCACTTATAGACATACTCTTATTTCTCATCACACTCGTCAGAACCATCCCCTCCCTCATTCCCTTACTTAATATCCCAAAACTCCTAACCCTCTGTTCTGTATCCTTCTCTCAGTATCCATTCCTCCAATTTCTACTCAACATCCTCTCCTGGCTCCTCCCCTTGTTTAGCCTTCATTCTTTTCGCCAACACTCCTAGGCAATCTCTTTTTTCTCATCACAATCCTCAGAATCATCCCCTCTTCCTTAATACCCCCCAAAAAAACAACTCTTATCCTCCCCCTTTAATATACAACAACGAACAATATCCTTTCCCTCTACCCAGCATACCTCCTTTTAACTTCCACAACCCTTCTCCTCTTTTAATTTGTAAGGTTTTTTAGCACCTCCACATTTCCTCTCATCCTTTTTATATCATTTTTTCTCTCGCATTCCCCAATTTCTTTCCATTTTCATCCACTTTTCTTCCTTAGTCTACGTCATACTACGTTCACATATAAAAAGCTATACTAGTTTAAGAGTTAATGCATCTCGAGTAAGAGTATGTGTGAACGAACTGTCATGCATTTAACCTAGCTTAGCCAACTAGACAACCTGAAGTGGAAAAATAAATGTTCTGTAAGTAAAAGTGAACACTAAAGCTTAAAGAAAAATGCAAGTGTTTAGACTTAGTCTTGAGCTCTTAGACGCCGACCATTAATTTTCCAACGTGTGTCATCAGGGTTTGGAAAAGTCGTATTGTGAACGAATAAAAATTAGGTATCTTAGCTTAAACTTTCTTAACTTCTCTCAAAGCTCTTATCTTTTATGTGTGAACGTAATATGACAGTTCCCTACTATACTCAGCTGTGCTCTACAATCTTATTTTAAGTAATTATTTATTTAGAGTAATCATTTTTCTTACCCACTTAGATCCTCTCAGGAAATTCTTCGATCAGTGTCAACTACGAAGAACGTGACACTTTTCCAACCTATAACATGAGACTGTAATTATAATTAATCTTTCTTGATAAACTTGTCCCGCATGCCTAAACAGGCACTTGGAGCAATAGTACTTCAAAGGATAAAATGATAAAAATAATAACAATGCTTATTGGATCCACTATCTCATCCTCTGGCGACATTAAAACTCGCAACTTCCTCTTCTGTATCCTTCTCTCATTTTCCCTTATTTAAACTCTATTTAATATTTTCTACCTCCTTCCCTCTCCTCAGCATACTATACTTTCACCTTCTCTCCTAAACATACTCTTATTTCTCATCGAAATCCTCAGAATCATCCCGTCTCATCCTCTTCCTTAATACCCCCAAAACCCCAACTCTCTCCTCTGTATCCTTCTCTCAGTATCCATTTCCCCAATTTCTACCTTACATACTCTCCTCCACTACATAATCCCTCATTCTTTTCACCTCCACTCCTAGACATACTCTTTACACACTCCTCTTCCTTAATACATCAACTCTCCCAAATCTCTTGTGTATCCTTCTCTCAGTAACCATTTGCCCAATTTCGACTTATCATCTCCTATCTCCCTTACCACCTCAGCCTTCATTTCTTTCCACCTCCACTCTTAGAGACTTATTTCAAATCAAGTTCCTCAGACTCATACCCTCCATCATCCTCTTTTTTAATACCCCAAATCTCCCAACTATTTTCTGCATCCTTCTATCAATATCCATTTCCCCAATCTTTACTTAACATCCTCTCCTGTCTCCTCCCCTACTAAGCAGTGAGCACTGATTTATTTCACCTCCACTGCAAAACATAATCTTATTAAACTCCTCAGAATCATCCCCTTCCTTAATACCATAAAACTTCCAATTCCCTCTCCTGTATTCTTCTCTCAGTATCCATTCCCCCAATCTCTACTCAACATCCTCTCTTGTCTCCTCCCCCTACTAAGTCTTCATTCTTTTCCCCTCAACTCCTAGACAAATTCTTATTTCTCATCACAATCCTCAGAATCATCCCCTCTCTCATCCACTTCCTTAATACCATAAAACTTCCAATTATCTCTCCTGTTTCCTTCTCTCACTATCCATTTCCCTAATCATTACTCAACATCCTCTCCTGAATCCCCCCTCTTTACCTTTCATTCTTTTCAAACACACTCCCAGACAATATCCTATTTCTCATAACCATCCTCAAAATCATCCCCTCTCATCCTCTACCTTACCCCCAAAAACCCAACTATCTCATATGTATCCTTCTCTCAGTACCCATTTACCCAATCTCTGGTTGACATCCTCTCCTGTCTCCTCATCCTCCTTCATTCTTTTCACCTCCACACCCGGACATACTCTTATTTCTCATCACGCTCAACAGAATCATCCTCTTACATAATACCCCAAAACTCCTAACTCTTTCTTCTGCATCCTTTTTTTCAGTATTAATTTCCGTAATCTCTACCTTACATCCTCTCCTGTCTCCTCCTCATCCTTCCTTTTTTTCACCTCCACTCCTAGACACTCTTATTTCTCATCACACTCCTCAGAATCATCCCCTCTCTCATTCTCTTCCTTAATACCCCCAAAACTCCCAACTGGCGCTGAATGGCCAAACAGGGCCCTTGCTCCATAAAACCCCACCAGCCACCCAACCAAAGTTCCCAACTCTCTCTTCTGTAACCTTCTCCCAATATCTACTCGACATCCTCTCCTGTCTCTTCCCCCTGCTAAGCCCTCATACATTTCACCTCCACCGCTAGACATACTCTTATTTCTCATAAAACTCCTCAGAATGATCCCATCTCTCATCTACTTCCCTAATACCATAAAACTCCCAATTATCTCTCCTGTATCCTTCTCTCAGTATCCATTTACCCAATCTCTGGTTGACATCCTCTCCTGTCTCCTCATTCTCCTTCATTCTTTTCACCTCCACACCCGGACATACTCTTATTTCTCAGCACGCTCAACAGAATCATCCTCTTACATGATACCCCAAAACTCCCAACTCTTTCTTCTGCATCCTTTTTTTCAGTATTAATTTCCCTAATCTCTACCTTACATCCTCTCCTTTCTCCTCCTCATCCTTCCTTTTTTTCACCTCCACTCCTAGACACTCTTATTTCTCATCACACTCCTCAGAATAATCCCCTCTCTCATTCTCTTCCTTAATACCCCAAAACTCCCAACTGGCGCTGAATGGCCAAACAGGGCCCTTGCTCCATAAAACCCCACCAGCCACCCAACCAAAATTCCCAACTCTCTCTTCTGTAACCTTCTCCCAATATCTACTCGACATCCTCCCCTGTCTCTTCCCCCTGCTAAGCCCTCATACATTTCACCTCCACCGCTAGACATACTCTTATTACTCATAAAACTCCTCAGAATGATCCCATCTCTCATCTACTTCCCTAATACCATAAAACTCCCACATATCTCTCCTGTATCCTTCTCTCAGTATCCATTTACCAAATCTCTGGTTGACATCCTCTCCTGTCTCCTCATCCTCCTTCATTTTTTCACCTCCACACCCGGACATACTCTTATTTCTCAGCACGCTCAACAGAATCATCCTCTTACATGATACCCCAAAACTCCCAACTCTTTCTTCTGCATCCTTTTTTTCAGTATTAATTTCCCTAATCTCTACCTTACATCCTCTCCTGTCTCCTCCTCATCCTTCCTTTTTTTCACCTCCACTCCTAGACACTCTTATTTCTCATCACACTCCTCAGAATAATCCCCTCTCTCATTCTTTTCCTTAATACCCCAAAACTCCCAACTGGCGCTGAATGGCCAAACAGGGCCCTTGCTCCATAAAACCCCACCAGCCACCCAACCAAAATTCCCAACTCTCTCTTCTGTAACCTTCTCCCAATATCTACTCGACATCCTCCCCTGTCTCTTCCCCCTGCTAAGCCCTCATACATTTCACCTCCACCGCTAGACATACTCTTATTACTCATAAAACTCCTCAGAATGATCCCATCTCTCATCTACTTCCCTAATACCATAAAACTCCCAATTATCTCTCCTGTATCCTTCTCTCAGTATCCATTTACCAAATCTCTGGTTGACATCCTCTCCTGTCTCCTCATCCTCCTTCATTTTTTCACCTCCACACCCGGACATACTCTTATTTCTCAGCACGCTCAACAGAATCATCCTCTTACATGATACCCCAAAACTCCCAACTCTTTCTTCTGCATCCTTTTTTTCAGTATTAATTTCCCTAATCTCTACCTTACATCCTCTCCTGTCTCCTCCTCATCCTTCCTTTTTTTCACCTCCACTCCTAGACACTCTTATTTCTCATCACACTCCTCAGAATAATCCCCTCTCTCATTCTCTTCCTTAATACCCCAAAACTCCCAACTGGCGCTGAATGGCCCTTGCTCCATAAAACCCCACCAACCACCCAACCAAAATTCCCAACTCTCTCTTTTGTAACCTTCTCCCAATATCTACTCGACATCCTCCCCTGTCTCTTCCCCCTGCTAAGCCCTCATACATTTCACCTCCACCGCTAGACATACTCTTATTACTCATAAAACTCCTCAGAATGATCCCATCACTCATCTACTTCCCTAATACCATAAAACTCCCAATTATCTCTCCTATATCCTTCTCTCAGTATCCATTTACCCAATCTCTAATTGACATCCTCTCCTGTCACCTCATCCTTCTTCATTCTTTTCACCTCCACACCCGGACATACTCTTATTTCTCATCACGCTCAACAGAATCATCCTCTTACTTAATACCCAAAAACTCCCAATTCTCACTTCCTTATCCTTCTGTCAGTATACATTTCCCCAATCTCTTCTCAACATACTCTCCTGTCTCCTTCCCATCATCAGTCTTCATTTTTTTCACCTTCACTGCTAGACTTGCTCTTATTTCTAATCACACTCCTCAGAATCATCCCCTCTCTCATCCTCTTTCTTAATACACAAAATCTCCCAACTCTTTCCTGTATCCTATCATAATCCATTTCACCAAACTCTACTTAACATACTTTCCTGTCTCCTCCCCCTCCTCAGGCCTTAATCTTTTCTCATCCACTCCTAGACATACTCTTATTCTCTTCACACTCGTCAGAACCATCCCCTCTCTCATTCTCTTCCTTAATACCAACTGGCGCAGGATGGCTGAACAGGGCCTTTGCGCCATGAAACCCAACCAACCAAAACTCCAAACTCTCTTTTCTGTATCCTTACACCCTTCTCAAAACTCGCTCTTCTACATCCTCCTCTTAGTATCCATTTGCCTAATCTGTGCTTAACATCCTCTCCTGTCTCCTCCCCATCCTCAGACTTCATTCTTTTAATCTCCACTCCTAGACAAACTCATATTTCTCATCACACTCCTTTAAATCATACCCTCTCCATCCTCTTACTCAATACCCTAAAACTCCCAACTCTCTCAGTATACATTTCCCCAATCTCTTATCAACACGCTCTTCGGTTTCCTCCCCCTCTTTAGCCTTCATTCTTTTCCCCGACGCTCCTAGACAATCTCATATTTCTCATCACAATCCTCAGAATCATACCCTCTCATCTTTTTCCTTAATGCCTCAAAAAACCCAACTCTCTTCTGCATCCTTCCATTTGTACAACATTTCTCCAATCTCTACCCTACATCCTCTTCTGTCTCCTCGGCCTCCCCCTACAAAGCCCTCATTTTTTGTCTCATTCACCCCTATACATACTCTTATTTCTCATCACACACCTCAAATTTATTCCCTCTGTAATCCTCTTCCTTAATACATCAACATTCCAAACTATCAGGTCTGTATCTCTAATCTCTACTTTACATCCTATCCTGTCTCCTCCCCTTCCTCTGCCCTCATTCTTCCTCCCCAATCCAAGACATACTCTTATTTCTCATCACAATACGCAGAATCTTCCCCTCTCTCAACCTCTTCCTTAATACCCCAAAACTCCAAACTCTTATCCTCCTCTTTTTAGAATACAACGCACAATATACTCTCCCCCTTCCCAGCATACATTCTTTTAGTTTCCACTCCTCTTTGAAATTTTAATATTTTTTAGCACCTCCTCCATTTTCTCTCCTCATCGTTTTTATATAATTTTTTCTCTCATATGTCCCACCTCTTCATTCCCTAATTTCTTTCCATTGCATCCAGTTTTCTTCTTCAGTCTATGTCATACTACGTTCATACATGAAAAGCTATTTTAGTTTAAGAGCTAATCCATCTCGTGTAAGAGTATGTGAGAACGAACTGTCATGGATTTAAGCTAGCGTAGCCAATTGGACAACCCAGAAGTGGAAAAATAAGTCTTTTACGAGTATATTTGAACAGTAAAAAAAAGCTTTAAAAAAATGCAAGTGTTTAGGCTTAGTCCTGAGCTCTTTGACACCGACTTTTGATTTTACTACGTGCGTCATCAGGGTTTGGAAAAGTCGTATTGGGAACGGATAAAAATTAGGCATCTTAGCTTACTTAAACTTTTTTAACTTCTCTCAAAGTTCTTATTTTTGGTGTAAACGTAGTATGACAGTAGCTTATTATACTCAGCGGTGCTCTACAATCTTATTTTAAGGTGTGTAGAGTAGAGAGAGTAGAGTTTTTCTTACCCACTTAGATCCTTTCATTAAATTCTTCAATCTGTGTCAACTACGAATAACTTGACACTCTTCCAACCTATAACAAGAGAAAGTAATTATGATTAATCTTTCTTGATACCTAAACAGTGTATTAGGTCTATAGTACTTCAAAGGATATAATGATAAAAGTAATAACAATGCCTAAGAGGCAGATGCGGGCAGAAATACGGGGGTCATTATAGTGACCACTTTTGATTTTGCTGACATTTTTATGGCGGGTTCTTGTAATGATTTTAGAATGATTTTTTTGGGGGAAAAGAAAAATAGGAGTATTCTAAAATCATTAGAAGAACCAAAATTTCAGCAAAATAAAAAATGGTTACTGTACTGACCTGCCCGCATCGTATAAAATCTGCCTCTTAATGGATCAACAATCTGATCCTCTGGCGACCTTAAAACTCCCAACTCACTCTTCTGTATCCTTCTCTCATTTTCCCTTTTTCAATCCTCATTTAAAATCTATTCCTTATATCCTCCCACTTCTCAACATTTATCTCCTATGCACTGTCAATTCTCATCACCCTCTAACAATTATCCCTTATTTCGTCTCCCCGCTCGGCATTCTTAACTTTTTCATCCTCTCCATAGCCTAAATATCACACCTCACTCTTCTGTATCTTCTTCTTAGTATCCCTTTCCCCAATTTCTATTTAACATCCTCTCCCGTCTCCTCCCCTTTGTCTACATTCATTCTTTTTACCTCCTCTTCTAACCAAACCCTTATTTCTCATCACCCCCTATAAATCATTCTTTCTTTGGTCCCACTGCACGACATTCTATTTTTTCTCATACTCTAAAACTCCCAACTCACTCTTACGTATCCGTTTCTTAGTATCCCTTTTCCAAATCTCTATTTAACTTTCCCCCTGTCTCCTCCCCCTTCACTGCATTCGTTCTTTTCTCTTCCACTCCCAAGGCATACTCTTATTTTTCATCACCCTCTCTCCGTACCCCTGCTCGAAATTATCCTTTCTCATCCTCTTAATATCCTTAAACTCGCAATTTTCTCTTGTGTATTATCCCTATTTCAATCTATTTAAAATCCTCTATATTTCCTCCTCCGCATTTATTACTTTCATCTCCTCTCCTACGCGTTCTCCTATTTCTCTCTCATCACCCCCACAAAATCATTCCTTCTTTCGTTCCCCTGCTCACGCGATTCTATACTTTCTCATCCTTTTACTACCCTAAAACTCTTAACTCGTCTTTCTGTATCCTCCTCTCAGTATCCATTTCCCCAATCTCTATTTAAAATAGTCTCCTATCACCTTCCCTTACTCAGTATTTATTAGTTTCATCTCCTCTCCTATGCATACTCTTATTCGTCATCACTCTCCTCAGAATCATGCCTTCTCTCGTCCCCCTTCTCGCTATTCTATCCTCTCTCATCTTATTCCCGATTACTCCCATCTAATTCTTCTGTATCTTCCATTCAATATCCTTTTCCTCTATCTCTAACATCCTCTCCTGCCTCCTCCCCCTCCTCTACATTCATTTTTTTAACTCTTCTTCTAATCCCTTCATTCGTCCCCCTTCTTGACAATCTATACTTTTTTATTATCTTAATACCCAAAAACTCCCAATTCACTCTTTAGTATCCCCCTCCTAGTACCCCTTTCCCCTATCTCTATTTACCTTCCTTTCCTATCTCCTCTGCATTCAATTTTTTCCACTCCTAGAAGTACTCTTACTTCTCGTCAACCGCTATGAACCATCCCTCCATTCGTCCCCCTGCTCCACAGTCTATATGTATATATATATCATTCTTTCTTTGGTCCCACTGCACGACATTCTATTTTTTCTCATACTCTAAAACTCCCAACTCACTCTTACGTATGTACTAAAGAAGTGCCCCTCTACGATCCATAGTTTTCGAGTTATAGGAAAAACAAAGTATGGCTGTTACCCCTGTGGTCCCAGGTCAATCCGGCAGCAGAAACATCAGGAACGTTGGTCTCTTAACTTATATGGGCCGGCATACTCGGGGATCGACTGCTTGGACCATATCTGTTGCCTGAACGGCTCTCGGGACAGTCATACTTGGTGTTTCTCAATGAGGTCTTAACCGAGTTCCTCGATGACATACCTTTAGCGGCAGTACAGGGACTTTGGTTTCAGCATGATGGGGCTCCGGCGCATTTCTGTGCTAATATAACGTGGTTGGCTCAATATGGAATACCCCGGCCGCAGGATCGGACGTGGGGGTCCTGTTCAATTGGCCGCCAAGTGGGGTAACAGCCATATTTTGTTTTTCCTATAACTCGAAAACTATGGATCTTAGTGGGGCACTTCTTTGGGCATTTTTTATGTACTCCCAACGAGGAATCTAGCTATGTATAGTTTATGCGGTCGTTTTGGGACACCCTGTATATATACTTTCTCATTCTCCTAATTTCCTAAACCTCCCAACTCAACCTTCTGTATCCTTCTCTTAGTACCACTTTTCCGAATCTCTATTAAACTTCCTCTCCTGTCTCCTTCACATTCATTTTTCACACCTCCACTCTTAGGCATACTCTTATTTCTCATAATCCTCCCTTTCCCCACTGCTTGACATTCTATACTTTCTCATCCTTTTCCTTCCACCCTTTTCAAAACTCACTCTTCTGCATCCACCTCTCAGTATCCATTATCCATTTCCCCAATCTGTACTTAAAATCCTCTCCTATATCCTACACCTTCTCAACATTTATTACTTTCATCTCCTCTCCTATGCCCGCGATCATAATTATCACTTCCAACTAACAATTATCCTAAAACTCAAACCTTACTCTTCTGTATCCCTTTCCCCAATATCTATTAAACATCCTCTCCCTTCTCTCCATTCATTATTTCTACCTCCTCTCCTATACCTTCCACTTATTTCTCATCACCCCCGAAGAATCATCCCTTCTTTCTTCCTCTGCTTGCCTTTTTATCTCCTCTGCTTTCATTATTTTCTCCACTCCTAGGCATACTCTTACTCCTCATCACCCTCCTCAGAATCATCCTTTCTTTCGTTCCCCTGCTCCAAATTCTGTACTTTCTCATCCTCTTAATACCCTAAAAATTGACACTCACTCTTCTGTATCCTCCTCTCAGTAGTATCCTTTTCCCAATCTATATTTCTCTCCTATCTCCTCTACGTTCATTATTTTCTCCACTAGTCTTATTTTTCATCGCCCCCTAAGAATCTCCCCCTGCTTCTATCCTTTCTCATTCTCTTAATACCCTTGAACTGCCAACTCACTCTTTAGTATCCTCCTCACAGTACCCCTTTCCCTTATTTCTATATAACAGCTTCTCTTGTCTCCTCCCCCTCCTCAGCATTTATTTCACCTCCTCTGCTAGGCATACTCTTATTTCTCAGAACGCCCTATGAATAATCCCTTCTTTTGTCACCATGCTTGACATTCTGTCCTTTCTCATCCTCTTAATACTCTAAAGCCGCGTTCACAACAACCATTCTAACCGGGGAAAGGCAGAGAAAACCGCTTCTTCTTCCACCGCTCTCCCTACGCTAGGGAAAACCTCACCGCACCATCCGATGAAAATTCTCCCCTGAGCCATAGCAATAGGAAATGTTTTAATTGCACTAACCGCCTGTAGAGGGCGCTCTCGCTCGCTTCCCGTAATGTATTTCAACGAGCTCGCTCGCTTGTCACGTAATTTTTTCTACTGGTAGGACGAGTTAGACGAGTGCACTTGTGAACGGGCTATTCTATTTCCTCCCGGTTAGTTTTCTGAGATCCCTTTTCTCCTACTTCTTTAGCTCTTTATCCGATTGAACAGGTTGTCTGTTGTGAACGCGGCTAATAACTTGCAACATACTCTTCTGTATCATTCTCGAAATATCCCTTTCCCCAATCTCTATTTAAAATCCTCTCTTATCTCCTCCCGCTTCTCAGCATTTATTACTTTCACCTTCTCTCCTAAGAATACTCTAATTTCTCATCACACTCCTCGGAATCATCCACTCTCTCATCCTCTTCCATAATTTCTGAAAACTCCCAACTCTCTCCTGTATCCTTCTCTCGTGTCCATTTCCCCAATCTCTACTCAACATCCTCTCCTGTCTCCTCCCACTCTTTAGCCTTCTTTCTTTTTACCTCCACTTCTAGACAAACTTTTATTTCTCATCAGAATCCTCAGAATCATCCTCTCTCATCCTTTTTCTTAATACCCCAAAACTCCCAACTCTCTCTTCTGTATCCTTCTCTCTCCACCAATTTTCCCAATCTCTATTTAAAATCCTCTCTTATCTCCTCCCGCTTCTCAGCATTTATTACTTTCACCTTGTCTCCTAGGAGTATATTCTAATTTCTCATCATAATCTTCGGAATCACTCCTTCTCTCATCCTCTCATTGATATACCCCGAACTCCAAACACTCTCTTCTGTATCCATTTCTCCAATTTCTACTTTACATCCTCATCTTTCTCCTTCCTCTCCTCAGTCCTCATCCATTTCCCCTCCACTCCTACACAAAATCGTATCTCTCATCACACTCCTCCTCAGATTCGTATCCCTTCTCTCATTCCCGTGTTGGTCTTCCGTACCTCTCTCAACCTCCTCCTAGATTCCCCGCACCTCCTAACTCATTCCTTTGTATCCCATCTCCTCTAAACTCCCCCTCAGAATCTCAACCCTTTCCCATTCTTCCCCTAAACATCTACTCCTCTTATCCTCCCCCTTTAATATGCAACCCACAATATATTTTCCCCAATCTGCTTTTAGCATCCTCTCCTAGCATACATCCTTTTCTCTTCCACTCCCCACTACTCTTTGAAATTTTAACATCTTTTAGCACCTTTCTCCGTTTACTCTCCTAATCGTTTTTATATCATTTGCTCTCTCACATATCCCACCTCTTCATTCCCCAAATGCTTTCCATTTCACTTTTCTGCGTCATACTACGTACACATATAAAAAGCTATACTACACTGCGACACATAATTATAGGTCCACCTAAATTTTTCTTAAAAATCAAACATAAATGGAATTTCTAGATACTCTGAAGGCTGTAATTGATTTTTAACAACCTTTAAAGAAAAAGCACGGTGAAATTTAAAACAATTTAGCTGAATTTAAAATAACCTTGAAAATTACCTTGAAATACGCTGTCTCATAATTATAGGTCCATTAACAATAAATACTTATTGAATGGCTATTTTTGCAGATAACATAAAAAATTATCTCCCCCGTGATTTTAGAAAGGGTTTTCAGTGTTTATAATTTAAAAATTTTCAATTTTGATAAAATTATTTTTTTTAATCCAGTACAGTACAGTAAGTTAAGTTTTTTTCCATATATTTTCCAACTAAGGGTCCCTAAATTTTTTTCTTCGGGTTTAAGTCTGGGGAGTAGGTTGGTCAGTCCAGTACATCAATTTAATAAGCAGTTAACTATTTTTTGGTGCTATTTATTGCTATGAACAGCGTTATGTATATGTAATGCGTTATTGATTACAATCGTTCAGTGACAAAATCTTCTCCTATATGGCAAAAAATCCTCTTTTAGGACTCTCTGGTGTGCCATACTATATATTCTACCCAACATGGATGCTAGAATATTAGTTTCATCGGTACAAAATGCCCCAAACACTTTTCAAGTACCTCCTTTTAGTTTTCTTAAAGGGGAAAAAATCATCTTTTTTTCAATTCATAGCAGAATGAATTAAATCCTTCAAAACCATCCAGTTTAAGTTTTTTTCACAACTTTAGACAATTTTTAACCAAAAAATCCTTATAGTTTGAAAAAAGTTTAAGAATAAGTATAGAAAAATTATGATGAAAAAATACCATTTTTGCATCATTTTGTTAGTAAGTTTTTTCGTGCATATTCGATTCTACACTCATATGAACTAACATGAACTGAAATGAAATATAGGGCTACCTTTAATCTATCTCTAACAATGAGATATCTTGACTTTATAACATATCTGACAGTTTTTTGTACACTTTCTGCTCATTTTACTTCCCAATCTAGTTCAGATTTAAAGAATTCGATGTTTCGTGAATAATTCAGCACTTATTTTGTAAAGATAGTTTAGAAAGATGTCTAGGGTGTTTATTTGTTCCTAATTTTACCTTAATTTGAAAAAAAAAAAAAAAGAATTATTTTATGAAATTGCCCTATTTTAGGATCTTTTTACATATTTGAAATTTTCGCTGTAACTGTAAAATTCAATTAAACCTTTTTCACATTCTGATAGTTATAAACCACGTGGCATAGCTCCTACAAACCAGTAAAATTGACCAACACTGTTTCCCAACCATTCTGACAAGAGAATTTGAAGTGGACCTATAATTATGTGTCACTTAATAAGCTGTTAATACACCCTCCCTTCATGTTTGCCACTGCGCATGCGCGTCATTGGGTTATTTTGCACATTTTTATATCTGAAGAGATAAGTCCTTTCATATGGTGCAAACAACCATCAAAGTTAACTTCAACTTCAAAATTTTAAAAAAATTAGGGTGGACCTATAATTCTGTGTCGGAGTGTAGTTTAAGAGCTAATCCATCTCGAGTAAGAGTATGTGTGAACGATCTGTCAAAGATTTAAGCTAGCGTAGCCAATTGGACAACCCAGAAGTGGAAAAATAAGTGTTCTGTAAGTAAAAATGAACAGTAAGAAAAGGTTAGACCTGAGCTATTAGACGCCGACGGTGTGTTTCCTCTTAATCGGTGTGTCAACAGGGTTTGGAAAAGTCGTATTCTGAACCGATAAATATTAGGCATCTTAGCTTAAACTTTCTCAACTTCTCTTAAAGCTCTTGTGTGTGAACATAGTATGACAATACCCTACTATACTCAGCGGTGCTCTACAATCTTATTTTAAGGTGTAGAGCAATCATTTTTCTTACCCACTTAGATCCTTTCAGGAAATTCTTCGATCAGTGTCAACATACTTCGCCTTTCTTTCACACTACGAAGAACTTGACACTTTTCCAACCTATATCATAAGAATGTTATTATAATTAATCTTTCTTGATACACTTGCCCCGCATGCGTAAAGGGGCACTTAGGGCTTTAGCACTTCAAAGTTTATAATGATAAAAGTAATAACAATTCTTAATGAATCAACAATCTCATCCTCTGGCGACCCTAAAACTCGGAACTCCTTCTTCTGTATCCTTCTCTCTTTTCCCCTTTTCAATCTCGATTTAAAATTCTCTATATCCTCCCTCTCCTCAGCATATTATGCTTTCACCTTCTCTCCTACACATACTATTATTTCTCCATCACACTCCTCAGAATCAAACCTTCTCCCATCATCTTATTTAACACCCCAAAACTCCAAACTCTTTTTTCTGTATCCTTCTCTCAGTATGAATTTCCCCAATCTCTACTCGACATCCTCTTCTGATCCTCAACATCTTCCCCTCAATTTAGCCTTTATTATTTTCAAAGAGAAAAACACTCCTAGATAATATCTTATTTCTCATCCCAATCCCCAGAATCATCCCCTCTCATACTCGTCCTTAATACCCCAAAAAACCCAAGTCACTCTTCTATATCATTCTCACAGAATCCATTTACCCAATCTCTAGTTGACATCTTCTCTTGCCTCCTCCTCCATTCTTTACACCTCCCACTCCTATACATACTCTTAATCCTCATCACGCTCCTTTGAATCATCGCCTATCTCATCCACTTCCTTAATACCCCAAAACTCCCAATTCTTATTTCTCATCACACTCCTCAGAACCATCCCCTCTCTCTAATCCTCCTCCTATTTACACCAAACACTCCCAACTCTCCTCTGTATCCTTCTCTCAGTATCCATTTCCCCCATTTCGACTTAACAACTTTTCTTGTCTCCCTATCCTCCTCAGCCTTCATTTATTCCACCTCCACTCTCATTTCTAATCACATTCCTCAGAATCATCCCCTCTCTTCCTCTTTCTTAATATCCCAAAAAAACAAACTCTCTATTGTGTTATACCTTCTATCATTATCCATTTCACCAATCTCTAGTTAACATCCTCTCCGGTCTCCCTTCCCAATCACAATCCTCAGAATCATCCCATCTCTCATCCTCTTCCTTATTACCCCAAAGATACTCCTGGATCTCTCTCCTCTCCTTATTACCCCAAAGATTATCCTGTCCTCTACTCCTACTCAGCATATATCCTTTTAAATTCCACTCCCCACTCCTCTTTGAAGTTTAATGTTTTTAGCATTCCATGTCATCCACTTTTCTTCTTCAGTCTATGTCATACTACGTTCACATATGAAAAGACAGGGGCGTAGCCAGGATTTTCCCTTGGGGGGGGGATCCAGTGTGAAATGAAATTTTTTTCATGGAATATCAAGTTTTCCGTAATTAGTTAACTAAATTATTTTTAAATTGGTGGAATTACACCTATATGTTATTTAATTAGTAATTAGTATAACATAGTGTAGATTAAGTACTAATTTTTAATATCTAGTCCGATTCTAATAAGTGTTCGTCAACAAAAAAATGTTTTTCTTCTTAATGTAAAAAAGAAAGTTATAGAAATCTAAGTACAAAAGGGAGGTTTGGGGGTCCTCCCCCAGAAAGTTTTTGTAAATTTGACCCTTAAAAACAGCATTTTAACCAATGG